>CM057159.1:30059012-30100383 GCA_029962745.1 Echinometra lucunter | reverse complement strand
GGCAGTCAGCTGGGGTGGCGGCAGTCAGCTGGGTGGCGGGCAGTCAGCTGGGTGGTGGCCGGGGGCCAGTCAGCTGGGTGGCGGCAGTCAGCTGGGTGGCGGCAGTCAGCTGGGTGGCGGCAGTCAGCTGGGTGGCGGCAGTCAGGCTGGGTGGCCGGCAGTCAGCTGGGTGGGCGGCAGTCAGCTGGGTGGCGGGCAGTCAGGCTTGGTTGCGGGCAGTCAGCGTAGGCTTGGCGCAAGGATTCGTTGCGCACCTCACTCCTGCCCAATTTTTATCCATTTTCATTTCCCTCTGTAGTTTTTTTTCTCCTGCTTCTTTGCCTATTTTTTCACTACAGCCCCAGCTATAGAGATTTGTTCTTGTATTTCCTCGAAATGCACTCACTATGGCATGGTCCTGAATGAATCTCCTGTACTATAGAGCCTATAGACGTCTAGGACAAAAGTATTAATACGGAACCCGGCCCACTAACGACCCATTGTTAACCCGAGGTGATTAGAAATGGCTACGCTTTCTTAAAGCTACAATTCAACTTTTTAAAGACTCCATGAAATGTGACTATAAGAGTAGCACTGTATTACCAAATGGTTGGCAGAAATGGTTGGCAGAAATGGCATTTACTTACGAATTAATGCAAGCTACATTATACCAACGTTCATCGGACGAATTTATGCATGGCAAAATGTAAAATTCACTTGAGTAATTCATTGAGAATTTGTTCTTTTGTTTAAGGTCCTCATCAAAGGGACGTTAGTGTCAATCACCTTCAATACATTATCAAAAATCATGAATAAGTTCATTCATAAACACAATCTCACATTTTATTCTTGCCTTTTTGTATTCAATTGAAAGTCGAATTAGAAGAAAATTCAAACACAAAAGTCCAAATGTTAATTGTACGACGCTGTGTGAGCTGTGTAATCTTGATTGCACTTTCTCCACCGGTTCGTTTTATTCCAAATCATTCTCCCCTGCTATTTTTAATGTGATGCCCGATACCACATTTCCTTTTCATGTGCTATAAATGCTTATGACATACAGTGAAAATCACGTACATGCATAGTATCTTGGACTTTCGTTTGACTTGGGGAAAGAAGGATCATCCCCTTAAAATGCAAGTATTATTGCTCCGTCAAGAAGGTCTGGTTACTCAGAGCCTCCACCCATCTGTTTCAAAAGGAATTTGGCAATTACAAAGAGTGCACTGTCATCAAGCTCTGGTTCACTTCAGTCCAACTTCAGCTTTTTGTGCTTTGAAAATACTGTACGAGTAAAAAGAAATAAAAGCACTACTCCTCTCAAACTTGACTGATCAAAGCCCTTTCACTAAGGCAACAACATGGCGTTACTGAGAGCTTAAAATAACATTGGAAACCTATTGTGGAAGACGAGCTCTGGAGCGAACAGGTGCATTGACTTTTCAGTACAATAAGATGTCTTCAAGATATGAAAGACTAGTTTGAATGCCTTTAAGCTCCACTTTGAAAAGACACCTTTAAAAGCCGATTTATCTTTGGTATGTCACTGAGGCATTGATGTACGGTAATAAAAAATAAAAAAAAATTAAAAAAAAACATGCATGTGACCTTACACTATGAACATGACGGACAAAGAAAGTGGACAAAATAAACAACCCCTCATTCTACCCTTCACAATGGTTCTGGTAGTCAAAAGAACATCCCTTCACTGCTATTATCGAAAATATGTGGAACAGGTGTAACTACATAATAGCAGTGAACTACATAATAGCAGTGAAGGGATGTTCTTTTGACTACCCGAACCATTGCGAAGGGCAGAATGAGAGGTTGTTTATTTTGTCCACTTTCTTTGTCGGTCATGTTCATAGTGTTAGGTACATGCTACGTTGGGACTGTACAGAAAAGATAATTCATTTTTTCCCTTAAAGAGACATTTAATATGACAGAAATACAAGTGTATGCTCGTCGGTGTAAAACACTCTTTTAGATCGTGAGTGGTACAAAATGGATGTATTTGAAAAGTCATCACAAATCGGAAAGAATAAAGGGTGCCAAAATACCCTGGAGGCTCGTACCTCGGGGGCTCGTAGAGGGTCAGCGTAGCCCTCTGCATCTCGAGCGATGGACTCGCAATGTGGAGATTTCGCTTCATGGGTTCGAAACCCATGAAGCATTCATTTTTGTTTCAGTTCGGGTTTTTTCTGTTTTGTTTCTTTATGTTTCATTCATTTTTTTTTCATTAACGGATGTTTTCGTATGCCCCAACTTAAAGGAGAATAAAACCCAGACATAAGTGTGCTTCCAGTGAATGAAGAAAAACAATAAGAATAAACAGTGAAAATTTGAGGAAAATCGGACAATCTGCTCAAGAGTTATGAACTTTGAAAGTTTAAGTTAATCCTTATTATAGGGATCCTTAAATTGACAACTTTTCCAGCATCTGTGATGTCATCGGTTAAAAGTTTCCATTCATTTTGCACACAGAATTCAACATTTTCTTTATTTTCAAGAGCAATTTCTTTTGATTTATTGTTTGAGTATGACATGGTTATATCAATTCTGCAAGCATTTTGGGAAGAATTATGTTGATTCCTGACTTGCAATTTCATCTAAATCAATTTTTTTGAAAAATTGTGTACAAAATGAATTGAGAGCTGCCCACGATGACATCACAGATACTGGCAAAGTTGCCAAGTCAAGGAGCCTCATAGTAGGGATTTACTGAAACTTTAAAAATTCATAACTCTTGAATAGATTGTCCGATTTTGCTCAAACTTTCACTGTTTACTCTTCTTAGTCATCTCTATTCACTAAGAGCACACTGATACTTGGGTGGCATTCTCCTTTAAAGTTTAAAAAAATCTCTATGGAGCAAACAGTGTGAAGTTATTATTTTGGCTTTTTGCGGCAGTCATTGCAAACCTGCTAACAGGAAAAGATAAAGGGTGAAGACTGATGGAGAGGTTTTGGGTTCAACACCCAGGAAGCTCCATTTTTTGTTTGGGTTTTCCCTTTTGTTTCATTTATTTGTTTTTCAGTAATTGATTTCTTTCCAGCATGCTCCAAAACTTGCTAATAAGAAATCTCTATGCCGCAGACAGTATGTGTGAGGTTATTATTTTGGCCTTGCGGCAGCAGTCATTGCAAATATGAAAGGATAAAGCGCAAAGATGAACTGGAGGATGGTAGTGAAGCAGCGTACAGCCCTCCTTAACGGAGAGATTTTAGGTTCGAAACTTATTAAGCGCGAATTTCATTTTTTTTTTCTTTCTTAGGCTTTGTATTTGTTTCTTTCTTTGTTTCTTTTTCTTTTTTTACAATGACGGATGACTTTTTTCGCATGCTCCAAACTTGCTAATAAAAGATAACTATGCAGCAAACAGTATGTGTGAGGTTATTATTGTGGCCTTTTGGGGCAGTCATTACAAACAAGAAAAGATAGAGAGTACAATCTCAACATGAAAAGGAGAATAGATAAGAATTTATGATTATCGTTACAAACACTGTTTATATGTCATTGTGAGTTGTAATAAGTAAGTGCTTGGGGAACTTTGGGGAAAATGAAAATATTTTCATTGCTGCAATTTAGGGGCAATGTACGTTCTTAGGAAAGTTTTGTTCGTTGTATCCCCAGCTCTTGCCTCCTCCTGCTCCATGCACGGTTTCACCCTGTTATCGTATCAAGAACAAGGTATTCTGTTATTAGGCCTATATGAAACGAAACTTCTCTGATTCTTCGGAGCTATACACATTACCAAATGAGAAAAGGAATAATAAAAAAAAGGGGAAATGGCACAATAAGGACGAAAAAGGAACATGCATTAGATTTTAAGGAGCATTTATCGAAAAGGGAATTGCAATACTCAAAAGCGAAAAGGGGCACTTACAATAAACTTGGACGCTCATAAGAAATAAAAAGGGGCACTTGTCAGGTTTAATGGGGGTGAAATGGCAATTACTAGAAAGCTAAGTGTGTACCAAATTTCAAAAAGGGAGTAATGCAAGAATGGAAAAGGTATACATGTGCTAACTTATCAGCGAACAAAAGGGCACTAAATTGGGCACTTATAGCGAATTTACAGGAGGAATGGGACATAATTTACTAGCCAGGAAAAGGAGCAATTCATCAGAATTGGGGCATGTATTCGATTTCGAATGGGGAACCTGCCCAAATGGAAAGAGGGAACTTATCAGAGATGTAAAGGATAATGCACTTTTAGAACGAAAAAATGCGCAGTCAAAATCGGGCACTTATACCTTTCAATAGGGAGATTCATTAGAAGTCACAAGGACTCACTTGTCAGAAGGGAAAAGAGCGCTATGGAGAAAATAAGAATTAATGTAAGGATCACTAATCTGGTGTAAAAGTGGAGCAGTTGAGGGATTTATTTAAGAAAGCTAAATTACCTGACGGGCATTGGCGTACTGGAGGGGGGGGGGGCTTAGGGGGCGTCAGCCCCCCAAATAAATGTCAACCATGGTTTATTTTCAATTTTATATTAGTGATATCACTCGAATTTCATTACTTCTCCCTAGACTCCCTTTCTGTTGTTAAGTAACGCATTCACAATTTCCCGAATAGCATGCATAGCAAGGCAGGAAACACGCATAATATCGATACTAATGTGTTTTATGATATAACACTTGGTTTTATCTGTTTATCTGTCAGTGGATTCATACTTTGAAAATGAATATTCTTAGATTTACCAAAACTAGACACGGGCTTTAAGTTTGTAGTGCCAAATAGTGTTCTTTTACAGAGTTGCAAACCATCAATACTGCAAAAGCTCCTTTACCATGGGAGTGCACTTGGGTAGCCGAGGGGGGGGGGGGGCGATGGGGGCGGTCACCCCCTCCAAAACGCCAACAAAAAAGAAAGAAAAAAGTAGAAAAAAAAAGTTGAATCGAGAAAAGAAAAAAAGGTAAGAGAACATAAGAAGAGCGGGAGCAGACAAGGAACAATTCAAAGAAACGTCGGAGCTTCCGCGAAAAAGCTCCGTATCGTGAGGGGGGTACCCCGGCTCGGTCGCTACACTCCCTCAGGGTTGGTCGCTTTGCTCCTCGCAAAGATTGAGCCCCTCCCCAAATATTTTGGCTCATTACGCCACTGAGGTGAGGCGAAGGTGAGAGTAATCTGGCTTGCAATTCAATTAGGCCTTTAGTGGTAGTCTTAGCTCAGTTATAATTTCATATCTGGGTTATTTTCACTGTTTATTTGCTTGAAAATCATCACAACCTGCACTAAAAAATTAAATTCCTTAAAAAATATTTTTCGAATGAAATTCCCAATCGAAATCACGTTTAATCAGAGTATTACAGGCAAACAACCCTTGATAAAGACTTGAAGCTACGCTATGATGTGCATCTCTTCACCCCGGTCTACACTATCTGAGATCAGTGATGACGTCCAGTCTCTGTGCGCTAGCTAGCCATTCCTATCATAATAAATACGAGATTTTAGTAAAGAGGAATGTTGTAGATCAAGATAGTTTCTACATACAAGAAGCATCAATTTCCCTTAGACAAAAATGTTATCTTTTACATACAGTCATGATTTGTCGAGCGCGTCTCCTAATCAGTTCTGTCTCTGAGAATTTGATGCAACATCGTTTTGGGACGTAGTCTGACGTTTGCATCCCGGCCGGGCTTGGTTTTCTTGTCATTTTCATGTCAATTTCCAACGGTAGGAAATTGACAGTAAAGTAACTTTAAATTCTGTTTGACCAAAAAAGAAAAGAAAATCGACTCGTCAGTGAGGTATTCTAAATATCAAGCCACTGCAGTTTTGCCTCCTCTCTTAATAACAGTATCTAAAATCCATCAATATTCCATGCCATCATCTCAATGCACAATGTTTTATTACGTGCAAGCGCTAGCTCGCCGCAGATCGTCCATGTGCCTACGTCATCATTGGGGACCCGCTTCGCTCGCAGCCACTTCCGGGTTCTGAGAATCAGAGGGGCGTTTTTGGAAAATGTGTTTTTAGATAATTTTTTGGAATTTACAAGAGCAATAATGAACACCACTGTCTTCTAAATACTTCCCCGTTTCCATCCATACATTATTAACCCTATTCCGTGATTTTCTTTGAATTTCACCTTTAAGGAAGACAGAGAGGAAGATAAAAACAAAAACATAAAGGAACGACGGAAAAGATAGGAAAACAATATAGCCTCCATACGGAAGAAAGAAGAAAGATAAAGGAAGAAGGAAAGGAAAAAGGAAAGGAAAAGGCGACAAAGAATGATATGAGGAAAGACAGAGAATTAAGAAAAAAATAAATAGGTCTATATAAATAAGGGAAAGACAAAAGGAACTGGTGAAATAAGCGTAAAATAAAGGAAACATGAGGAAAGAACAATATCAGATTGATAGGTGATATCAAAGAATAAAACGTAAAGATAAAGGGTGACAGAAAGGAAACGACAAGAAGGAATAATGTGAGGAAATTAACACACAGAAAAGTAAAATAGACCAAGAAAATTATGGAACGAGTACGACACTAACGATGTGGCAATGAATTCCTATTTGATTTTTCATCTTTCGATTAAAAAAAGCCATACAAGCTTATTTAACTCGGCGCAACTCAACAAGGGCGTGTGGTAAATTTATGTGCAATATGATATCGTTGAATAATGAGATGTTTACCCCTAAAAGAAAGTTGTTTTTTTTTGGGGGGGGGGGCATGAAAGAATAATCAGCTTTCAACTACCAATCATGTCACATCCTTCCAACGTCTCCGAACTGGAGAATCGCCCCCCCCCCCCCCCCCCCGGCTAGCACCGGTGGAAAATGGCACTGCTTTTATATAATTGCAAGAGAGAATCGTGATCTAAAATGAATAATAGTGGTAAAATCTATGCCAAGCTGTTACTGAATTGCACCTAGACAAAAGGGAAAAGGCAATGGGAGTTATCGTCCCCATCCAAATACACATGCCCATCATTATTTTACCAAGTAATATTATAATTGAAAGTAATTATCATGCAGCAATACATTTTCAAACAAATGCATCTTTCGCAAAATAATGTCAAGCAAGCGTGTAATTTTCCACGGATCCTTGCTGCTAAAAGAAGAAGAAAAAGAAGAAGAAGCAGAAGGAGAAGGAGAAGGAGAAGAAGAAGAAGAAATGGAAGAAGAAGAAGAAGAAGAAGAAGAAGAAGAAGAAGAAGAAGAAGAAGAAGAAGAAGGAGGAGGAGAAGGAGGAGAAGAAGAAGTAGAAGAAGAAGCAGCCGAAGAAGATCATTATGCTGATCATTATGACAAGCATTCATGTATTCATGTATTCATGTATTTTAAGTTTCCTTAAGTTTACAAGCAGCCTATTCCTGGTATGTAATTCAAACAATGGTTGAGTTTAGAGCTATTCTTCTAAAAGTGCTCTTAAAATCTGACTTTCGCATATGATTTTTTGAAAAAAAGCCCTTCCCATGCACACCCTCCACCTCTCGGTCGCTCGCCGCTGGCGCCTCCCCTATTTCAAATTCCTGGATCCGCCACTTAGTATATAATATTCGTCTTTTCGAGTGGAGTGATTTGTCAATGCAGACTTCATAACGTCTTAATTCATCATCACCAAATCTCACTTTCAAGTAATCTATTCTAGAACATGTAGAATCATTAGTTAGTGTTAAGTACTTGATGTGTCAAAAGGAAATTATAATGTGATTTCTAACGAAACATAATTTCAGGGCCCTGTTTCATAAAACTTGTTATCAGTAACAACTGCCACATTTCTATGACAAATTTTCTCTCAGCCAATCAGATACAAGGATTTCAGTTGCTAATAACACTTACTGCAACTTGTTATTGATAACAAGTTTTATGAAACGGGGCCCAGCTCCTACAAAACGAAAGAAGAAAATCCGTATAATGAACCAGTTGTTAATCTTTTATTAGATTTCGTACACAGTGAGATAGAGAGCAATTTACCACGGGATGTGCTCATCATGACGTTCATTCCATGTCCAGGGTTATCAATAGAAGCTTACTGATTATGTCTTTTAATGAATAATATTCAGTTAAAGTTTTTGCATGTCATTCTTGTGATGATCATCCTAATATGGCCCGCGGTTACGAGCTTTCGCTATATCATTTACGAATTAGTAATTCTGTTGGTATATAGAGAAGGGAAAATGATATGCAGAGGTAAAAAAAAAAATATTTTAAGTGACCATTTTAAGAATAGAAATGTAACCTTCCCCTGCTGCTATTCCGGATAGGCATTTCCTGACAAGAAAACAAGAATTTACTTGCCAGAATAAAGGCAATCGAAGGTGTTTGCTGTAATAGTAGTTTAATGCATGCTTTCCATTGATATAATCAACCTTATTCATACTCCCTACCACTCCCTCAACCCCCCCCCCCTCCCCTTCTTATTTTTTTTTCAGCGTCAGCCACACTTACAATCACCTGACAATACAATGCTCAGCTGAATAATGACAAATGTTATTTTCACTTTCGTTTAAATTCGATACATGGTCTCAGTCATGTCGATTATGCTTACTTAAGAATACAGATATGAAGTTTTCGTCACTCCAGCGATCTCTTTTCCATATAGACAGACGCTCATTTTAAATTTTTATCAATACTTTGCACTGTTGCAAGAGTCCAAACGGTAAGAACGTCATTTCTTTTCATTGATTCCCTCCTTTCTTAATGGATCCATTTCCATTCACATTCATCCGATTGGCTCCAAAATTCTTTAATCAAGGAAGAGGTTTTACATATCATCTATTCATTCAGTTTGGTTCCTTAACGGGCCAAACACGCCAAAGAAGCCCCCCCCCCCCCCCACTCACCTTTTTTCAACTTTTTTTCATTTGGGTATCATAATGTTCAAAACTTTTCACATCATAATGTGGAAATGTTCTCTCGTTGCATGTCGTTTCCGATATGATCTCACATTACATCCATAGGCCTACCAAACTTTGTCAAAGAATTGCGAAGGAGGTGTAGGATTTGGTTGCAATTGGATTTTAATAAAGGCAAGGCTTTAGTGTATGTTAGCTACGATAAAGAAGCAGCCGTTTTCATTCTCTTCTTCTTCTTCTTCTTCTTCTTCCGTTTTCTTCTTTCTTTCTCTTCTTTTTTTTTCTTTCAGTTTTCCTTTCCTCTGAGTTTTTCTTCTCTTTCTCTCTTTGCTTCCTTTTTCGTTTTGATATCCATGACGAAATACTTGTGCTTATCATGTCCAAGTTAGGAAATAGACAGAATCACTTATCGAGGAAGTTTGACATGTTTGAAGTACGGGTCAGCAAAGAAAGATAAACCTAGCGGCAAGTGTATAATTCTTTATGACTTTCTGTCAAGTAATGTCGTGTAAAATTATCTTTCTAATCTTAAGAACGGTGAGAGGTACCGCAACATAAGTCCATCTTCCCTTTTTCCAACTATCATCCAGTGACCATGGCTCGAACAAGTTCAATCCAGCTGTCAGTTGTACTCTATCTGACCATTTTGTGTGCAACCGAAGCATGGTGCCAGAATGGATCCCAAGGCAACGGAGTGAGTCTTCAGCGATTGGTTTCAAGCACTAAATGTTTCCTTGGGCCCTTCCAGCTAAGTATCTCCTGCACCAAAATGGGACTCAGAGATGTTCCTTGGGACTTAT
Source organism: Echinometra lucunter (assembly GCA_029962745.1). Lineage (NCBI taxonomy): Eukaryota > Metazoa > Echinodermata > Echinoidea > Camarodonta > Echinometridae > Echinometra > Echinometra lucunter. The sequence continues at coordinate 30,090,791 of CM057159.1, read as the reverse complement.
ATCCAGGCGTTGAGGAACTAGACCTTTCTTATAATGAAATCGCATTTCTTTCAAATACATCATTTATGCCATACAAAAGTATAAGCAAACTGTCGCTGTTTTTTAATTACTTGAAGGAGATAGCTCCTGGTTCGTTTTATTCTTTGCCAGATTTGCAGTACCTAGACCTTGGAGATAACGCGTGGTTGGATACCATCACGGCAGATATGTTCAGACTTAGTAAAAAAACTGACACATCTTAGTGTTTCAAGGTGCAATCTAGACGAAATTCCAAGTGACATCTTGCAATGGCTCCCAGATTTACGGTTACTAGATCTAAGGGATACTGGTCTTTTGAGCATCAATATCTCTTCTTGTAATTCAGCCATTCATAACCTGACTGTCGATCTGCGGGGTAATAGGTTTAAAGCACTTACATCGAACACGTTCAGAATCGATTGCCAGTTAGATTTTCTCAATCTCAACCACTGCCGAGGCTTAATCTTTGCTGTTGAGCCGGTAGCCATTACAGCCATTCGCTCAAGATCTCTTTCTTTGGGTCATACTCACTTGTCGCCAGATGTTTGGCCATATTTTTTCACTGGCATTGGTGACTCTGAGATCAGAGAGCTTTTACTAAGTAATACAAATTTAGGGGATATCGATGCTCGTCATTTTGCACTTCTCCAAGGCAAACTAAGGGTTCTTGATCTTAGTAATAATGAGTTGTCTGACTTCGCCAAAATGGGATTTTTAAATCTACCCTTCCTTTCTACTCTTATTCTCAATAGGTGTACTATTCATGATATAGATCCCACATATTTTTCACGAATGAAAGGGCTACGTGTTCTCCAACTCAATCATAATAACATTCACAGTATTGGTGATATTAACAGCAATTCTTCATGGGATATAGAACTAGAAGAATTACATCTCGCTTATAACTCCCTGGAGAAAATTCACGAAAGATCATTAATGGGGTTAGGAAATTTAACAAAATTGGTTTTGAGGGGTAATAAAGATTTATATAAAGTTTGGATTAGTGCAATCACAGGAATGAATAAACTTAAATACTTGGATTTATCCGGATGTTTAATAGAGTTTGTTAAGCTTGATGTTCCTAAACTTGAAAGTTTTTTCTACAATAATTGCGAGCGGCTCGAATCTATGGAGTCAATCGGGGAAGCATTCTCTCATACTAGGTCAATTAAACACGTCTTTTTAGGGAATTCTAGTATCAACTCATTGTGGGCACCAAACACAGGTAATAACATTTCTCTGTTTGAAGGAATGCGTAATCTTACAACCCTTGACGTTAAGAGAAATAAAATTAAACTACTGCAGGACGGATTATTTGTAGATCTCGAGTACCTTATATTACTAGATCTCAGCGATTGCCAAATCGAAGTGATTGAAAAAAATGCCTTTGAAGGCCTTGACCGTCTACGTACGTTGTACCTACAGGGTAACCACTTACAATATCTTCCAAATAAGGTACTTATGAACGTCGGGCAGCTACATAATATTCGACTGGATGGTAACAAAATTAGATATCTGGGTAAAGATTTATTTGTGAATAAATCAAAGCTGCAAAATCTGACTGTGGCTGATAACAGATTGACTACAGTCAACCTAAGTACATTTCAGCCAATACTCAATACTCTCCGCCTTATTGATATTTCCGCCAACGAATTGGGATGTACATGTGACATAAAATGGCTCCCTATATGGCTTAGAGGGTCCATCACAGTCCTGAATGAGAACGACACAAGATGTTCACTTACATCACTTACTGAAATGCGAGGAAAGCCTGTAATGTCATTTAATCCTGCAGATTTTTGTGGCCCAAACATTGCGCTCTACTGTTCACTTCCCTTTGTAATAACATGGATTGTCGTGATAGGAATATTCGTCTACCGCCATCGATGGTTCTTGAATTACAAATTATTCCTTTTGAAACTTGCCGTTATAGGCTATCAGGAGATCCAAGACGCTCGAGACTTGGATGATTTCGAGTTTCATATCAACGTCATGTTTGCTGAGGAAGACGGAGAGTGGGTCAGGAATCATCTGCGCCCGGTCTTGGAGGACCAGTTGCCGGAATATAACAGGAACGTCTACGGTGACAACGAGCTCCCTCTAGGCATGCACTACTGTGATGCAGTTCATTACGTTGTCGAGATGAGCTACAAGACCACCGTGTTGGTCAGTAGAGCAGCTATCCAGGATAACTGGTTCATCATCAAATTTCGGACAGCTGCAGACCAGGTCAACGATACCCAGTTAGAGAACATGGTGGTCATTTTCCTTGAGGATATTCCGGACGATGAGCTACCGTTCTTGGTGAGATTGTACTTGAGTGACCGGAAGCCATACCTTGGATGGGAGGAGGACGACGAGGGGTTTCAAGAATACTTCTGGCAAAAATTGATCAAGATGTTAACGATAAATCTACGTTGTAATAATGTCATCCCTCCTGAGTAACAAAATGAGTGTAAGGGCCTTTTTTGATGCGTATTTTCCCGTTTACCATTACAGTAGATTATTTCATTTGACGAATTTCGTTCCATGGAGGTAATCTGAATGGTTAGAAATGTCGCATAGAAAGTAAAATGGGAAATTCAGTAGTTCAAAATGCTGTCGGGGGGGGGGGGGGGGACGGAGTTTCTTGAGAAATATATATTCATTGATTTCTTCGTAAAAACAATCATTCTTTGTTAAATGAAAGGGATGAAAATCCTATATCGACACGGTTCAAGATCTTTTGAAGACTAGAAAGTAACAAGATTGTATAACTAAATGATATCTAAATGATAAATACATGAACAGTTATGTGTCAAGATTTACTATAAAGTAGACTGGGAAGAAAAACAAATCCCCAGAAAGTTCCTTAAAGGGTCGAATTAACTGATCTTTCACGGAAAGTCCAGTGAGTTTGGTGTCTCGATGCCAAAGAGATGGTTCCGGAATAATGACATTTATTTTGTATATACTGTATGTATATATGTGTGTCAGGAAAGAATGTGTGTGTGGGTGTATGTATGGGCATATACGTATGGGCGTATAAATTACAATGAATTTTAATAATTCATTGCTCTAAAAACACTTTCGCAGCCCTGAAGCTGACTTACAGTAGGATTCACAGTTCTGAAATAAAAGACATGATTGGCGAAATTACGACAAATCATATCAACAATTCATTGAGATACAAACGAGATAAGGAGGTAGACAAGAAATGAGTTGACATTAGGTAAATACAAAGACAGAAGGGACAGGATAGGTGAACAACATATTGAATATAACAAGTGAAACCTTTACAGTCATAGTAGGCTTATAAATTAGGGAAATCATAAGGTGGTCAATATACGAAAACAAGTTATCAATAGTGTGACCATAATCACTACTCTTCGAATCACCTCGGTTGTATCATGTATATAGCTTTTCATCTTTAAAAAAAAAATTCTTTGGTTTAATTACCAAATATATCGTTAATAGCAGCACACAACACAACACAACAGAAGCGTCCCTCCCCTTGCTTCAAGATTTTTATCATGATATAAAAGCGCGAATTTAGAGGGCTTGTTATAAAAGGCCGGGTAAGTTCCGTGTAAGTTTCGGGTACATTCCGCTTGAATGTCTGAAGCTAGCCAGCCAATTTTTTTCTATGGTGTCTTTCAAAGAATAAAGCTAACAAGAAATCACGCAAGTGAAAATAGAGATCCACAATAGGTAAGATATTTGCATTATTAGGAAGACAAAATGCCACTGAATCATTAGATATCACATTTTACTTATAAATTTGTTGACATCGTCTCTCGAAAAGAGGAATTCTAGACCTTTGTCGGCAGGTCCATTTTTTTGCAGAAAGGAATCAAAACGCTACCAAATTTGCCGATTTTTCGTAAATAATTTCAAAATTCCTTCTCAAATTTCAAAAAGAAAGTAACTTCTAGAATAATGTTAGGTTGCTCTTTCGGTTGGTGCTGTCAGATTTTCACATTCTTTTCTAGTTTTTGATATATGGCCCTGTGCACGAAGTTTGGATCTGCGCGAAGTTGGGTCACTCTGCCATATACACGAGCGGGCCGCGATGAGAATGCAAAGTAATATTGAAACATTATTTGAATTTGAGTAAGATCAGATAATCCATTGAAGAGTTATGATTTTTTAAAAACTTTTATGAATTATTTGCATGGCCCTCTCAGCTCTCTAGCCGAGGACTGTAGCAGCACTACGATTCAAGGAATTCTGAAATAGACGTTCACAAATTTCATTTTCCTATCTATAGTCCTAGACTTTATAGAGAAATATTATCCTCAACATATTCCACTAAGAATTCAACAGGACGGCACATTGTTTTTTTTTCCGAATTTCTCCGCCCCCGGAAAAAAAATCATAACTTTCGAACTGGTTGGTTTTAATTTCACATTCTAAATTTCAATTTGCGCGTGTGTGTCTGTTTGCGTGTATACATCAGGGGCGGCGCCAGGATTTTTCGATAAGGGGGGGGGGGGGCAAGACGACCTAAAGCGGATTTTTAAAAATTGAATAATAGGGGTTATATAGAGTTACACGATCCATATCTGTCTTCTTGATAGTCTTTCTTATTCTTCCTTCCCTTCTCTTTTTCTTTTTCTTCTTTTTCTCCTCTTTTTTTCACTACCAGAAAAATCATAGGGGGCATTCGCCCCCCCCCCTGTAGCGCTGCCCATAGTATACATGTGTCGGGGGTCGGGGGTCCTAAAGCTACCGTACGCGTCCTAAGGCTATAGGCCATGGGCTAGTGGGGGTCATAGTGCACCCCCGATGTGACTTACGGAAATGGTTATTTTCATGTAGCCCTGGGTCTAACAATTCAGAAAATTGATGTTGCCAGCAAAAAAACTGGGATGGAAGATACGCCATTGGACTTTTTGACCACGCCCACTTTTACAACTGATTGCAGAAAATTAGGGGTATTGATATTTTGTAACTGCTCTGACTTGGTAATTCTTAACAAATATATGTTGTATGACCCCTTAAAATATCGGCCTAATTGAGTTCTACAAGTTTGTCCTGCGTTTCATGCACATTTTTATGGTAAAAAGGTCACCAGAGGTCAAAAGTTCACAAATTTTGACCTTTATATCTCTAATGTAGAGCAAACGCAAGGATTTTTTTATCACAAAGACCCTATAAGAGATTTTTTCATTGTAATTTGATTAAAATTGTAAGTTACATATAATACCAGAAAGTTAATGTGGCCAGTAAAAAAAAAAACTTGGATTGAAGATACCCTCATGACCACGCCCACTTTTACAGCTGGTTGTAGAGATTTAGGGGTATTGATGGTTTGTAACTGCTCTACCTTGGCAATTCTTCACAAATATATATTATATGACCCATTAAAATGTTGGCATAATTGAGCTCAACAAGTTTGTGCTACATTTTAGGCAAATATCTTTATGGTGAAAAGGTCACCAGAGGTCAAAAGGTCACATATTTTTATCTTTACATCTAATATAGAGCAAATGCAGGGATTTTTTTTTTTATCACAAAGACCGTGTTTTTTCCATTGAAAATAAATTAAACTAACCGTTACATCTCTCAATTTATGTTTTTATTCAATATCAGAAAGTTAACGTTGTCAGAAAAAAAAAAGAAACTTGGATGGAAGATACCCCCATGACCATATCAGCAGGTAAAAATAGGTAGACTTTAGCTTTTGGTATGTAGAATAAAGGGAAAGCAATTTGAAGAACTGTCATCAGATCAAGGAATATTTTATAGCAAGACAGTGCTACTCTGAAATCTTTCATGGCCTGTGATCACAACTGATATTTGGACAATGCAGTTTGTTATACATCATCATTACGAAATAAACCACGTGATTTCAATGCCTAAACAAATGCCAGCTTGTATATTACCTTTCCTTTATTAAAGAAATCCCTTCATTCTACATACCAAAAGCTAAATTCCACCTATTTTCAAGCATTTGCCTGCTGATATTAAACAAAAACATAATTGCAGCTATAAAACTGTTCATTTTAATTCATTTCCAGTTTTAAAATTGTGTTATAGGATCATGGTGGTAAAAAAAAATATATTTGCTGTATCATAGGTAAACTTAGGTCAAAGTTTGCTACCTTTTCACCTCTGGTGACCTTTCCACATCATAAGTTTATATAAAACGTATCACAAATTTGTAGGACTAGTAAATCAACTTTTTAACGTAGTCACAGAGAATATATTGGTGAAGAATTTCGAAGCTAGAGCAGTTATAAACTAATTTTCCGACACCATCCGTAAAAGTGGGCTTAGTCCCCAAGTCCTCAGTTCCTTTTCATTTATTTTTCCATCATTTCTATTCAGCCCATGACTCTTTTTTACTCACCATTTCCTTTTTATTCAGAACATTCCTCTTCCAACCTTGGTTCTCTTTTTCGGTTCTTCCATTATTTGTTTCTTAATTGATGCACTTTCTCTGTAATTTGTTTGAGTTATTTATGTACTTTGTAATAATGATTTTTTTTTTAAGTCATTACCTTCCGCGCTCCCTCACCGCTGGCGACTTCCCCTATTTTGAATTTCTGGATCCGCCACTGCTGTTCTCTTTCATAAATTATAGCTTTCTCTCTTTCCCTCTCCTTTTTCCTCTTCTCTCAATTATCATGCTCTGTCTTTCTCTCTCCCCTTTTGTCTGAACTTCCCCCTCTTTTCTCTCCACTTCTCCCTCTCCTTCTTGTCTCATTCATCTCCCTTTCTCCTTTTCTTCCCCTTACTCTCTTGTTTCATCTAATCATTCCTTTTCTCTCATATATTCCTGTTTGTGATTGCTGTATGAAGAATCTTCTAACTCTTAATTGTGTAATTGTAAGTAATACAATTTTGATTGATTTTACTCTCCTTTAATGAAGCAACTGTAAATATTAATTTTTAAAAAACTAAAATTCACATCTTAATCTTTCCTTCCCAATATTTGTTTTACATAATCTGTTCTTGTTTGTGATATTTTCTGCAACTTGGCTCTCAGCCACGGTGGATTTAATCTCTAAGAACCTTTTAATTTTTTCAAGTATAAAATTTTGTATATCTGAACGTTTGCACAATAAACCTTTATTTGAATTGAAAGGAATGCCTTTTCCCAGGGTTATGAATTGGGTTGCCTTTTTTAGTAGTGTTCAGTTGAGGAAGTCCAATGAATGAATAAATAATTGGTATTTCGCAATATTTTGACATATTGCACTGCTGCAATTTAATTTCAAAGTCAGTCATGTATTTACCGATAGAAGACATTGTGTAATCCATTTTCAGAGATCTAGAACGTTTAGAACCTGTTTAAATAATGTTATAATAAGGTAATCTAATGTTGGGACATCCAGTACCTGACTCTGATTGTGTTTATTTTTCACTTTATATGATGTGCATTTTCTGCGCGCGAAAATTGTGACACTTTTGTGTAATGAAAATTACCAAAATATTTGACATCTCCCTACCCCATAGAGATTGCACGTTTATCGGAGCTTTCAGATCTAATCCCTCTCCCCTTATCCCGACCCTGGAACTCCTATAATCTGGCAAGACTGGTATTACTGTAACACAAAACCATACATGTAATAAATTTAGTGCAAAAATTGCACGCGTAGATGACCGATTCACGTCGACGGCTTAAAAGTAGATTGACCGTACCAATCATTACTGTAGCGGTGTCGAAATTTGCGATTTATTTTTGTTTTGATAAAAGTACGTTTGCCTTCTTGCACTATTCAAATTCCATAGTCATATATTTTAAGTTGCCAGTCGTTTTAGGGGTCAAGCTGGCGTTCCAGAATTTGAATGGGTGATGATGGGAGCACTGGTAAATTTTTAAAGTCATTTTCGAAATTTCTGCGAACCAGCAAACAATAATGAGGTGAACGAATAATTAATTTTTGGGGTCGTGTAGTTACAAGGATGTCCTTTTGGCTGAGGCTGTCCGTATTTTCATTTATGTATTAACATTTATTTAGCGTTTAATAAAGATGTTGCACAAAGTTGGTTGGACATATAATTACCCTCGTGCTGGTAAGCTGGTTAAAATTTTACCCAATATATTCTTCAGTGTAGGTGATCGAATGTATTATTTATAATCTTAAAGATGATTAGATCGTATTTTGATGACGAAAAAGAGGGGTTTTTTATGTAGACTGGGAAAGCAAACAAATTTGGCAAGCGAGGTAACCGAATATAAATATATCCGAAGCAACTTTTTCAGTAAACTTGTCGTTCAGTCTTGAAACAGTCTACCAGCATCGCTAGTAACCGCTATCAGCATCAATTCCTTTAAACACAATTTGGATTTATATTGGTCAGACAAACATTTCTCAACAGCATATCTGACATCCGAGCAATCACCAGCTTTTTAGGCGGGACTTTAAACATGTTAAAATAAGAAGACCCGAAATGACGAGTTTTAGAAACTCTGCAGATAGACTGGTTTTGGACGAGAAGACGAGATGAATAGTTACCTGGAACTCGGCAAGTCGACTTGTTTAGGACAAGTTAAAAGGCGAAATGACGAGAGATTGGAACTTGCCGATTTCCGAAATTTCGTCATCTCATCCTCTTTTCATAAACAAGTCTTCTTGTTCAGTTCCAGTATAAACTAGTCAGATCGTTTGTTCGGTTCCAAACAAGTCAACTTGCTAAGTTCCAACAACTCGTCGTCTCGTCTTCTTGTTCTCAACCATGTCAACAAGTCAACTTGCCGAGTTACAGTAACTGCGGAAGCTTAAAAGTGCCCCCAGACATGCCAGAAGGCGAGATGATTCAGGAAACGAAGACGAAAAGACGAGACGAGAAGACAAAAAGCCAAGATCCCCATTCTCATCAAGTCGACTTCTTCAGGACGAGAAGACAAGATGACAAGATCCTGAGTCCTGTCAAGTCGACTTGATGAGGATGAGATGACAAGAAGACAAAATCCTGTATCTTGTCAAGTCGACTTCGTAAGGGCGAGAATTCAAGAAGACAAGATTCTGGGACTGGTCAAGTCGATTTCGTCAGGCGAAAAGACAAGACGACAAGATCATGGATCTCGTCAAATCGACTTGATGAGGATGAGAAGACAAGAAGACGAAAATCCCGCGAAAGGGAGGTTCAGAAATTTTGGCAGTTCTGAGATAGGGTGGGGTGCTTTCAAAGGGATGGAAAGATACGTAGATAGGGGGTATATTGAGCAGGGATCCGGATTTTGTGGATCTCCAAGGCAGGAAAAGCCTGCCAAAAAAAAAACAACAAACAAACTCGCGAAAGGGGGGGGGGGAGGGGGGTGGGTTCGAAAATTTTGGCAGACAGGGTGCTTTCAAAGGGAGGCAACAAGCATGTGCGTACCCTAAACCTAAATACTGAGGGGGGGGGGGTATCTTGTCTTCTTGTCTTCTCATCCTCATCAAGTCGACTTGACAGGTTTCAGGATCTTGTCCTCTTGTCTTCTCGTCCTGAAGAAATCGGCTTGATGAGAATGAGGATCTTGTCTCTTTGTCTCCTTGCCTCGTCTTCTTGTGTTCTCAACTCCCTTTTTGTCCTATTTTCTTAAAGCTTTCGTAAAGAGGCATTCGTTGCCATGTCAATTACTTCTCGTGGTCTTGCATGCGCGTGTAATTATTATGACACCTTAAAACCATTTCTTGATTCGTGCACATCAATTCACTGATCATAGAAATGTAAGCAGAATAAGACATTCAAGATAAAAATGAAAGAGTATCAGAGAAAGAGAGAAAGAGAGATAGAGAGAGGAGAGAAAGTAATGGTTGCTGAACAAAAGTACATTTGTATTTTGTAAAATTAATGACAGATACTAGTTGTAAACAGAATTTAACTTTCGATCATTAATTACTCAAAACTATATCTCGTATCAGCCTTATTTCTTCAAATTATCATGATTATGAATTTTGAAGGAAATCAAATTTATTTGGATTCGCAATTAATCGCAGGACTTTCGACCGATTTGGAGGATTTGCAATTGATTACACCTTTCCTGCAAACCCCCTTCAAGCCCTTTAGTCTCAACTCAGCTTACCCCTCTCTCCCCCTCTCTCACCTCTCTCTCTCTTTCACCCCTCTCAATTTTACCTCCATACCCCCCCCCCCTCTCTCTCTCTCTCTCTCTCTCTCTCTCTCTCTCTCTCTCTCTTTTTCTCTCTTTCTCTCATTCCCCTCTAGCTATCTCTTTCCTTGCACACATTGTATTTGTGTTTTTGTACGTTATACATCACGCATGCAATGACAATGTACATCAGTACTTCCAAAAGTATACAGGACATATTTAACTCTTAGAAAATACATATGACACTTTATTCCTTTTCAAAAACATACAAAATGTAGGAAAAATTGTGTAACCTTAAGAATGCGACAATATTAAATTCTGAGTATGTTGTCATATCACGTAATTCACTTAAACAATCTAACCACATAGTTCCTACAAATAAATCGAATAACGTGACTATCATAATGCCCAGGAAAAAAAACAACTTTTATCATGATAACGGGGCGAAAACGCACAGTTCTTAATAATAATTCTCATTTCTTTATCTGTATCAACTTAATATCGAAATCTTAAAAACTTTACGTGATGATGAAGTACTTTTGTTTAAAAACTGTGAAAACCTTTTCCCTCTATCTTCTTATTATTTTCTTCTTTTTCTTCTTCTTCTTCTTCTTCTTCTTCTTCTTCTTCTTCTTCTTCTCTCTTTCTCTCTCTCTCTCTTCTCCACCTCCTTCCATTTCTTAATCTTACAAAACTTTTTATACTTGACTTTTTGATTGCCAGATCGGCATTTGAACACAAAACGATATTTTACCAAAACAGTGGATGAGTATAGTCAGATATAGTTGAATGGAATTCATCTATAGAGACAAGAATATTTAAGTAAAAGAATTATTATCAAATTCAATTAATATGCGTAACACACGATGTCTCTATGCTCGAACACAAAACAAACTTGTGATTTCAAATGCATATAGGATGCACTATAATTGTAAACTCTAGCAGAGTTTACAGGACAAAGCTTTGAAAATCACGGGTTGATAAGACATGTATATAAATTCTTGATTAAATACGAATTTCTTGATTACAAGTAATTATCGAGTCATTTCGACTTTATGTGTAGTTGGGTGTATATATATATATATATATATATATATATATATATATATATATATCCATCTTCCCCGATTTGAATTTTCAACTATTATCATCACAACATTATGCAATACAGATATATGAAAGCATTTCGGCCACCTTATAGAAATTGAGTTCATACTGAACCATTAGGTACGTACATGGGTATGAAACATCATATCCACCTTATCCGTCGATTTTAAGCTATAGCAACATGACGAGTTATGCAAAGTTTGTCATATTATTATATCATGTCATTCACATGGGCACTCTGCTCACTATGTGGTATGGTATTTTCATGGGGGGGGGGTGGGGCGCAAATCCTTTTTATGTCTTCTTCCTCGACCAACAGGTGAATTTATTTACCTACGTTTTTAAATGATCAAATATAGGGCTATTACATGTATATAGGTGCACGACCCTCTTCTCTCTCTTCCCTTACTCTTCTTTCTTCTCCCTTTTCTTTTTCCTTCTTCTTCTACTTCTTCTTCTGCTTCTTCTTGTTCTTGTTCTTGTTGTTCTTGTTCTTGTTCTTGTTCTTGTTCTTGTTCTTGTTCTTGTTCTTGTTGCTGTTCTTCTTCTTCTTCTTCTTCTTCTTGTTCACTTGAAAAATGATAGGGACGGCCGCCCAGCTGCCCGCTGTAAGTGCCTCACGTGTGTGCGTGTATACTACATTCATCTCATATGACTAAAAGACTGGAAAGAGGATCAAGTCGCTCTTACTCCAAATTTAGCTTCTTCTTTGAAAATACAGTGCCACTTTTGTGAAACTCATCACTAACAAACGAAGGAGCTCTATTTCAATATCAACAATGAAGCAACCATCGAAAGCATGCAAGACAACTCCGTTTCGAATCTTGTTACTTTTTTGACACCTTCGAGTGAGGCCTATGAAGGAGGGTTGCTCATGAGACTCCTAACTAGCGATAGTTTTCGGGTTGGTCTTGGATTAAGTACAGCATCCTCATCCATAAAATGACGTCTTTGTAAGGCATCTGGAGCTATAGCATGACAGAACTCTGTTGGATGAAGCTGTAGAACCAGAGATCCTCTGTTGATTGCAGAAGTTAGCATGTCTTCAACCTGCAGAAGATAAGATGCTTGATGGTGAGAGAAATTTAAAATATATTGATAGATTAAGCAAAATCATCCGGAGCCATCACTGCCAAAATTAATGGCCTATAGACTTGTTATGATGTATAATCAAAACTGACCTCCGTATAGATGAGTTTGTACGCTACACATTTTAACTGGTCCAGTAAAGAAAGATATACTTCTCTCACTCGAAAATATTAGAAATTGGAAGCTTATATTCGGGCAAGAAACATCAGCCCCTCAAAGTAATTATTTGGCCCATGACGCCATTGTGTACAAACACATGCTAGACGTCTCAAGAATACCTCGTTGACCCGGTCTTTTATTGCCGAGGTGTATCTAAATAAGGTTGTCAAGCTGACCCCCCCCCCCTAACCCAATGAAACATGCCAATCACCCCTACGCCCTGTATCTATATGTCCAAGCATGAGTGGGATCAATGGTTCAAGAGATGTAATAATCAGTGGACCTACCTCCTCTGTAGATGCATCATGTGGCACATGGTGGTTTCCTATAGCTGTGATAGATAGTTGTTCAGTATGAGGTGTGTCAGAAGTGGACAGAGCCGGAGTCATACACCTAAGACCATCAGCTATCTTACTCATTACACTATCTCTACGCATGTTAGTGATCTGAAAAATCAAACATAATCGAGAAAAAAATGCAAACATGATAGAGTTGCCGTATAGTCGAGTGGTTTAAGGCGCTTGACCGGAGACGCGAAAGTCCGGGGTCCGAACACTGGCACGGCACTTATGCCCTTGAGCATGTTGAGCAAGGCATGTTATCTACATTGCTGCTTTATGGTATATTAAATAAAGTGATGTGCTATATGCATATTGATACTATGTGTTGTTGTTTGTTTTTAAGGATCTTACTCGAAATCTAGGCCCCCCAAAAAGATTCAGCACACAAAAATTCCTTAAACAAGAAAGAAAAATTCTATCTGTTTCATTACGATTCTGCATCTAGCATCATTGTTTGCACCGGAGGCCAGTTCAGTATTACCACTCAGACTAGTTTGAAGTTGTTCTCCTCTCCATCGTACAATAATTCATCTGAGAGAAATAGTCCCCTTCAGAGCCCCTTAGAACAGAGTTTGGCCAACTCTGTTTCAGTGGGTTGCAACATGGCGGGGTTTGTTTGTTTGTTGTTTTTTTTTTGTATTGTGCTTGCCGAACAAAGCAAAAGATATGCTCCATGTTGTTCCCTATACTGGAGCCGACTTGGCTAAACCATGGACGTATTCATAATAAAGGTCCATTGATCTGTATGAAAAGAATCTTTTCATAGAGATCTTTTCATAGAGATCTTTTCCTGGAGATCAGTGATCTGGTCCCCTATTCTTTCTGTCGCACTCTTTCTCTCACTCAAAGTTAGTTGTTTTTGTTTTTTTATTCTCACTTTCTCGAGAGAGTATCAGCATGATCATATAGATTATGATTTTTTTTTTTTGCTTCTGCATGAATTGGGAATTCTGCATGTTGGCTATCTATCTATTTAAAAATTGTTTGGTTGTTTTTCTTTATGTTTTCCATGGAAATGATAATAATGATTTTTGGATCCACAAAATCATGGTTAATTAATCCTTCATCACATTTTGTAAGATAGGTGCCGAGGGAAGCAAGATCGGTGGAAATCATGGAGAACCTGAACTGATAATGTTTATCTGCTTATCGACTCTTCCAACTTAAACTTGGAAAAGATGGGTTCCCAGTATGACAAATCTTGAGAGGGATTATAGCTTACGTCTTTTCCATGGAGTTCGATTCCTAAATCAGCAAAAGATGTAACGCGTAGCTGCATGCAGACACCAAGAGGGTATAGCTGAACCAAGAAATTCACCTGTCATATAACATATTAAACATTGTGATTTAGACATTATTGTTTAGTTTTAAAAAGTAATTGATTTAGTACATAAAAGAGTATAATTTAGAGCTGATTTGCAGGAATTATGCAAATGAAGATCCCAATCATTATTCACATGATTTAAACCTAGCAGTATATTGACAGGGGTATAAAGTTGACTCATACCATTTATACTGGTAAACTAAATTTGATTTTTAATTTTATCAAGATGCATATTTCAACTTTTCTCTTCCTATGGATTCACTACAGGGAAGCGTTTCATCCAACATTTGTTGTCTGACAAGTTGTCAGATCTGACATCTTTCCTTGATTTTGATTGGCTGAGAAGCATCGTTAATATGGCAACTGTCGGATAAAACAGACTTTGTCGGATAAAACATCCGACAAGTCCTTTCATGAAACGCTCCCCAGAAAGCAATCCCTATATCCTTATTAATGCAGTTGGTTGATATATACAAAAAAGGACATTTCACCTTTGAAAAACGCAATTGACGTAATCAAAGCTAGCATCCAAGATGTTTGTTTTGATTCTCGCTTATTGTGGTAGTTTCTTACTTATTAGTTTCTTAGGGTGAAAAGCAGATATTAAAAGATATTTTTGTCAAACTGAATAAAAATGCTTACCGTTTTTCCTGCACTGGTCGTTATGTATTCAATCGCTCTATCTGCACTGTATGGTTCTTGTTTGTTTACCAGTAAGATGCGAGTCCCAATAAACAACTTGTGTTGTAGATTTTCAGGACAAGACTTCAGGCTGAGGAAGAGAGAGAGAGAGAGAGAGAGAGAGAGAGAGAGAGAGAGAGAGAAGTGGTCCAAGAAGAGAATTATTAAGCAGTGTTGAATGAGAAATGGAAAGAAGAAAAAAAAAATAAAATGTGAGAAAAAAATACGTGGAAATACATGTATGTAGCGAAACAAGGATCGTAGAGGAGGCAATGCAAGAAGAATGAGAGAGAGAGAGAGAGAGAGAGAGAGAGAGAGAGAGAGAGAAAGAGAAAGAAAGAAAGATAGAAAGAGAGAAACAAAAAGAGATAAAACAATTTACTAGGTAATTTTCATATGAAATTCTTGCGTATTGTAATGTGGTGTTTAAGTCCTTGTGCCTGGCTTAAAATATTTAACTTACATTACAATTAATGAGTAAATGAAAACCAAGAATGTGGACATGAAATCACAAATGCGATCAAACCTAGCATCCAAGATGTTAGTTTTGATTCTCACTTATTGTGGCAGTTTTTTACTTATTAGTTTCTTAGGTATAACAACAACAAAAAAAAAACATTTAAAAAATTTATAATGTTTGAAAAAAAATTGTTATTTTCTTTTTGACATAATTATGCATATACATGACATTTTGAACCATTTAAGATACGAAATAGGAGCTTCCAGAATCCAAGTTGACGTGCAATGGAAATATGCAAACCGAAAACGCACAAAAATGATTAGGTATTAGATTAAATATCAAACCTTTTGGCAAACTGTTCGACAAGTTTAATCCATGCAATGGTGGTTATCTGGTTATGAATCGTCTGACTATACTGTGAAAGTTTCATGAAGGCTTATGACTGCATTTACGGTAATTTCGGTAAACAGGGGTAAAAGGAGGTTAAGTTGTAACTGCAGCGTGGGTAACGAAGCTGAATAGCGAGGGGGCTTGGCTAAGAAAAAAAATGAAAGGGCTGCACCCCCCTCACACACACACTTTTTGAGTAGACACGTACCGTTGCGATGCAATGAATGATCCAGTATAGCCTTTGGCAAGGCCTCGCGCACTGCTTGTCTGCCAAGCAGGGTTTGAAAAATAGACTAAACAGTGTGAATTTATGGCAGTGATCAGTGGAACGAGGCGCGTGCTGACGAATCTCCAGCCATGGATCACAGTTGTCGTGCGATTAGTTTATGTATTCAGGCGCGTTTAGGGAAATAACAGCACCAAGTGCCTTGGCTAAAGGCTAGATCCAGTATTGCGCATGCTCATCAGCCAACTACAGGAAGTGGAGCGCAGCTGCGCGCGCAGCCCCCATCGCATCTCATTTTTTGTTGCTTATGTGAAACAAGCAAAATCTGAGAATTTATTTTCCTGATACGCCCCGGTCCCCCTGAATAACAAAGGAATTAAAGAGCTGAACAGATAGGGAAAGGGGGAAGGTAAGGTAAATTTTTCTAGTTTCTGTCATTTCAAGGTGAAGTTCAAGTTTATTTCCAACATTCCATTACAAACATTCCATTCAAAAACGATAAAATAGTGATAAAATATAAAATATAAAACAATGCATGACGGTAAATTGTTATGGCAATAATTTAAACCATGCTGATGGTAATTTACAAATGCTTCACACCTAACATTCCTTTTCACATAGCAAGCGATCGTTAATAATAGGAAAACATAAAATTCTTTAGGCAGAACCTTTGTCTGGTTCCGAATATAAAAAAAATATCATTTCAGATAGGATTTGTGATAACAATAAAACAACACTTCAAAACCTCGAAAATAATTAATCTAAAATATTAGTCATAAAAACTGCATGCACTATCATTCACTAAACAGAATCCTTTGTGCAGTTGCATTAACAGCATGCCAAATGTTAATTGAAGCTCAGGAAGGTTGCATGCAATCCCGTCGGGATTATTTTACTTACCGCCCACATTAAGTCTCTAAAATTATCGGTAGTTGTTTGATACAAGAGAATGACATAACAAGACGAGAATAAGTTCCGATGAAATATAGCAATTAT
Source organism: Echinometra lucunter (assembly GCA_029962745.1). NCBI lineage: Eukaryota > Metazoa > Echinodermata > Echinoidea > Camarodonta > Echinometridae > Echinometra > Echinometra lucunter. The sequence goes on along the minus strand of CM057159.1, from coordinate 30,073,973 downwards.
CAAAGCAAAGGTTCACGTAGTGATTTTGCCATCGTAAAAGGTATATACTGATACTAAATCTACGAAGTGAAATCTTTTGCTATAAGAGTTTACCTTTCACTTACCATAAATTTATCAAATACTTTCACGTCATTCTCTATCCGACAATTTTTTCTTCAATAATCATTTGTTCCTCTGATTTTCCGTGTCAATCGAAGGAAGTCCTCCATTATGGGTTAATAACCTTAACTAAAACTTAATCTCCTGGAAAGTGTTACAGCTACAAATGGGTTAATAACCTCAACTAAAACTTAATCCCCTGGAAAGTGTTACAGCTACAAATATACTTGACATGTTCCTTGTGAATTTCATCTATCTGTTTAATATGCTAGTCTTTGCTGGCTCTAGCTCGCTTCATCTTATTCTCACTTTCTCCTTTTTCCCCCTTTCCCTATTTAATAAAGTTATAGAGTTGTAGTATAAAAATGTTTCTTGTTTTACTAAAATATTAAGGCTATTGTGCTCCAGTCGAATTTTTAGATATTTGTATTTAATTGTAATTCCATGTCAACTCAGTTGTAAGACTGCGATTATGCAAATGAAAAACCCCTTCAATTTAATTCAATTCAGTTCCAAATCCTTAGGGTTAATTTTTCTTAACTGATAACGAATAATACATGATTTTAGTTAAATCAAAGTTGAATTCTACTTACTAGACAGATCCAAGATAACCGACAAAGATGTCATTGATATCTTCGCCTGTGCTTAAGAAGTCTTCTTTGTTGACTTCTACATTCAACTTGTCTTCGCTACATTTGATCTCCATATACCTAGAGGAAGAAGGAAAGGAAATGAAGAGAGGGAAAACCAAGAAGAAGAAGAAGAAGAAGAAGAAGAAGAAGAAGAAGAAGAAGAAGAAGAAGAAGAAGAAGAAGAAGAACAAGAGGAACAAGAAGAGGAACATGAGAAACAAGAAGAAGAAGAAGAAGAAGAAAATGAAGAAGAAGTAATATTAAGAAAATGACCGTTTGCTTTGAGTAAAAATAAAAAAAACAATACTGTGAGACTAAGTAATATTTAGAAAATGACCGTGTGCTTTGAGTAAAAAAAACAAACTATGAGACATACTTTATAACGAAGGTGGTGCACTCATTTCTACCCAAAATATTTTCACAAATGAAAATACGGAGCAGAAATAAAATGAATGTGAGAGTAACTAATATACTTAATTTACTTTATTTTACTTTACTTTAATCCCACGATGATATAGGACAATGCCTGTTCATCGATCGTAGCCTGTGGTCTCAAGTGATTATAATGTACAATTTCCCATGTCTTGTCAAGTCGAATATGTGAAACATGAATTTCTCCAAAAATATACATCTCCGTTTTTTTTTAAAGTAATTGAATATATTTATCTTTGTCAGTGGTTCTTACGTGCATTGGGCATGTTGGGAGCTAACTTCAGTTGAGCGCAGTTCACCGAGTGGTTGGGCTAGCCTTTGGTCTAATGGTTGTGGCATACCTATTACAGAAGAGATCGGTTCGTTCTCAGATGTCAAAGGTAGTATGTCGCTGGGTTTGTCATCATTCAGATCAAGTTCTCGTTTTTGTTGCTGTTGTTGTTTTCGTTCCAGCAATGTCTGGGAAGCTTTTTCAAGGACTTTTTTGGTAGAATCATTATTGTCTTGAACCTCGTCACTGAGACGACAACTCGGTGAGTTTCTAGGAGTTGGGCTGACGTTCTCATAACCAATGACTTCCCCTATGTGACTCTCCACAGGTTCCCTTTGACCATCTCTTTGTCTGGTTTCTTGTGGCTCAGCTTGAGTAACCGTTACAACCACTTCAGCTTTTTGTTGACCATTAGAGTTCGTCCTTGTTGATTTACTGGTTGATGACTCCCCTTCTTGACTACCACTGTGGCTCGTCGGTAGTTCATCATCATTATGTTCGTCAACCGGTGTTCCATCGTTGTCATCATCCTGGGCTGGGACATCATTCAAGTCTTCTTGCTCCGTCTGTGTACAGAGGAAATCATGTATAAAATAATAATAATGATAATAATAATAATAATAATGATAATAACAACAACAACAACAATAATAATAATAATAATAATAATAATAATAATAATAATAATAATAATAGTAACATTATTATCATTATTATTATTATTATTATTATTGTTATTATTATTATTATTGTTCTTCTTCTTATTATTATTATTATTTACATTATCATTTATTTACATTATCATCATCATCATCATCATCATCAATGTCATCATCATATCATTATCATTGTCACTATCATTTTATTCGGTAGAGACATTGCGACCAAGAAAACAGAGTAGAAAACAATATAGAATATAAGGAGAGTCATATTTCATGACTATGACACAAAATCAACTCAAGAGGTTTCAAACACCAAGATAACCACTGATATTTGTGGGCTATTATCACTCTGTATCTGGTCTTCTGTTTTTAAACCAAAGAAGAGAGCAAAAAGATTTTTACTCACTGACAATGTTTTTGTTGAAAATTTGAAACATATCATTTTAAGCATTTTAAGACAAAAAATTCTGGACAGTACTAGCAGTGTCATCTTTTTTATTCAGAATCGTTAAACCGCGCCTGTAAAAGATTTATTTGATATCGGCACTATGGCTAAATAAGTGACTTTTGAATTGACCAAGGTTATGGAAATCCAATTTGAAAGAGGTTACATTAAAGATAAGTCTTCTTCTGAGCCTATAACGGCTAGAGTTGAAAGGAACATGAAACAACATCCCCACCGCTGTGCCCGTGCAACCAACCATTACATTTTTTGGTAATAATAATAATAATAATAATGCAGCACATTTGTAATGCACCTAATAATATTTTTCTAGGCGCTGTTGTACTGTTGTCCCTCCAGTTATTAAGTGAAACACTGTCTTTGCACCCAATAAAAAGCTGGGACAACAGCACCACGAATACATTTATATTACAAAGAGGCAGATCAATTCAACGTAAGTGGGTTTTTAACATTTTTTGAATGTGTGTAGAGATGGAGCATTTTAGATGAAGGCTGGAAGGTTGTAATTGTCCCCTTTCTTCCTGAATTCAGAGTAGGCCTTTCATATATCGTGTAACTAGTATTATTTTAGGATAGCTTTTTGTACAGACTTACCCCCAAAGAGAAACCTTGAGGCGCACCTGGACTAGAAAGGGTATATTCTTTAATTGGTCGTTTTCGTCGACTAGCCTCTGTTTGCAGTCGACGACGACAAGGCGGAGTTTGACCCGTTATCTTACACAACTCATACTCCCAATCATCTGCATCACTAATAATAAATGGAACAAACAAAAATACAATACCTAGAATGTTTAACGATAATTGTTTTAATACCGTTTAAAGGTATCTTCAGTTGACATATTTAAAGAATAAAGACAGATTCTCAATGATGTTTAGATTCAAATTCACGCAAAAACCGTGAAACATACATGTAGCTTAGCTTCATTCCTTTTTATTATTATTATTATTAAGTTAATTTTTCAAATCAACACAAGTCAATACAAAATTACAACGTATAACACGTTTAACGGGAGCTGAAAAGGTGAATCTAAAGTGAATCGAATCACTGTTCTTTATACTCCATTTGTTCCATTGTGTTATATATTCCGATTCAAAATGATGATTTCCCGTATGTACTGAATTTAGCTCCGTCAGTGGTCAGTAGTGTTTGAAACCACTGTCAAAGGCAAAAAAAGATTACTCATCAAATCTGTTATTGTGACCCAATTAGGAAACCTATTCTGTATGTTAGTGTAGTCAGAAATCTGTTTTACTTAAGTTCTAAATATTAATTTCGTTGGAAAGAATATACAAATCGAGGAATTCCCTACTATCATAGCTTTCGAAAATATTAATAGGCTTTGTGATGCAACATTGTATGAAGATATACCTTTTGATAACAATGGTAAGAAAGATATGAAATCGATCTTTCTCGGTGCCGTATTCGAGGCAAAAATACTCTTTGTCGTGTCTGTTTCTTGTTACTCTGCAAATGTTCGATAGAGTCAGTAGTAAGGAACGTGTACGGAGAATATAGATAGACAGACTTCCATTATCACAATTGAGTTCACAGTGGCTGGGTATCTTGGAGACTTTCTATACAGAATCAAAGAAAACAAACAAAATAACAATATAACTGCATGTATTATTCAGGGGATTTATTAGTACAGATGGACAAAGCTGTACGATAAACTCTACTATGTTTCATTCAATTAACTCCGCACTTAACAATCAGTTGAAAACGGAAATAAATAACCAATTATGAAAAACAAAATTCTAGGTATGGGCCAAGAAAGTTTTTAGTACCCCTGGGGGTCTTTCATAAAGCTGTTCGAAAGTTACGAACGACTTTGCGCACGACTGGTGATACCTTCTTGTGCTACATGTCAATGAATGAGAATCTGATTAGCACCCAAGAACATGTTCCAGTCGTTCGTAAAGTCGTTCGTAACTTACGAACAGCTTTATGAAACACCCCCTGGTATTTAGTCCGTTAATAACATTGAGTCGGGGACCTGCTACGTTTTGTGTGTTTGGTTTTATTTTCCGTATCTAAAGGACATAGGATATGAAGATAGAGCCTATAATACAAGCAAGTGAGTAAATCAAAGTTTAAAAGAAAGTTCGACTGGAAAGCTCTATACGTAGTAGTCTAAAGATTCTACGTGCCTTCCCTCTAGCAGTAGTGGTGGTTGTGTCGGAGACTGGCTCTTGCTGAGTGCACAAAAATTCCCCAGTGATTGTCCGAGCTGTTCCCGACGTATTACCATGTTGTATATCCATGACAGTTGATGAAATTTTGCAGGGATATTTCTTCTCCTTTTTTCTCAAAACACCTGTTTATGATTGGTTACAACTGCAAGAAAATGTAATACAACAATTTGAAAAAATATATATATTAGGAAGGCATTATGCTATGACACCTACTAACCATAATGATTTACGTTGATCGGTTGATGCGCATTGTACTTTTACGATATCGATACTTATTACTCAAAAACAGTTGCACACATGGATCTCGTTTTTCCAGCGTCCTTATTATTATATTTTTAAAAAGTGAATATCAACAAATTGCAAATAAAGAGTTTTCAAATAAATTCTAGAAACATTCGTTTCTTGATGTATTTTGTTGTTTGACGATAACTCTTTGCATGTCTTGACAGTTCTTCTTTTTTATGATTAACGTTTTCTACAGTTTCATGATCAATAAATGTCATTATGTGAGAAGAGAATGAGAACAAAAGGATCATAAAGAAAAAAAAAATCATTTGACTACAAACCAATCTCATCAAATGCACATCTTTGTCATGTTTACTGACTATGCCAGATATCCGTCATTGATTCAACTTCTACTTTTGATCGTATGAAGCAACGTAAGTTGTTTGAATATTTTTCAAAATCTTTTAGTCTGTAATGACACTAACAAACCCGTGAATTCTGAAATAACATCGCTTTTCTAAGCTCAGTTATTTCTTGCTGTTACACTGAATACATTTTTTTTTATTTGTTTGCTTCCGTTTTGGGGCTGCCGATATGATTCCCCATAATTCCCCTCCGATATTGAGCAACATCTATTGTTTGTCCCCACAGTCCCACAATATCTACAGTATCATATGGGCATAGAGCATTTCAAAATGCAGTGTCTCAACCTCATTGTGATGTCAAAGAATGCCCTTCTCTTGATCAGTTTAAGTCTTTGTTCAAATTTTATCTTTTTGAAGTATAATATCGTTTACACAGTGTCATGTACATGTAGTTTCCTGTTTAGATATTTTTGCATGCTGTTATGTTCTGTACCACATACTATCTAATGTCTTCTATGCTCACTTCTTCTCGCTTCCTCTTTTTCATAGCGCTTAGAGACTTAATTGTAATTTGCGCTATATAAAACCTGAGTATTATCATTATTATCATTATTATTATTATCATTATTATTATTATCATTATTATTATTATTATTATTATTATTATTATTATTATTATTATTATTATTATTATTATTATTATTATTATTATTATTATTATGATTAATATCATCATCATCATATGCCTGTACTCATGATGATGACCGAACCGACATGAATACAGTGTGTTTCATTAAAAAAAAAGGAAACTAGATATTTCCAACAATTACTCCAGAAATGATAATGTACTGATAACTTTATACAATATTTTATGTCAAAGATCAATTCTTTTTCTTTTACGTGATACCAATGTGCTATGATATCTCCACGCATGAATGGATATGAATGGTATGGTTATTGTTAAAATTGCATGGGCACAAAGTTGTGAATAATGTAATATGTAATTATGTAATTATGTAATTACAATAAAACTAACTAGACAAACGATAAAACGAAAAGAAACGAAGGCAGTTGATCTTTCATGATGTCCTTTTATTCATAGGTCAGTATTTTTGCAGTTTTGAAAAGAGATTGTGGTATTTAGTCCCAAAGTCCTTCCACGTGACCCATTTCCTGTTTGTCCACTCAAAGAGAGTGATCAGCGAATGGCTGTTCATTGTATTGATCACAATACTGTAGTACACAAATCACTTTCAGTGTTGCCGGTTTACAGTTGCTATAACTCGATTGTCCGTAGCTCCATCATCATAAACATGACAAATGTGGTGTCATGTGAAAGAGGAAGAAATTGCCTTTTTATCAGGTTTATGATGCATCGTCATGTGTTTAGCTTTGTTATTCACTGAGATATTTCTGAGGAAAGTTGAGTTTCTTTTTTTGTGAAACACAATCTACAATTCACGGAACTTCTTATAAAAATTGAAAATAAAAAAAATAATAACCCAAAGCGTTGAAGAGACGAGCCGCAACCCGCACGTAGATGGCGTCAATATTCGGAACCGAATCGAACGCCAAAACAAAAACAACAACTCATTCTCTTTATAGCGATGCTTTTTAGCAATGCTTTATAGCGATCAATGACTTCGGTGTATACGGTGTAATATATGAAGATATGAATGCCCCTGGACTCGGAATGAAATTCGGGCGGGGAATTTCGAAGTGGTCGACCCCTAAGACCACAAACGGACCGGCCATGTATCAAGCCAAAATATAAAGCTGCCCGTAGCTAGGCCCGGGGGAAATATCTCCAAACTCTCCATGCAACGACCTCAGCCCCATTCATGGTCTCGGAGTCAGACATCATAGCTCAGATCGGGAAATAAGTCAATTACACCCTACAGGGTTACCCCTACTGCTAGGGCTTCGCTACGCGGGTGTCAATTAGGGGGCGACAGTGGGACATGCCCACCCCCCCCCCCAAAAAAAAAAAAAAAGATAAGGGAGGGGGACAAAATGGGATATGTACTCCCCCCCCAAAAAAAAAAAATAAAATAAAAATAAAAATAAGCTGAGGACCTTGTGAGGGTAGGTGTGTGTATGTCCCCCTAAAAAAAAAACACAACGAGTGTCCCCCCCCCCCCCTCAATATGAAAAAAAAAAACACGCTCTGATGTTCCTGCTTCGACATTCATCAAATATACGCCCGTAACTGACTTTAAAGTGAAGGAAACAAACTAGAACTGACTTTTGATTTATTCAGTCAATGATCAGGCCGACTGATAAAGCTATCAACAATGCTCCCCAACGAATACTAAGTAAATAGTCATTTCCTTTTGTAAGTTAGCACCCGTTGCTTTTCACAAACTTCTAACAGGACAAAAGGCACTCAAATATCATGTAGCCACATAAATCAGAAAAAAAGATCTGAAATGTTAGTGTCAATATTTACACCTGTACCTCAGAGAGAAAATTCGTTCCTTTCAAATTGGTCTGTCAAACAGAATGCCGTCATGGGGTATTTACCGCTTTTGGTCCCGTGTGCAAAGTTCCCCATGAAATTCCAATTTGGGTATTTCTGCATTCCTCCTCGATATTGTGACTACGATGAGCCTCCACGATGACTCTATTTTGGGAAGAGTACTCTGAAAAGATTATTATTGATCTTTTTTTTTTTCCGTGAGAGCATTCACCAATATTGTTAAATTTTATTTGTTGAGTTTTTGACCGGATTTAGGAAGGTGATTCTTTAAAAATAAAAAAATCATATCTTAACGCTCTCCCTGTTCTTTTTGCCTTTTCTCCGTCTTTCTCTCAGACTTTCTCTCTCTCTCTCTCTCTCTCGCCTTTCTCTTAACCAGTAGAATCTCAAGTACCCTCTCCTTCTCTATTCCTTTCTTTCCTGTTTTCTTTGTTTCCAAGATACTCTTTCCTCGGTTTTCTTTCCTTGATCTTACTTACCTGTTAGTATTGTGTTGTACATTTTTTTAAACATTTGTATATCTTTATGAATTTATATGCATATATATGATATTTTTAACGTAAATAGCACTCAACTAAGCTTTCAAGTGGCAATGTGTTATGAATAAGAAATCATTTCAGTTATAACACCCGTCATTAATTTCATATTTGTATAATAATTGCCATACAAAAATCTATGTATTTAGATTAAATTCAAACTTGCTCATTGAATATTAACCCTAGAAAAACCGGCGGCCATTATGGCCCCCCCCCCCCCCTGTCGAATTTTTGGCGGTACTTCACAGCGACTCAATATTTCGATCTGAGATTCCATGAGTTGTTTCTCTGGTCCTTCCCGCATGTTTTGAGACCAAATTGACGCCGAAGTTACGCATAATTTTATACATGCACTTTTGACCCAGCATTGCTATTTAAAAAAAGAAAAAAGAAAAAAAAAACGTGATTTCATATACAATTTCGATACAAATTGGTTTTTTTCAGCCAAATTTGTAAATGTTTGATTCTTCTTGCTTTTACTGATTAAAATCAATTAATTTTATGCTGTTTGTGATCGTAATAGTGTCGTCGACAAAAATCATTGAAAAAACAACTAAAAAAGTCGAAAAACAAAGAAATACATAAGAAATTGGAAAACAATAAAATACATAACAAAAAATTTGACAACCCATCTTTTCTTTGAGGAATTGCTGAGGATGTTATAAAAGGGATTATGTACCAAAAATCATCATTGCTAAAGCTTTATTCAGTGAAAATAGCCAAAGCTATCATTTCGCGCATAAATTAGCATGAATAAATTCATATAAAATAAAACGGAAAGGTTTAGTAAAAGTTAGCCATACAGCCTTGTAGATTATATCATTGTCTACCCTCATGCAATTTTTTATGGCATCGGGCGATCATGCTGAGATTTTAGGGGGCCATATGCCCCCCCCGGTCATAACAAGACTAGAAATAGTCCGGTTCTTTAAATAGGGTTAACCTTTTAGGTCAATTTATGAGTCACTTCCATCCTGGTAGAATTCATTTTGATGAGGACATTCCTTACTTGTCCAGCGGCGGATTAAAGGGAGGAACATGCAGCCCATGTGACCCCCCTAAACCAAAGTGTGCATTTATTGTGTGTCTCTCTCCCCTCCCCCTTTTTGTACATTATTGTTCCAACCTGGTGATATTTTTAATCATTGTGATATATATCATTATCATTAATACTTTGCTTGTCAGAAATTTTCTGAGATTTTGTGGCGTCTCTTCCCCCCTCCTTCGACAAAAATCCTCTTGAAATGCTTGAAGTTCGTTGACCTGGCCGGTACTTCTTTAGTTGCGGAACTCTCATCAATAAATTATAACGAAGAATAATGGAAATTTGGGAATATTTTGTCACAATGCACTATTTTTAAAGTTTAAACATTTGCAACGTCACCGTCTGACAAAAATGAGATGCCTTATTTGATGAAAAACTTTTCTTTAAGACTCATTTCCTCAAATTATGGACCAAACTCCCCAACGATATAAAAATCAGTTCAACTCTTTCCAGATTATAAAAGCTATGTAGGGCAATGTTAATTTCCTAATACCAAGACGCTCTTCATATTCTTGTTCCTTCTTTTCTGGCTCTTTTTTTTTTTTTTTTTTTTTTTTTTTTTGCTGCTGCATGAGTGTAATATTGTTATGAATTATGATAATTTTTGTATGTTTGTTTGCTTGAAATAATGTATTATGCTTATTATGATTTCTTCGTACAGACATGGTTGATCTTTTTATGTATTTTAATTTGGTGGCCCCTTTGGTGACCCCTAAGCTATGCTTTCCTCCTCCGGAGTCACCAAACCATCATTGTGTTTTGTTAAAAATCTCTGATATAAATCTATTTGTTTGTATACGTTTTGATGGTTGAATATATGAATTGAAGTGAATTAATTGTTTTGTTCGATTTTACTAAATTGGTACGATGTAATAATTTGTTATAGCCTATAATCATGAACAGTATTCATTTTGTGATATAACAGATAAACAAGTATGCAACTATTCAAATTAGTCAACCACCGAGGAGCGATTATCCTATTTCCCCCGATCTATCAGAAATTCATTTCAAACCATCAGTAATTGAATAAAGTTCAACTCAGCGAATTTTTTTCTTCTTGTGGTTTAACCCATTCGTGACAGGAATTATTTAAAGCCTAATTTGATCAGCTTTTATTCTTCAAATTGGCAACACCAGCATTTTTATTTTAGTGCTACATTTTTCTTATAAAACATCATGTATCTGAAATGAATATAAATTGACAGAAATTATGATGAGAAGTCAAAAAGTTGCCAATTTGCAGGGGAAAACGGTGATTTTAAACTTTCTATCACATTGCCATTTAAGGATTTTAATGCTTATTTTCCTTTAAAAATGTTCAGCATCAAGCAACGAATATTGACGCAACCAAAATGGGCACAGTTTGTGTAGAATTTTTTGCTCTTTCTGCTCATGTATTTGGTATAAGTTTTAGGGCTCTGCATCAAAAGTTATTAGAATCAAACCACAAAATGTGGACCTCTGTCACAAATGGGTTAATTAATCTATTCGAGTCTTGAAAGATGCCACTTTCCATCTATATCCTTCATACTTCTTGTTTCTATACAGGTTTGTAGTTTTTATCCAGCAAATTTCATCCAATGACTGTAAAAGATTTATTTATTACCATGATTACATGTATTATTTTACAGTGTATAAAACTTACATTAAAAATTTCAACTGATTGAGTTGGAATTCTGTAACCAATCACAAACCGCCAGACCGACCCCAAACCAACTCTAGACCGACAAAGTACTCAGCGTGTTCAGAATTGGTCAGGGTGAGATTTTTTTTTTTTTTTTTTTCAATGTTCGAAAATTTGGGGGACCTGTCGGGGACGATTCGGCCAGTTCCAAAAAAGCGGGAAACATTTATAATGGGGTTGGGGGCTAGGTTCGGCCTTATAAGTCGGGATGAGGGTCGGTTTCATTATCAAGTTATAGTGAATGGAGTTTTCAGCAGAGGCCTTACAGAAAAACCGAGCGAAAAATATGGTCCTGAAGGTACGCTCGACGGCAGGTCATGTCCGCCTTGAATTTCGAGGCCAAGTCGTGAAATTCGCGACCACTGGACGCGAATTTTGCGACTTGGCCGCAAAATTATGACTTTGGCTGCGAAGTTGACTACTCTCTGTCGCGAACTTGCGACTTTTGGGTCGCGAAATTCAGCGGCAACATGACCTGTCCGTCGAGCGTACTTCAGGGCCACCATGGAAAAAGCATCCCACCCGAACATAGCCAGTATTGCCACCGATAACAAACTTATCAAATCTCTAGGGGGTGAAAGCAGCGGAGCTACAAAAGCTGTCATCATTGTTTCCGACTCTGACGAGTGAGAATGTGTTTATAAACATTGCTACAGGCCTATGTCCAAACATTACTCATCTTTAAGTCCCCGAGGTATTAGGCACAGTATGCCCCTCCTTCCTAAAGAAAAAAATTGAAAGATGTAAAATACCGAGTCTATGGCAATTGGTCAAATTTAGCTTCAACTGTCATAGAGTCCATGATCCACTTTCTAACCCCAAAATTTTCCTGGTCTCCTTTTGATTTGGTATATTTTTGCTGCTGCAAAATTTCGCCAAGGTCAGAAATCTATTTTTTAAAACTTTTATGAATGGTTCTTATATATGCAGTGGCGTATTTATATTTGCCTCTTCTTATGAATTACAATCTTAATTTAAAATTTCCTCTTTGAATTGAGAATAATGGCAATAACAATAACAATTTTTGAAAGTCACATGAGTTTGATACACAGTTGTCAACATGGTAAAAGAACAGCAAGCATGATTACCGAACGGTGGATTTTTTCCCCTCTGTTTTCAAACACAGACTGAAATTTTTGATGAACTATACACAAGACAAGAAGATGCAAGGATTACTGCAACCGAGCATGAAGGTTTCTTTTAATTTGAAGCAACATGTATCTCTGCAACTGCGCAGGGCTAGTGACTGTGGACTGCACTTTGAATTGAGGTAGTTCTGTTATGTAACTACTAACTAGGAGCTTGACCACCAAGGATTTATACACAACTAACAAAAGTTTGAATGAAATTCTTTGACGAACTGAGCAACCAATGGAAGCTCGCGCAGAATACTCTCTCATATATGCAATACAAGCATTCAATTGTATTACGTATGAATAGATAAGCTAGTTTTATGTACTCGATTGAATGTCCAGAAAAAGCTTGAATTATACATTACATAAAGATTTTTAGAAATTATATTCATTCGTGCAAATTTACTTTAAAAAAAAGATAATGGAATAAATGAATAGGGACAGAAGAATGATGAAGAAAGGTTCAAAATAAAATCGTATAAAAAGTACTATTAAAGTACTATTTCCCATATTCTTTTTATTTCAGGCTCATATACTTCATTGCAAGTTTTTTCAGTTTTATCTTGCAAATTTTGTTATTACTGCAAAGAATGTATTTTCATATAGGCCTACTTCTTCCCTCTGGTTTAAGTTCGTTCCCTCAAAATATTGATTTAACTCTAGTGTTCACAATTAGCTATTATCTCTGTGCAATTAAAATTTAATCAAACAATTTTCATAATTTCAATTTTTTACATCTAGCATTGTATCCTTCGATGTATTTTATTGCAGTGTCCGTCTTAACTGCTGATATAATATTGTCTTATGTTTGACCTTGTAAATATGATCATATCAGTCTTCGGACTTTTATCATGTACCATATTTTTTTTTGCAATAAATTGAATTTTATTGAATGAGCAATGATTAAACATCGACGATATTCCTCGGTATTCCTATAATTTTCGCCGCCCATAAGTACAAACAATAGTTGATATCCCCCGACTTACCCGCCTTCAAAGTACTTCAGTGACCTGATGACGAGCCCTTCCTGTAATTTGTTGCCGATTGAAAGTGAAACCAACTCTCCATGCACCTTACTGTCAACTGATATGTCATTCCTCTCTGAAATCCTGAGTGCTCTGATGATAGTATTTCACCTTGATTTTTCAATGATTTCAGCTTCAGTCGATTTTGCTATTTTATCCTCTTTTTAAATCTTGTTCGATTAAAGAACAGCATTATAGGCACTTTTTGTTTCCACTAGTAGTAAAAAATCTCGAGCTGACGATAGTCCTATAAGCCGTAGATACCTGTCCGTCCACCAATAGTTCGTCGCCTGCTACCCGCCCATCCTTCTGTGTACAATGCTTATCACTTGACAGATACATGGTGTATTGACGGGGAACAACCATTCTTTTTCACATTTCGACACCCATTCATCTGTTATATGAGGAACAGGAAGTGTGATATTTAAATCACTATGATGTTTAGTTTCAGGTTTGAATGAAAGAATCTTTCACAGCACAATGAGAATAATATCAGCTTCAACCTCAGTATTCAATTACAGAGAAACCGCATGGCCTGTAATTTAACACAACAATGCAATCATTATTTTAGGTTTGGAAGATCTAATTCTATTATTAATTTTATAAATGAAATGTCACTATGAATAAGAAGTAATTGTCAGGATCATTTTTACATCATCACTTTGAACAGAAATGAAATGCGAGTGTCTTGTATACAATTATTGATCCTTTGTAAATACCAGGTTTAGGCCTACATATTACGTGCATGGTAACCTTTGGTCAGTTGTGGCTGAAATTAACTTGGGCATTGAACATGTTGAACAAATAAGAGTAAATTCTATACGAAATGGCCTGTTAGATGTTAAGCATCTATAAGATTCATAAACAATGTAACTTTTACGATTTCCTTCCCCTCTTTTTTCATTATGTGAGATTACACATGATCTTAGCCAAACGGCCGAGAAGCGATGTCAAGTTGTCAAGTCGTAAATTTTTGTATGTTCAAACAATGATTTCATTATACCCCGAAGTGAGGGGACAAATAAAAACCTCTCCTTTTTAGGTTAAAATGCCTAAAATACATTAAGAAAACAAAACAAAAACTTTGGCACTGAACTGACAGATATGGAAAGCCTTTAATCCCAGTATCATGATACACACAATTCTATCTTCAGTTCCGAGAAGCATGTTGAACAGATTTCACTCTTTTCTCTTTTCTTTTCATTTCATCAGTGCATAAGGATATTTTATGACATTCATAAGCATAATCGGCATTAAGTGTCCTCTAGGGTAGACAGAAATTTCAGTCTCCTTGTGTCGGTTGTTTGACCTATTGAGATTATGTCCGACTTCACTGACCTTTCTTCAAGCTCGGACTATAAGACACACCTATTATCATGTACTTGACCATGGATGTAATACATTTGACTTGACAAATTTTTATCAACGAATTTCTCATACCAAACAGTTATTTAAGCAAGATAACCATTCTTCAAACGCGAGTTGAAGAAGACCCATGAATGTCTTGATCATGACTTGACAAATTTCATTTTTATTAAAGAATTCCTCATACCAGACAGTTACTTCTGTCTTCCTTTGTAGATAAAGGTTTCTCAGTGTGTATATTATGTCATCATCATCATCTCATCATCATCATCATCATCATCATCATCGTCGTCGTATCATGATAATGTAATTTATATTGCGCCAAATACACTCTGTGGAGTGCTCAAGCCAG
>CM057159.1:30039818-30058512 GCA_029962745.1 Echinometra lucunter | reverse complement strand
ATTATCATTGTCACTATCATTTTATTTGGTAGAGACATTGCAACCAAGAAAACAGAGTAGAAAACAATATAGAATATAAGGAGAGTCATATTTCATGACTATGACACAAAATCAACTCAAGAGGTTTCAAACACCAAGATAACCACTGATATTTGTGGGCTATTATCACTCTGTATCTGGTCTTCTGTTTTTAAACCAAAGAAGAGAGCAAAAAGATTTTTACTCACTGACAATGTTTTTGTTGAAAATTTGAAACATATCATTTTAAGCATTTTAAGACAAAAAATTCTGGACAGTACTAGCAGTGTCATCTTTTTTATTCAGAATCGTTTAAACCGCGCCTGTAAAAGATTTATTTGATATCGGCACTATGGCTAAATAAGTGACTTTTGAATTGACCAAGGTTATGGAAATCCAATTTGAAAGAGGTTACATTAAAGATAAGTCTTCTTCTGAGCCTATAACGGCTAGAGTTGAAAGGAACATGAAACAACATCCCCACCGCTGTGCCCGTGCAACCAACCATTACATTTTTTGGTAATAATAATAATAATAATAATGCAGCACATTTGTAATGCACCTAATAATATTTTTCTAGGCGCTGTTGTACTGTTGTCCCTCCAGTTATTAAGTGAAACACTGTCTTTGCACCCAATAAAAAGCTGGGACAACAGCACCACGAATACATTTATATTACTAAGAGGCAGATCAATTCAACGTAAGTGGGTTTTTAACATTTTTTGAATGTGTGTAGAGATGGAGCATTTTAGATGAAGGCTGGAAGGTTGTAATTGTCCCCTTTCTTCCTGAATTCAGAGTAGGCCTTTCATATATCGTGTAACTAGTATTATTTTAGGATAGCTTTTTGTACAGACTTACCCCCAAAGAGAAACCTTGAGGCGCACCTGGACTAGAAAGGGTATATTCTTTAATTGGTCGTTTTCGTCGACTAGCCTCTGTTTGCAGTCGACGACGACAAGGCGGAGTTTGACCCGTTATCTTACACAACTCATACTCCCAATCATCTGCATCACTAATAATAAATGGAACAAACAAAAATACAATACCTAGAATGTTTAACGATAATTGTTTTAATACCGTTTAAAGGTATCTTCAGTTGACATATTAAAGAATAAGACAGATTCTCAATGATGTTTAGATTCAAATTCACGCAAAAACCGTGAAACATACATGTAGCTTAGCTTCATTCCTTTTTATTATTATTATTATTAAGTTAATTTTTCAAATCAACACAAGTCAATACAAAATTACAACGTATAACACGTTTAACGGGAGCTGAAAAGGTGAATCTAAAGTGAATCGAATCACTGTTCTTTATACTCCATTTGTTCCATTATGTTATATATTCCGATTCAAAATGATGATTTCCCATATGTACTGCATTTAGCTCCGTCAGTGGTCAGTAGTGTTTGAAACCACTGTCAAAGGCAAAAAAAGATTACTCATCAAATCTGTTATTGTGACCCAATTAGGAAACCTATTTTGTATGTTAGTGTAGTCAGAAATCTGTTTTACTTAAGTTCTAAATATTACTTTCGTTGGAAAGAATAGACAAATCGAGGAATTCCCTATTATCATAGCTTTCGAAAATACTAATAGGCTTTGTGATGCAACATCGTATGAAGATATACCTTTTGATAACAATGGTAAGAAAGATATGAAATCGATCTTTCTCGGTGCCGTATTCGAGGCAAAAATACTCTTTGTCGTGTCTGTTTCTTGTTACTCTGCAAATGTTCGATAGAGTCAGTAGTAAGGAACGTGTACGGAGAATATAGATAGACAGACTTCCATTATCACAATTGAGTTCACAGTGGCTGGGTATCTTGGAGACTTTCTATACAGAATCAAAGAAAACAAACAAAATAACAATATAACTGCATGTATTATTCAGGGGATTTATTAGTACAGATGGACAAAGCTGTACGATAAACTCTACTATGTTTCATTCAATTAACTCCGCACTTAACAATCAGTTGAAAACGGAAATAAATAACCAATTATGAAAACAAAATTCTAGGTATGGGCCAAGAAAGTTTTTAGTACCCCTGGGGGTCTTTCATAAAGCTGTTCGAAAGTTACGAACGACTTTGCGCACGACTGGTGATACCTTCTTGTGCTACATGTCAATGAATGAGAATCTGATTAGCACCCAAGAACATGTTCCAGTCGTTCGTAAAGTCGTTCGTAACTTACGAACAGCTTTATGAAACACCCCCTGGTATTTAGTCCGTTAATAACATTGAGTCGGGGACCTGCTACGTTTTGTGTGTTTGGTTTTATTTTCCGTATCTAAAGGACATAGGATATGAAGATAGAGCCTATAATACAAGCAAGTGAGTAAATCAAAGTTTAAAAGAAAAGTTCGACTGGAAAGCTCTATACGTAGTAGTCTAAAGATTCTACGTGCCTTCCCTCTAGCAGTAGTGGTGGTTGTGTCGGAGACTGGCTCTTGCTGAGTGCACAAAAATTCCCCAGTGATTGTCCGAGCTGTTCCCGACGTATTACCATGTTGTATATCCATGACAGTTGATGAAATTTTGCAGGGATATTTCTTCTCCTTTTTTCTCAAAACACCTGTTTATGATTGGTTACAACTGCAAGAAAATGTAATACAACAATTTGAAAAAATATATATATTAGGAAGGCATTATGCTATGACACCTACTAACCATAATGATTTACGTTGATCGGTTGATGCGCATTGTACATTTACGATATCGATACTTATTACTCAAAAACAGTTGCACACATGGATCTCGTTTTTCCAGCGTCCTTATTATTATATTTTTAAAAAGTGAATATCAACAAATTGCAAATAAAGAGTTTTCAAATAAATTCTAGAAACATTCGTTTCTTGATGTATTTTGTTGTTTGACGATAGCTCTTTGCATGTCTTGACAGTTCTTCTTTTTTATGATTAACGTTCTCTACAGTTTCATGATAAATAAATGTCATTATGTGAGAAGAAAATGAGAACAAAAGGATCATAAAGAAAAAAAAATCATTTGACTACAAACCAATCTCATCAAATGCACATCTTTGTCATGTTTACTGACTATGCCAGATATCCGTCATTGATTCAACTTCTACTTTTGATCGTATGAAGCAACGTAAGTTGTTTGAATATTTTTCAAAATCTTTTAGTCTGTAATGACACTAACAAACCCGTGAATTCTGAAATAACATCGCTTTTCTAAGCTCAGTTACTTCTTGCTGTTACACTGAATACAATTTTTTTTATTTGTTTGCTTCCGTTTTGGGGCTGCCGATATGATTCCCCATAAATCCCCTCCGATATTGAGCAACATCTATTGTTTGTCCCCACAGTCCCACAATATCTACAATATCATATGGGCATAGAGCATTTCAAAATGCAGTTCCTCAACCTCAATGTGATGTCAAAGAATGCCCTTCTCTTGATCAGTTTAAGTCTTGGTTAAAATCTTATCTTTTTGAAGTATAATATCGTTTACACAGTGTCGTGTACATGTAGTTTCCTGTTTAGATATTTTTGCATGCTGTTATGTTCTGTACAACATACTATATCATGTCTTCTATGCTCACTTCTTCTCGCTTCCTTTTTTCTATAGCGCTTAGAGACTTAACTGTAATTTGCGCCATATAAAACCTGAGTATTATTATTATTATTATTATTATCATTATTATTATTATCATTATTATTATTATTATTATTATTATCATTATTATTATTATTGTTATCATTATTACTATTATTATTATTATCATTAATTATTATTATTATCATTATTATTATTATTATTATTATTATTATTATTATTATTATCATCATCATCATTAATATCATCATCATCTGCCTGTTCTCATGATGATGACCGAAGCGACATGAATACAGTGTGTTTCATTTAAAAAAAAAAAAAGGAAACTAGATATTTCCAACAGATACTCCAGAAATGATAACATACTGATAACTTTATACAATATTTTATGTCAAAGATCAATTTTCTTTTACGTGATACCAATGTGCTATGATATCTCCACGCATGAATGAATATGAATGGTATGGTTATTGTTAAAATTGTACGGGCACAAAGTTGTGAATAATGTAATTATATTTAATTACAATAAAACTAAATAGACAAACGATAAAACGAAAAGAAACGAAGGCAGTTGATCTTTCATGATGTCCTTTTATTCATAGGTCAGTATTTTTGCAGTTTTGAAAAGAGATTGTGGTATTTAGCCCCAAAGTCCTTCCACGTGACCCATTTCCTGTTTGTCCACGCAAAGAGTGTGATCAGCGAATGGCTGTTCATTGTATTGATCACAATACTGTAGTACACAAATCACTTTCAGCGTTGCCGGTTTACAATTGCTATAACTCGATTGTCCGTAGCTCCATCATCATAAACATGACAAATATGGTGTCATGTGAAAGAATAAGAAATTGCCTTTTTATCAGGTTTATGATGTATTGTCATGTGTTTAGCTTTGTTATTCACTGAGATATTTCTGAGGAAATTTGAGTTTCTTTTTTTATGAAACACACTTTACAATTCACTGAACTTATCAAAGTTGAAAATAAAGAAATAATAACCCAGAGTGTTGAAGAGACGAGCCGCAGCCCGCACGTAGATGGCGTCAATATTCGGAACCAACTCGAACGCCAAAACAAAAACAGCAACTCATTCTCTTTATAGCGATGCTTTTTAGCAATGCTTTATAGCGATCACTGACTACAGTGTATACGGTATAATGTATGAAGATATGAATGCCCCTGGACTCGGAATGAAATTCGGGCGTGGAATTTCGAAGTGGTCGACCCCCTAAGACCACAAACGGACTGGCCATGTATCAAGCCAAAATATAAAGCGGCCCGTAGCTAGGCCCAGGGGAAATCTCTCCAAACTCTCCATGCAACGACCTCAGCCCAATGCATGGTCTCGGAGTCAGACATCATAGCTCAGATTGGGAAATAAGTCCATTACACCGTACAGGGGTACCCCTACTGCTAGGGCTTCGCTACGCGGGTGTCAATTAGGGGGCGACAGTGGGACATGCCCACCCCCAAAAAAAAAGTAAGGGAGGGGGACAAAATAGGATATGTCCCCCCCAAAAAAATTAATAAATAAAAATAACCTGAGGACCTTGTGAGGGTAGGTATGCGTGTGTATGTGTGTGTATGTCCCCTAAAAAAAAACAAAAAAAACCGAGTGTTGCCCCCCCCCCCCCTTCAATATAAAAAAAACACACGCTCTGATGTTCCTGCTTCGACATTCATCAAATATACGCCCGTAACTTACTTTTAAGTGAAGGAAACAAACTAGAACTGACTTTTGATTTATTCAGTCAACGATTTGGCCGACTGATAAAGCTATCAACAATGCTCCCCAACGAATACTAAGTAAATAACCATTTCCTTTTGTAAGTTAGCACCCGTTGCTTTTCACAAACTTCTAACAGGACAAAAGGCACTCAAATATCATGTAGCCACATAAATCAGAAAAAAGATCTGAAATGTTAGTGTCAATATTTACACCTGTACCTCAGACAGAAAATTCGTTCCTTTCAAATGGTCTGTCAAACAGAATGCCGTCATGGGGTATTTACCGCTTTTGGTCCCGTGTGCAAAGTTCCCCATGAAATTCCAATTTGGGTATTTCTGCATTCCTCCTCGATATTGTGACTACGATGAGCCTCCACGATGACTCTATTTTGGGAAGAGTACTCTGAACAGATTATTATTGATCTTTTTTTTCCGTGAGAGCATTCACCAATATTGTTAAATTTTATTTGTTGAGTTTTTGACCGGATTTAAGAAGGTGATTCTTTAAAAATAAAAAAATCATATCTTAACGCTCTCCCTGTTCTTTTTGCCTTTTCTCCGTCTTTCTCTCAGACTTTCTCTCTCTCTCTCGCCTTTCTCTTAACCAGTAGAATCTCAAGTACCCTCTCCTTCTCTATTCCTTTCTTTCCTGTTTTTCTTTGTTTCCCAGATACTCTTTCCTCGGTTTTCTTTCCTTGATCTTACTTACCTGTTAGTATTGTGTTGTACATTTTTTTAAGCATTTGTATATCTTTATGAATTTATATGCATATATATGATATTTTTAACGTAAATAGCACTCAACTGAGCTTTCAAGTGGCAATGTGTTATGAATAAGAAATCATTTCAGTTATAACACCCGTCATTAATTTCATATTTGTATAATAATTGCCATACAAAAATCTATGTATTTAGATTAAATTCAAACTTGCTCATTGAATATTAACCCTAGAAAAACCGGCGGCCATTATGCCCCCCCCCCCCCCCTGTCGAATTTTTGGCGGTACTTCACAGCGACTCAATATTTCGATCTGAGATTCCATGAGTTTTTTCTCTGGTCCTTCCCGCATGTTTTGAGACCAAATTGACGCCCGGGCATGCGGCTCCGAAGTTACGCATAATTTTATACATGCACTTTTGACCCAGCATTGCTATTTAAAAAAAGAAAAAAGAAAAAAAAAAGAAAAAGAAAAACGTGATTTCATATACAATTTCAATACAAATTGATTTTTTTTTTCAGCCAAATTTGTAAATGTTTGATTCTTCTTGCTTTTACTGATTAAAATCAATTAATTTTATGCTGTTTATGATCGTAACAGTGTCGTCGACAAAAATCATTGGAAAAACAACTAAAAAAGTCGAAAAACAAAGAAATACACAAGAAATTGGAAAACAGTAAAATACATAACAAAAAATTTGACGACCCATCTTTTCTTTGAGGAATTGATGAGGATGTTATAAAAGGGATTATTTACCAAAAATCACCATTATTAAATCCCCTCCCCCTTTTTGTACATTATTGTTCCCACCTGGTGATATTTTTAATCATTGTGATATATATCATTATCATTAATATTTTGCTTGTCAGAAATTTTCTGAGATTTTGTGCCTTCCCCCCTCCTTCGACGAAATCCTCTTGAAATGCTTGAAGTTCGTCGACCTGGCCGGTACTTCTTTAATTGCGGAACTCTCATCAATAAATTATAACGAAGAATAATGGAAATTTGGGAATATTTGTCACAATGCACTATTTTTAAAGTTTAAACATTTGCAACGTCACCGTCTGACAAAAATGAGATGCCTTATTTGATGAGAAACTTTTCTTTAAGACCCATTTCCCCAAATTATGGACCAAACTCCCCAACAATATAAAAATCAGTTCAACTCTTTCCAGATTATAAAAGCTGTGTAGGGCAATGTTAATTTCCTAATACTAAGATGCTCTTCATATTCTTGTTCCCTCTTTTCTGGGTCTTTTTTTTTTTTTTTTTTTTTTTTTTTGTTTTTTTTTTTGCTGCTGCATGAGTGTAATATTGTTATGAATTATGATAATTTTTGTATGTTTGTTTGCTTGAAATAATGTATTATGCTTATTGTGATTTTCTTCGTACAGTCATTGTTGATCTTTTTATGTATTTTAATTTGGTGGCCCCTTTTGGTGACCCCTAAGCTCTGCTTTCTCCGGGGTCACCAAACCATCATTGTGTTTTGTTTAAAATCTCTGATATATATCTCTGATGTATACATTTTGATGGTTGAATATATGAATTGAATTGAATTAAATTGTTTTGTTCGATTTCACTAAATTGGTACGATGTAATAATTTGTTATAGCCTATAATCATGAACAGTATTCATTTTGTGATATAACAGATACACAAGTATGCAACTACAGTATTCAAATTAGTCAACCACCGAGGAGCGATTATCCTAGTTCTCCCGATCTATCAGAAATTCATTTCAAACCATCAGTAATTGAATAAAGTTCAACTCAGCGAATTTTTTTCTTCTTGTGGTTTAACCCATTCGTGACAGGAATTATTTAAAGCCTAATTTGATCAGCTTTTATTCTTCAAATTGGCAACACCAGCATTTTTATTTTAGTGCTACATTTTTCTTATAAAACATCATGTATCTGAAATGAATATAAATTGACAGAAATTATGATGAGAAGTCAAAAAGTTGCCAATTTGCAGGGGAAAACGGTGATTTTAAACTTTCTATCACATTGCCAATTTAAGGATTTTAATGCTTATTTTCCTTTAAAAAATTTTCAGCATCAAGCAACAAATATTGACGCAACCAAAATGGGCACAGTTTGTGTAGAATTTTTTGCTCTTTCTGCTCATGTATTTGGTATAATTTTTAGGGCTCTGCATCAAAAGTTATTAGGTCAAACCACAAAATGTGGACCTCTGTCACGAATGGGTTAATTAATCTATTCGAGTCTTGAAAGATGCCACTTTCCATCTATATCCTTCATACTTCTTGTTTCTATACAGGTTTGCAGTTTTTATCCAGCAAATTTCATCCAATGACTGCAAAAGATTTATTTTATTACCATGATTACATGTATTATTTTACAGTGTATAAACTTACATTAAAAATTTCAGCTGACTGAGTTGGAATTCTGTAACCAATCACACCGCCAGACCGACCCCAAACCAACTCTACACCGACAAAGTACTCAGCATGTTCAGAATTGGTCAGGGTGAGATTTTTTTTTTTTTTTTTTTAAATGTTCGAAAATTTGGGGGACCTGTCGGGGACGATTCGGCACATTTCCAAAAAAGCGGGAAACATTTATAATGGGTTGGGGGCTAGGTTCGGCCTTATAAGTCGGGATGAGGTCGGTTTCATTATCAAGTTGTACATGAATGGAGTTTTCTGGCCTTACAGAAAACCGAGCGAAAAATATGGTCCTGAAGTACGCTCGACGACAGGTCATGTCCACCTTGAATTTCGAGGCCAAGTCGTGAAATTCGCGACCACTGGACGCGAATTTTGGGACTTGGCCGCAAAACTTATGACTTTGGCCACGAAGTTGACTACTCTGGTCGCGAACTTTGCGACTTTTGGTCGCGAAATTCACGGCAACATGACCTGTCGTCGAGCGTACTTCAGGGCCACCATGGAAAAAGCATCCCACCCGAACATAGCCAGTATTGCCACCGATAACAAACTTATTCAAATCTCTAGTGGGTGAAAAGCAGCGGAGCTACAAAAGCTGTCATCATTCTTTCCGACTCTGACGAGTGAGATGTGTTTATAAACTTGCTACAGGCCTATGTCCAAACATTACTCATCTTTAAGTCCCCGAGGTATTAGGCACAGTATGCCCCTCCTTCCTAAAGAAAAAAATTGAAAGATGTAAAATACCGAGTCTATGGCAATTGTCAAATTTTAGCTTCAACTGTCATAGAGTCCATGATCCACTTTCTAACCCCAAAATTTTCCTGGTCTCCTTTTGATTTGTATATTTTTGCTGCTGCAAAATTTCGCCAAGGTCAGAAATCTATTTTTTAAAACTTTTATGAATGGTTCTTATATATGCAGTGGCGTATTTATATTTGCCTCTTCTTATGAATTACAATCTTAATTTAAAATTTCCTCTTTGAATTGAGAATAATGGCAATAACAATAACAATTTTTGAAGTCACATGAGTTTGACACACAGTTGTCAACATGGTAAAAGACAGCAAGCATGATTACCGAACGGTGGATTTTTCCCCTCTGTTTTCAAACACAGACTGAAATTTTTGATGAACTATACACAAGACAAGAAGATGCAAGGATTACTGCAACCGAGCATGAAGGTTTCTTTTAATTTGAAGCAACAATGTATCTCTGCAACTGCGCAGGCTATGACTGTGTGACTGCACTTTGAATTGAGGTAGTTCTGTTATGTAACTACTAACTAGGAGCTTGACCACTCAAGGATTTATACACAACTAACAAAATTTTGAATGAAATTCTTTGACGAACTGGCAACCAATGGAGCTCTCGCAGAATACTCTCTCATATATGCAATACAATCATTCAATTGTATTACGTATGAATAGATAAGCTAGTTTATGTACTCGATTGAATGTCCAGAAAAGCTTGAATTATACATGTACATAAAGATTTTTAGAAATTATATTCATTCGTGCAAATTTACTTTAAAAAAAGATAATGGAATAAAATGAAATAGGGACAGAAGAATGATGAAGAAAGGTTCAAAATAAAATCGTATAAAAAGTACTATTAAAGTACTATTTCCCATATTCTTTTTATTTCAGGCTCATATACTTCATTGCAAGTTTTTTCAGTTTTTATCTTGCAAATTTTGTTATTACTGCAAAGAATTTATTTTCATATAGGCCTACTTCTTCCCTGGTTTAAGTTTTCCTCAAAATATTGTTTAACCTGTTTCACTAATTATCTTCTGTGCCATTAAAATTTAATCAAACAATTTTCATAATTCAATTTTTACATCTAGCATTGTTCCTTCTATGTATTTTATTGCAGTTTCCGTCTTAACTGCTGTATAAATATTGTCTTATGTTATGACCTTGTAAATATGATCATATCAGTCTTCGGACTTTTATCATGTACCATATTTTTTTTGCAATAAATTGAATTTTATTGAATGAGCAATGATTAAACATCGACGATATTCCTCGGTATTCCTATAATTTTCGCCGCCCATAAGTACAAACAATAGTTGATATCCCCCGACTTACCCGCCTTCAAAGTACTTCAGTGACCTGATGACGAGCCCTTCCTGTAATTTGTTGCCGATTGAAAGTGAAACCAACTCTCCATGCACCTTACTGTCAACTGATATGTCATTCCTCTCTGAAATCCTGAGTGCTCTGATGATAGTATTTCACCTTGATTTTTCAATGATTTCAGCTTCAGTCGATTTTGCTATTTTATCCTCTTTTTAAATCTTGTTCGATTAAAGAACAGCATTATAGGCACTTTTTGTTTCCACTAGTAGTAAAAAATCTCGAGCTGACGATAGTCCTATAAGCCGTAGATACCTGTCCGTCCACCAATAGTTCGTCGCCTGCTACCCGCCCATCCTTTCTGTGTACAATGCTTATCACTTGACAGATACATGGTGTATTGACGGGGAACAACCATTCTTTTTCACATTTCGACACCCATTCATCTGTTATATGAGGAACAGGAAGTGTGATATTTAAATCACTATGATGTTTAGTTTCAGGTTTGAATGAAAGAATCTTTCACAGCACAATGAGAATAATATCAGCTTCAACCTCAGTATTCAATTACAGAGAAACCGCATGGCCTGTAATTTAACAACAACAATGCAGTCATTATTTTTAGGTTTGGAAGATCTAATTCTATTATTAATTTTTATAAATGAAATGTCACTATGAATAAGAAGTAATTGTCAGGATCATTTTTACATCATCACTTTGAACAGAAATGAAATGCGAGTGTCTTGTATACAATTATTGATCCTTTGTAAATACCAGGTTTAGGCCTACATATTACGTGCATGGTAACCTTTGGTCAGTTGTGGCTGAAATTAACTTGGGCATTGAACATGTTGAACAAATAAGAGTAAATTCTATACGAAATGGCCTGTTAGATGTTAAGCATCTATAAGATTCATAAACAATGTAACTTTTACGATTTCCTTCCCCTCTTTTTTCATTATGTGAGATTACACATGATCTTAGCCAAACGGCCGAGAAGCGATGTCAAGTTGTCAAGTCGTAAATTTTTGTATGTTCAAACAATGATTTCATTATACCCCGAAGTGAGGGGACAAATAAAGAAACCTCTCCTTTTTAGGTTAAAATGCCTAAAATACATTAAGAAAACAAAACAAAAACTTTGGCACTGAACTGACAGATATGGAAAGCCTTTTAATCCCAGTATCATGATACACACAATTCTATCTTCAGTTCCGAGAAGCATGTTGAACAGATTTCACTCTTTTCTCTTTTCTTTTCATTTCATCAGTGCATAAGGATATTTTATGACATTCATAAGCATAATCGGCATTAAGTGTCCTCTAGGGTAGACAGAAATTTCAGTCTCCTTGTGTCCGTTGTTTGACCTATTGAGATTATGTCCGACTTCACTGACCTTTCTTCAAGCTCGGACTATAAGACACACCTATTATCATGTACTTGACCATGGATGTAATATACATTTGACTTGACAAATTTTATCAACGAATTTCTCATACCAAACAGTTATTTAAGCAAGATAAACCATTCTTCAAACGCGAGTTGAAGAAGACCCATGAATGTCTTGATCATGACTTGACAAATTTCATTTTTATTAAAGAATTCCTCATACCAGACAGTTACTTCTGTCTTCCTTTGTAGATAAAGGTTTCTCAG
Source organism: Echinometra lucunter (assembly GCA_029962745.1). NCBI lineage: Eukaryota > Metazoa > Echinodermata > Echinoidea > Camarodonta > Echinometridae > Echinometra > Echinometra lucunter. The sequence continues at coordinate 30,046,315 of CM057159.1, read as the reverse complement.
TGTGTATATTATGTCATCATCATCATCATCATCATCATCATCATCATCATCATCGTCGTCGTCATCATGATAAATGTAATTTATATTGCGCCAAATACACTCTGTGGAGTGCTCAAGCCAGGCGCACGTAGAAATAATTAAAAAGGAAGCAGAAAAGTCTTAGCATGAGTTTTGAAGGAATCGGAGGTCAAACACATTTTGATGCCTTCAGGAAGGTTATTCCATAAAGTAGAACATTTTATGGAATAGCGCAGGATCTTTCCCCCAAAGTTTGTGCACCTTTTAATAGGAAACACAAAGGAACCTGCAGTGCATGAGCTCGCGGGGGGTGTAGGTCTATACTGCGGAGCAGAACCATGTATAAATTATCACAATAATCGGGTTTCAGCCACATTAGTACCTGTATTACCACTGCTATTCCTGCGAGGCCTGTAATTATCATTCCCCCAGCAATACCAGGTTAACACACCTGTGTTTAGAGAGATACATAATTATGAGCTAAACACCTTGTCCATGGCAAACAAAAAACTAAACCCAAAGGGAATTCCCCTTTTCCACTTTACTGTGATTCATTGCATCAGAAGGGGAATCCTATCACGTAGAGGCCTACATAATTGTGTCTTACAGAGCTTGATTAGTGACCCGTTCTAATACCATGGGTAAACAGGAACAAGTTATGGACACGGTGAATAAAAAGCTCCAACTAAAACTGTGTCGCAACTTTGAGTCTATTGTGGGAGAATTCAAGAGAAGCCACATGACTTTCCATAATCACCGCAAGTCTTTGGCAAAAATAAATCAATCTTCGGTCGCAATGACTGGATCTTTGTTAAAGCTTGGAGGGGTACACACTAAGAAAAAGGTGCATTTTTATACCTTTTAAGTGCAACACCGAGAGCTTCTTTTTGGGTGCAACTTTGCACCCTAAGATGCTTTTTGCACCTTTAAGGGTGCAGAGTTGCACCCTTTAAAGAAAGGTACAATTTGCACCCTTTTGAATGTAAACATTTCTGCACTCTAAAGGTGGAAAGTTGCACCTTTTAGGATGCAAACGGGCATTTACGGGTGCAAACAAGAACAAAAAGGTGCTGCCAGTGTTGCATTTAGGGTGCAAACTTGAACCTTTTTTTCTTAGTGTGTAGAGAACCAGATCAGTTTGGTCAGTTCATCAGTCAATCAACAGATCATTCATCCACTTATTTATTCGTTCAACATTCATGCATTCATCATTCTTTCTTTTTCAAACAATCGTTCAATCAACGAATTAACCAATCAGCCACTCAATCAATTAGTTTATTTATCAAATAATCAATAAATCAACCGATCGATCAATAAATCAATCTATCAATCAATCAATCAACCAACCAGTCGGGGTAGTGACTCATTCGTCACGCAACAAAGTATTAAATTATTGATTATTCATAAAGTCATCAAAATCACTCAGGCTATTCATCCTTCCATCCATCCATCCATCCATCCATTCATTCATTCATTCATTCATTCATTCATTCATTCATTCATTCATTCATTCATCTATTCATTCATTCATTCATTCATTCATTCATTCATTCATTCATCCATATATTCATTCATTCATCCATCCATTCATCCATTCATTCATTGATTCCTTCATCCTGTCATTCATTCATTCATCCATCCATTCATCCATTCATTCATTGATTCCTTCATCCTGTCATTCATTAACTCATCCATCCATCCATCCATCCATTCATTCATTCATCCATTCATTCATTCATTCATTCATTCATCCATTCATTCATTCATTCATTCATTCATCCTTTATTCATTCATTAATCATTCATCCATTCAACATTTCAATGGTCCAGTATACCCAACGAGCAAGCCATGAATGAAAAAATAAATACAACCAAGATAACTCATGTAAACTGTCATCTGATTGTATCTCTGTATCCATCAAACCATCCACAAAACCCATTCAAGTCCTGGATGGCTTGGTTGCCACCACAACCATGACAACTGGGCGGTGTGGCGTTCGCCTGTAATCCAGCTAACAGTGGAAGTTATAAGCTGATTCAGTGGACTCGGGTTCGAGGTCTGAGTCACGTCTTTCGGATGTTGACGTAAAAGGTCGGTCCCAGACCCTGCAGACGTAAATAATCATATCTGATTGATACACGTCTGTAAAAACCCCAATTCAACAACATTCTATCATGCTGTTCATCGTCATGAAGAACTGATATTCCCATTATGTCAAATCGTTTATGATAGTCTATTTACTTTATGATCGTCTATTACTTTATGATTATATACATATACACCATTTTATTTGCATCCATAAAACAGCAAACACATTCCTCGCTCAATCGTCCTTGCAAACAAAGCCAGTGATCACTTCCAGAAATAAAAGCAAAATGACTCTTTCTTTAAAAGAAATCTAACTTTAATGACGAATAAATAAAGAACAAACTGCATGTCCTGTTGTATGCACACGATTTCTTTCTTCTAAAAAATAATGCAAAATCTCATTTCATGAGCCGCTTCGGAAAGCTTCATTTAAAGGTACATGTATTTACAATGTTTAAATGGATGAAACGAGACGTTTTCAAGAGCAGTTTGGATAGATCAATAAAGGGCGGAAGCTGTCGTATGAAGTATTATGAGTGATTGTGAAAGATCGGTGCATCATTTCACAAGACTGTTGTAAGTACAAGTTCGCTAACATCCCATTGAAACGGCAAGGAACATGCCATTCATTTAATATCGGCGATTTTTTTTTTTTAAAGAAACACAAATGCACACGATAATTATGCCTATACAGTACGTTGATTTATTTTAAAGTATGATAAAAGAGCAATGTAGATAAAAAATGCCTTGCTCAAAGCCATCAGCGCCTGTCGTGCCCGAGATCGAACCCATGACCTTCTCGTTTCCAGTCAAGTGCCTTAAAACCACTCGACTACGACACCTCTACTTATGAGTCCAGTTTCCTTATGAATAGAACTTCACCCCTTTGAATGCTTAATAATTAAGGAACTCCAAATGCTATAATACCATGGGCTGCACTACAGGGGAAAGGGGTGGCCGCCCCCCCCCCCCATGATTTTGCAAGCGATCAAAAAAAAAAAAAAAACGAAAAAGAAAAGAGTATAGGCGGAGGAGAGAGAGAGCAGGCTCGTGCAAGAATAATAGCACCTATTAGTTCATATAAACGCAAATAGACTCAGCTTTGGGCCAAGGTTTAAACACAAAAAATATCTTGCCCCCCTATCAAAATGCCCTGGCGCCGCCCCCGTATAAAACCAACACACTTTGCGCACTGTAACCCTATGTCAGCAAGTCTTCAGTTAGACAAGTGACCGTTTATATGCTGTGTAGTACGAATGATCATTTGGTGTCACTTACGCTCCGAATAAAAAAAAAAAAAAAAATAAGAAGAATTTGAAGATTTACGCTATGACAACATAAATTTACTTTCTATAGTCGTGTAAATATCCTTTCATTGTCATAAGATTTAGGGGATTACTGTCATGGAATTTTCTTGGGAAATAAGTCCAATTAGTTACGGGGGGATAATGCAAGTATCTTTTGTTAAATGAAGAAGGCTTACCGGGAAATAAATTGGTTGTAAAATCATGAGGAAGAGCTTCATTCCCTTTAAACACGTAAATGATAGTTGACAGAGAAGTGAATCATGTAGGCCTACATATAGTGACCGTTTATTACTGTATCGACCTCGCTACAGCTCATTCCTTATCAATCGAAACTAGTAAGTTGGCTCTCTTAATCCAAAAAGACCCTTCTCCTGAAAACAACACTTTCTTTCTTCTGTTCCCCCTCCTGCATTCAGTGTTGATCAGTAACATATAGCACCATGGTAGCTCGTAGTATGTTCTCCCTCACCGTTCGTAAACCTCACATGTGTATTCCCCGGCATCCCCTTCTGTCACAGGTGAAATCTGAAAAGAGTAAAACAAATAAAACATTTGAATTCTAAAATGTGTGCAGTTTTGAATTTGTTTGCAATTATATTTCATATCTGGTAGAATTATGTTTACAAAGGGAGCTGATATTGCCTTTACTCAGTTCTGTCAGTACATCTGTCCTCTGTCCTCTGTCGGTCTGTATATCCCATGCATACTATCTCACTGATGACTCAACATAGAAGAAAAAGACAGTACATATAGTTCCCTAGAACATTCTCATTGCGATTAAAATGCATGAATAAGAAGAGGGGAAAAAACAAATTCACACTACATGTATCATGCTTAAACATGTACAAGACGATACAAACACCAACACACCAGCACACACACTCAATCACACGGGAAGACAAGGGGGCAGTCAGTTTTGGGACTAGGATTTGCTTTTAAATAAACTCAAGTAACTACATGATGTTATTTCATTATTCAGAGAGTTCCATATGCGGAGGGCCTTGAGGACGGATTAAATTCAACGTGTGTTTATTTTGTAGTTTGGAATAGTGTAATTTGGAACTTTGCCGAGTAATTGCTTATTCAATAGAAAAAGTGAAGAAATGTTTAATGGTAATACTACACATTTATATCTTAAACATTAATGTAGCAATTTGGTAAGTATGAATATCAAAAATATTAGAGTTTAAGTTTATAAATTAATGGTGGAATGAGCCCAAAATGTGAGGACGTACAAATTCGTCAAGTTAACCTATATTGAATCTGAATCATCATCATCATCAATCACCATCACCCTCACCATCACCATCACCAATCACCATCACATCATCAATATCACCATCACCATCACAATCACAATCACCACCACCACACCACCACCACCACCACCACACATCATCATCATCTCCACCATAATCATCACCACCATAATCATCATCATCATCATCATCATCATCATCATCATCATCATCATCATCATCATCACCACCAACCACCACCACCATCACCATCATCACCCTCCTCTTTCTCCTTAGACCTACTTCTCCCACTCCTCGCCCTGTATATCATAAACATCATTATCGTAATCATCATCATTATTAATAATACTCCTCCTTCTCCTCCTCCCCCTGCTCCTCATCCATCTGTTGAAGCACAGGTGCTAAGTAGGGTTACATCATCTTTAGTAGGTCCTTGGTTATGTATAAGGTATACTGAAACTTAAACCATGGATATCATATAAGATCCATTAAAAACTCACCAGAAGCCATCCTGTTGCTTGGTTCTCCTGCGGTCCTCCGATCGTCTGCACAGCAATGTTTGTATGATCACCTGGTAAGGTAGCGCCATCTTTCGTCCAGGATATGAAAGGTGCTGGAAAACCTTCACCTTCACATTGCATGTAAGTCTGTTCACCAATTTGCTTTGTCGTTTGAGCTGCTGTTAGTTGGGGTCACCATGTTGAGACGAGGAGCTTTAGAAAGATTAAAATAGATCAAAGGAAGAGGGATATAGAAATAATGAGATACAGCGTAAGAACAAAGAAGAAAAGATGAGTTGGACGATGGAATACCCCTACCATTGAAAATAATGTTTCACCGGGAGTCTGACATATGCACAAAGGAGTAAATAACATGAAAAGCATTTAAGCGTACAAAAAGTAGAATAGAATAATTATTAAGACGTCTCCACCAATTGCAAACTGATTCACAACACTATCGCAAAAACGGAAGAGGAGGGATAATTAATTTTGCGAACATTAACGGCGAAAGGGGAAACTATAGTCACATAGGCAATTACTGTAGTACACTTAGGAAACAGAGACAAAGAGATCAAAGCAGATAGCGGCACATTTCATCCTTCAGTTTAAAAATGAATAATTATCAAACATTACGCATATATAATGGAATCGAATTATAACATTTGCATAATGACTGGTGACTTCGGTTTCCCGAAACATGTTAAAAAAACAACAACAACAAACAGTTGAATAATAATTGATTGATAAATCAATGTCATGACAACAATCTAAGAGCCATTTTTCATGGTTTCGTATCATTATCATGTAGGTCATTCTTGTAAACAACGATTTGATTGAATCTGTATTTGCTTCATATCGAATGTCGTCCTTGTGACATAAGCAGGTCAGACGCAAACAGTTTGAAATGAATGAAAGCTACCTATGAAGAGTTAATGATATAATACAGAGAGAGTGAGAGAAATGGAGAGAGGGAGAGAGAGAGAGAGAGAGGCCGGTGGAAGGGTGGCTGGGAGAAAAGGAAGCAGAGGTGAAAGAAAAAGTTATGGCTTGTATTTTTCTTCTCTTCAGTCTTGATATTTCATGAAATTTGTAGTGAAAAGAAATCAAACAATGTATGAAGCAAAAGTACCTGTGTTTATCTAGGAAATATACTCTAAAGGTTTTAGAAAGTATATAACTTTTTTCAAAATAACTGAGTTAGTATTCACACTGGCGGTTCCTATCAGAGAGGAGAGAGGGAGAGAGGGAGATAAAATGGGAGAGAGAGGGAGAGAGAGAGAGACGGTGGGGGAGGGGAGACAAGGAAAGAAAAAAGACAATGAGCA
>CM057159.1:29972789-30039318 GCA_029962745.1 Echinometra lucunter | reverse complement strand
ATTGATGAGGATGTTATAAAAGGATTATTAAACAAAAATCACCATTATTAAATCCCCTCCCCCTTTTTGTACATTATTGTTCCCACCTGGTGATATTTTTAATCATTGTGATATATATCATTATCATTAATATTTTGCTTGTCAGAAATTTTCTGAGATTTTGTGCCTTCCCCCCTCCTTCGACGAAATCCTCTTGAAATGCTTGAAGTTCGTCGACCTGGCCGGTACTTCTTTAATTGCGGAACTCTCATCAATAAATTATAACGAAGAATAATGGAAATTTGGGAATATTTGTCACAATGCACTATTTTTAAAGTTTAAACATTTGCAACGTCACCGTCTGACAAAAATGAGATGCCTTATTTGATGAAAACTTTTCTTTAAGACCCATTTCCCCAAATTATGGACCAAACTCCCCAACAATATAAAAATCAGTTCAACTCTTTCCAGATTATAAAAGCTGTGTAGGGCAATGTTAATTTCCTAATACTAGATGCTCTTCATATTCTTGTTCCCTCTTTTCTGGGTCTTTTTTTTTTTTTTTTTTTTTTTTTTTTTTTTTTTGCTGCTGCATGAGTGTAATATTGTTATGAATTATGATAATTTTTGTATGTTTGTTTGCTTGAAATAATGTATTATGCTTATTGTGATTTTCTTCGTACAGTCATTGTTGATCTTTTTATGTATTTTAATTTGGTGGCCCCTTTTGGTGACCCCTAAGCTCTGCTTTCTCCGGGGTCACCAAACCATCATTGTGTTTTGTTTAAAATCTCTGATATATATCTCTGATGTATACATTTTGATGGTTGAATATATGAATTGAATTGAATTAAATTGTTTTGTTCGATTTCACTAAATTGGTACGATGTAATAATTTGTTATAGCCTATAATCATGAACAGTATTCATTTTGTGATATAACAGATACACAAGTATGCAACTACAGTATTCAAATTAGTCAACCACCGAGGAGCGATTATCCTAGTTCTCCCGATCTATCAGAAATTCATTTCAAACCATCAGTAATTGAATAAAGTTCAACTCAGCGAATTTTTTTCTTCTTGTGGTTTAACCCATTCGTGACAGGAATTATTTAAAGCCTAATTTGATCAGCTTTTATTCTTCAAATTGGCAAACACAGCATTTTTATTTTAGTGCTACATTTTTCTTATAAAACATCATGTATCTGAAATGAATATAAATTGACAGAAATTATGATGAGAAGTCAAAAAGTTGCCAATTTGCAGGGGAAAACGGTGATTTTAAACTTTCTATCACATTGCCAATTTAAGGATTTTAATGCTTATTTTCCTTTAAAAAATTTTCAGCATCAAGCAACAAATATTGACGCAACCAAAATGGGCACAGTTTGTGTAGAATTTTTTGCTCTTTCTGCTCATGTATTTGGTATAATTTTTAGGGCTCTGCATCAAAAGTTATTAGGTCAAACCACAAAATGTGGACCTCTGTCACGAATGGGTTAATTAATCTATTCGAGTCTTGAAAGATGCCACTTTCCATCTATATCCTTCATACTTCTTGTTTCTATACAGGTTTGCAGTTTTTATCCAGCAAATTTCATCCAATGACTGCAAAAGATTTATTTTATTACCATGATTACATGTATTATTTTACAGTGTATAAACTTACATTAAAAATTTCAGCTGACTGAGTTGGAATTCTGTAACCAATCACACCGCCAGACCGACCCCAAACCAACTCTACACCGACAAAGTACTCAGCATGTTCAGAATTGGTCAGGGTGAGATTTTTTTTTTTTTTTTTTAAATGTTCGAAAATTTGGGGGACCTGTCGGGGACGATTCGGCACATTTCCAAAAAAAGCGGGAAAACATTTATGAATGGGTTGGGGCTAGGTTCGGCCTTATAAGTCGGGATGAGGTCGGTTTCATATCAAGTTGTACATGATGGAGTTTTCTGGCCTTACAGAAAACCGAGCGAAAAATATGGTCCTGAAGTACGCTCGACGACAGGTCATGTCCACCTTGAACTTTCGAGGGCAAGTCGTGAAATTCGGCGACCACTGGACGCGAATTTGGGACTTGGCCGCAAAAACTTATGACTTTGGGCCACGAAGTTGACTACTCTGGTCGCGAACTTTGCGACTTTTGGTCGCGAAATTCACGGCAACATGACCTGTCGTCGAAGCGTACTTCAGGGCCACCATGGAAAAAGCATCCCACCCGAACATAGCCAGTATTGCCACCGATAACAAACTTATTCAACTCTCTAGTGGGTGAAAGCAGCGGAGCTACAAAAGCTGTCATCATTCTTTCCGACTCTGACGAGTGAGATGTGTTTATAAACTTGCTACAGGCCCTATGTCCAAACATTACTCATCTTTAAGTCCCCGAGGTATTAGGCCCAGTATGCCCCTCCTTCCTAAAGAAAAAAAGTGAAAGATGTAAAATACCGAGTCTATGGCAATGTCAAATTTAGCTTCAACTGTCATAGAGTCCATGATCCACTTTCTAACCCAAATTTTCCTGGTCTCCTTTTGATTTGTATATTTTGCTGCTGCAAATTTCGCCAAGGTCAGAAATCTATTTTTTAAAACTTTTATGAATGGTTCTTATATATGCAGTGGCGTATTTATATTTGCCTCTTCTTATGAATTACAATCTTAATTTAAAATTTCCTCTTTGAATTGAGAATAATGGCAATAACAATAACCAATTTTTGAAGTCACATGAGTTTTGACACACAGTTGTCAACATGGTAAAGACAGCAAGCATGATTACCGAACGGTGGATTTTTCCCCTCTGTTTTCAAACACAGACTGAAATTTTTGATGAAACTATACACAAGACAAGAAGATGCAAGGATTACTGCAACCGAGCATGAAGGTTTCTTTTAATTTGAAGCAAACAATGTAATTCTCTGCAACTGCGCAGGCTATGACTGTGTGACTGCACTTTGAATGAGGTAGTTTGTTATGTAACTACTAACTAGGAGCTTGACCACTCAAGGAATTATACACAACTAACAAAATTTGTGAATGAAATTCTTGACGAACTGGCAACCAATGGAGCTCTCGCAGAATACTCTCTCATATATGCAATACAATCATTCAATTGTAATTACGTATGAATAGATAAGCTAGTTTATGACTCGATTGAATGTCCAGAAAAAGCTTTGAATTATACATTGTACATAAAGATTTTTTAGAAATTATATTCATTCGTGCAAATTTACTTTAAAAAAAGATAATGGAATAAAATTGAAATAGGGACGAAGAATGATGAGAAAGGTTCAAAATAAAAATCGTATAAAAAGTACTATTAAAGTACTATTTCCCATATTCTTTTTATTCAGGCTCATATACTTCATTGCAAGTTTTTTCAGTTTTATCTTGCAAATTTTGTTATACTGCAAAGAATTTATTTTATATAGGCCTACTTCTTCCCTGGTTTAAGTTTCCTCAAATATTGTTTAACCTGTTTCACTTAATTATCTTCTGTGCCATTAAAATTTAATCAAACAATTTTCATAATTCAATTTTTTACATTCTAGCAATTGTTCCTTCTATGTATTTTATTGCAGTTTCCCGTCTTAACTGCTGTATAAATATTGTCTTATGTTATGACCTTGTAAATATGATCATATCAGTCTTCGGGACTTTTATCATGTACCATATTTTTTTTTGCAATAAATTGAATTTTATTGAATGAGCAATGATTAAACATCGACGATATTCCTCGGTATTCCTATAATTTTCGCCCGCCCATAAGTACAAACAATAGTTGATATCCCCCGACTTACCCGCCTTCAAAGTACTTCAGTGACCTGATGACGAGCCCTTCCTGTAATTTGTGCCGATTGAAAGTGAAACCAAACTCTCCATGCACCTTACTGTCAACTGATATGTCATTCCTTCTCTGAAATCCTGAGTGCTCTGATGATAGTATTTCACCTTGATTTTTCAATGATTTCAGCTTCAGTCGGATTTTGCTATTTTATCCTCTTTTTAAATCTTGTTCGATTAAAAGAACAGCATTATAGGCACTTTTTGTTTCCACTAGTAGTAAAAAATCTCGAGCTGACGATAGTCCTATAAGCCGTAGATACCTGTCCGTCCACCAATAGTTCGTCGCCTGCTACCCGCCCATCCTTTCTGTGTACAATGCTTATCACTTGGACAGATACATGGTGTATTGACGGGGAACAACCATTCTTTTTCACATTTCGACACCCCATTTCATCTGTTATATGAGGAACAGGAAGTGTGATATTTAAATCACTATGATGTTTAGTTTCAGGTTTGAATGAAAGAAATCTTTCACAGCACAATGAGAAATAATATCAGCTTCAACCTCAGTATTCAATTACAGAGAAACCGCATGGCCTGTAATTTAACAACAACAATGCAGTCATTATTTTTAGGTTTGGAAGATCTAATTTCTATTATTAATTTTATAAATGAAATGTCACTATGAATAAGAAGTAATTGTCAGGATCATTTTTACATCATCACTTTGAACAGAAATGAAATGCGAGTGTCTTGTATACAATTATTGATTCCTTTGTAAAATACCAGGTTTAGGCCTACATATACGTGCAATGGTAACCTTTGGTCAGTTGTGGCTGAAATTAACCTTGGGCATTGAACATGTTGAACAAATAAGAGTAAATTCTATACGAAATGGCTGTTAGATGTTAAGCATCTATAAGATTCATAAACAATGTAACTTTTACCGATTTCCTTCCCCTCTTTTTTCATTATGTGAGATTACACATGATCTTAGCCAAACGGCCGAGAAAGCGATGTCAAGTTGTCTCAAGTCGTAAATTTTTGTATGTTCAAACAATTGATTTCATTATACCCCGAAGTGAGGGGACAAATAAAGAAACCTCTCCTTTTTAGGTTTAAAATGCCTAAAATACATTAAGAAAACAAAACAAAAACTTTGGCACTGAACTGACAGATATGGAAAGCCTTTTAATCCCAGTATCATGATACACACAATTCTATCTTCAGTTCCGAGAAGCATGTTGAACAGATTTCACCTCTTTTCTCTTTTCTTTTCATTTCATCAGTGCATAAGGATATTTTATGACATTCATAAGCATAATCGGCATTAAGTGTCCTCTAGGGTAGACAGAAATTTCAGTCTCCTTGTGTCCGTTGTTTGACCTATTGAGATTATGTCCGACTTCACTGACCTTTCTTCCAAGCTCGGACTATAAGACACACCTATTATCATGTACTTGACCATGGATGTAATATACATTTGACTTGACAAAATTTTTATCAACGAATTTCTCCATACCAAACAGTTATTTAAGCAAGATAACCATTCTTCAAACGCGAGTTGAAGAAGACCCATGAATGTCTTGATCATGACTTGACAAATTTCATTTTTTATTAAAGAATTCCTCATACCAGACAGTTACTCTGTCTTCATTTGTAGATAAAGGTTTCTCAGTGTGTATATTATGTCATACATCATCCTTCATCATCATCATCATCATCATCATCGTCGTCGTCATCATGATAAATGTAATTTATATTGCGCCAAATACACTCTGTTGGAGTGCTCAAGCCAGGCGCACGTAGAAAATAATTAAAAAGGAAGCAGAAAAGTCTTAGCATGAGTTTGAAGGAATCGGAGGTCAAACACATTTTGATGCCTTCAGGAAGGTTTATTCCATAAAGTAGACCATTTATGGAATAGCGCAGGATCTTTCCCCCAAAGTTTGTGCACCTTTTAATAGGAAACACAAAGGAACCTGCAGTGCATGAGCTTCGCGGGGTGGTAGGTCTATACTGCGGAGCAGAACCATGTATAAATTATCACAATACTCGGGTTTCAGCCCACATTAGTACCTGTATACCACTGCTATTCCTGCGAGGCCTGTAATTATCATTCCCCCAGCAATACCAGGTTAACACACCTGTGTTTAGAGAGATACATAATTATGAGCTAAACACCTTGTCCATGGCAAACAAAAACTAAACCCAAAGGGAATTCCCCTTTTCCACTTTACTGTGATTCATTGCATAGAAGGGAATCCTATCACGTAGAGGCCTACATAATTGTGTCTTACAGAGCTTGATTAGTGACCCGTTCTAATACCATGGGTAAACAGGAACAAGTTATGGACACGGTGAATAAAAAGCTCCAACTAAAACTGTGTCGCAACTTTGAGTCTATTGTGGGAGAATTCAAGAGAAGCCACATGACTTTCCATAATCACCGCAAGTCTTTGGCAAAAATAAATCAATCTTCGGTTCGCAATGACTGGATCTTTGTTAAAGCTTGGAGGGGTACACACTAAGAAAAAGGTGCATTTTTATACCTTTTAAGTGCAACACCGAGAGCTTCTTTTTGGGTGCAACTTTGCACCCTAAGATGCTTTTTTGCACCTTTAAGGGTGCAGAGTTGCACCCTTTAAAGAAAGGTACAATTTGCACCCTTTTGAATGTAACATTTCTGCACTCTAAAGGTGGAAAGTTGCACCTTTTAGGATGCAACGGGCATTTACGGGTGCAAACAAGAACAAAAAGGTGCTGCCAGTGTTGCATTTAGGGTTGCAAACTGAACCTTTTTTTCTTAGTGTGTAGAGAACCAGATCAGTTTGGTCAGTTCATCAGTCAATCAACAGATCATTCATCCACTTATTTATTCGTTCAACATTCATGCATTCATCATTCTTTCTTTTTCAATACAATCGTTCAATCAACGAATTAACCATCAGCCACTCAATCAATTAGTTTATTTATCAAATAATCAATAAATCAACCGATCGATCAATAAATCAATCTATCAATCAATCAATCAACCAACCAGTCGGGGTAGTGACTCATTCGTCACGCAACAAAGTATTAAATTATTGATTATTCCATAAAGTCATCACAATCACTCAGCTATTCCATCCTTCCATCCATCCAGCCATCCTCATTCATTCATTCATATTCATTCATTCATTCATCATTCATTCATTCATTCATCTATTCATTCATTCATTCATTCATTCATTCATTCATTCATTCATCCATATATTCATTCATTCATCCATCCATTCATCCATTCATTCATTGATTCCTTCATCCTGTCATTCATTCATTCATCCATCCATTCATCCATTCATTCATTGATTCCTTCATCCTGTCATTCATTAACTCATCCATCCATCCATCCATCCATTCATTCATTCATCCATTCATTCATTCATTCATTCATTCATCCATTCATTCATTCATTCATTCATTCATCCTTTTATTCATTCATTAATTCATTCATCCATTCAACATTTCAATGGTCCAGTATACCCAACGAGCAAGCCATGAATGAAAAAATAAATACAACCAAGATAACTCATGTAACTTGTCATCTGATTGTATCTCTGTATCCATCAAACCATCCACAAAACCCATTCAAGTCCTGGATGGCTTGGTTGCCACCACAACCATGACAACTGGGCGTTGTGGCGTTCGCCTGTAATCCAGCTAACAGTGGAAGTTATAAGCTGATTCAGTGGACTCGGGTTCGAGTCTGAGTCACGTCTTTCGGATGTTGACGTAAAAGGTCGGTCCCAGACCCTGCAGACGTAAATAATCATATCTGATTGATACACGTCTGTAAAAACCCCAATTCAACAACATTCTATCATGCTGTTCATCGTCATGAAGAACTGATATTCCCATTATGTCAAATCGTTTATGATAGTCTATTTACTTTATGATCGTCTATTTACTTTATGATTATATACATATACACCATTTATTTGCATCCATAAAAACAGCAAACACATTCCTCGCTCAATCGTCCTTGCAAACAAAGCCAGTGATCACTTCCAGAAATAAAAGCAAAATGACTCTTTCTTTAAAAGAAATCTAACTTTTAATGACGAATAAATAAAGAACAAAACTGCATGTCACTGTTGTATGCACGATTTCTTCTAAAAAATAATGCAAAATCTCATTTCATGAGCCGCTTCGGAAAGCTTCATTTAAAGGTACATGTATTTACAATGTTTAAATGGATGAAACGAGACGTTTTCAAGAGCAGTTTGGATAGATCAATAAAGGGCGGAAGCTGTCGTATGAAGTATTATGAGTGATTGTGAAAGATCGGTGCATCATTTCACAAGACTGTTGTAAGTACAAGTTCGCTAACATCCCATTGAAACGGCAAGGAACATGCCATTCATTTAATATCGGCGATTTTTTTTTTTTAAAGAAACACAAATGCACACGATAATTATGCCTATACAGTACGTTGATTTATTTTAAAGTATGATAAAAGAGCAATGTAGATAAAAATGCCTTGCTCAAAGACATCAGCGCCTGTCGTGCCCGAGATCGAACCCATGACCTTCTCGTTTCCAGTCAAGTGCCTTAAACCACTCGACTACGACACCTCTACTTATGATGTCCAGTTTCCTTATGAATAGAACTTCACCCCTTTGAATGCTAATAATTAAGGAACTCCAAATGCTATAATACCATGGGCTGCACTACAGGGGAAAGGGGTGGCCGCCCCCCCCCCCCCCATGATTTTGCAAGCGATCAAAAAAAAAAAAAAACGAAAAAGAAAAGAGTATAGGCGGGAGGAGAGAGAGAGCAGGCTCGTGCAAGAATAATAGCCCTATTAGTTCATATAAAACGCAAATAGACTCAGCTTTGGGCCAAGGTTAAACACAAAAAATATCTTGCCCCCCTATCAAAATGCCCTGGCGCCGCCCCCGTATAAAACCAACACACTTTGCGCACTGTAACCCTATGTCAGCAAGTCTTCAGTTAGACAAGTGACCGTTTATATGCTGTGTAGTACGAATGATCATTTGGTGTCACTTACGCTCTCGAATAAAAAAAAAAAAAAAAAGAAGGAATTTGAAGATTTACGCTATGACAACATAAAATTTACTTTCTATAGTCGTGTAAATATCCTTTCATTGTCATAAGATTTAGGGGATATTACTGTCATGGAATTTTCTTGGGAAATAAGTCCAATTAGTTACGGGGGGATAATGCAAGTATCTTTTGTTAAATGAAGAAGGCTTACCGGGAAATAAATTGGTTGTAAAATCATGAGGAAGAGCTTCATTCCCTTTAAACACGTAAATGATAGTTGACAGAGAAGTGAATCATGTAGGCCTACATATAGTGACCGTTTATTACTGTATCGACCTCGCTACAGCTCATTCCTTATCAATCGAAACTAGTAAGTTGGCTCTCTTAATCCAAAAAGACCCTTCTCCTGAAAACAACACTTTCTTTCTTCTGTTTCCCCTCCTGCATTCAGTGTTGATCAGTAACATATAGCACCATGGTAGCTCGTAGTATGTCTCCCTCACCGTTCGTAACCTCACATGTGTATTCCCCGGCATCCCCTTCTGTCACAGGTGAAATCTGAAAAGAGTAAAACAAATAAAACATTTGAATTCTAAAATGTTGTGCAGTTTGAATTTGTTTGCAATTATATTTCATATCTGGTAGAATTATGTTTACAAAGGGAGCTGCATATTGCTTTACTCAGTTCTGTCAGTACATCTGTCCTCTGTCCTCTGTCGGTCTGTATATCCCATGCATACTATCTCACTGATGACTCAACATAGAAGAAAAAGACAGTACATATAGTTCCCTAGAACATTCTCATTGCGATTAAAATGCATGAATAAGAAGAGGGGAAAAAACAAATTCACACTTACATGTATCATGCTTAAACATGTACAAGACGATACACCCAACACACCAGCACACACACTCAATCACACGGGAAGACAAGGGGGCAGTCAGTTTTTGGGACTAGGATTTGCTTTTAAATAAACTCAAGTAACTACATGATGTTATTTCATTATTCAGAGAGTTCCATATGCGAGGGCCTTGATGACGGATTAAATTCAACGTGTGTTTATTTTGTAGTTTGGAATAGTGTAATTTGGAACTTTGCCGAGTATTGCTTATTCAATAGAAAAAGTGAAGAAATGTTTAATGGTAATACTACACATTTATTCTTAAACATTAATGTAGCAATTTGGTAAGTATGAATATCAAAAATATTTAGAGTTTTAAGTTTATAAATTAATGGTTGGGAATGAGCCAAAAATGTGAGGACGTACAAATTCGTCAAGTTAACCTTATTGAATCTGAATCATCATCATCATCATCACCATCACCCTCACCATCACCATCACCATCACCATCAATATCAATATCACCATCACCATCACAATCACAATCACCACCACCACCACCACCACCACCACCACCACATCATCATCATCTCCACCATAATCATCACCACCATAATCATCATCATCATCATCATCATCATCATCATCATCATCATCATCATCATCATCACCACCACCACCACCACCATCACCATCATCACCCTCCTCTTTCTCCTTAGACCTACTTCTCCCACTCCTCGCCTGTATAATCATAAACATCATTATCGTAATCATCATCATTATTATAATACTCCTCCTTCTCCTCCTCCCCCTGCTCCTCATCCATCTGTTGAAGCACAGGTGCTAAGTATGGTTACATCATCTTTAGTAGGTCCTTGGTTATGTATAAGGTATACTGAAACTTAAACCATGGATATCATATAAGATCCATTAAACTCACCAGAAGCCATCCTGTTGCTTGGTTCTCCTGCGGTCCTCCGATCGTCTGCACAGCAATGTTTGTATGATCACCTGGTAAGGTAGCGCCATCTTTCGTCCAGGATATGAAAGGTGCTGGAAAACCTTCACCTTCACATTGCATGTAAGTCTGTTCACCAATTTGCTTTGTCGTTGAGCTGCTGTTAGTTGGGGTCACCATGTTGAGACGAGGAGCTTTAGAAAGATTAAAATAGATCAAAGGAAGAGGGATATAGAAATAATGAGATACAGCGTAAGAACAAAGAAGAAAGATGAGTTGGACGATGGAATACCCCTACCATTGAAAATAATGTTTCACGGGAGTCTGACATATGCACAAAAGGAGTAAATAACATGAAAGCATTTAAGCGTACAAAAAGTAGAATAGAATAATTATTAAGACGTCTCCACCAATTGCAACTGATTCACAACACTATCGCAAAAACGGAAGAGGAGGGATAATTAATTTTGCGAACATTAACGGCGAAAGGGGAAACTATAGTCACATAGGCAATTACTGTAGTACACTTAGGAAACAGAGACAAAAGAGATCAAAGCAGATAGCGGCACATTTCATCCTTCAGTTTAAAAATGAATAATTATCAACATTACGCATATATAATTGAATCGAATTATAACATTTGCATAATGACTCGGTTTTCCCGAAACATGTTAAAAAAACAACAACAACAAACAGTTGAATAATAATTGATTGATAAATCAATGTCATGACAACAATCTAAGAGCCATTTTTCATGGTTTCGTATCATTATCATGTAGGTCATTCTTGTAAACAACGATTTGATTGAATCTGTATTTGCTTCATATCGAATGTCGTCCTTGTGACATAAGCAGGTCAGACGCAAACAGTTTGAAATGAATGAAAGCTACCTATGAAGAGTTAATGATATAATACAGAGAGAGTGAGAGAAATGGAGAGAGGGAGAGAGAGAGAGAGAGAGGCCGGTGGAAGGGTGGCTGGGAGAAAAGGAAGCAGAGGTGAAAGAAAAGTTTGCTTGTATTTTTCTTTCTTCAGCTTGATATTTCATGAAATTGTAGTGAAAAGAAATCAAACAATGTATGAAGCAAAAGTACCTGTGTTTATCTAGGAAATATACTCTAAAGGTTTTAGAAAGTATATAACTTTTTTCAAAATATAACTGAGTTAGTATTCACACTGGCGGTTCCTATCAGAGAGGGAGAGAGGGAGAGAGGGAGATAAAATGGGAGAGAGAGGGAGAGAGAGAGAGACGGTGGGGGAGGGGAGACAAGGAAAGAAAAAAAGACAATGAGCAGAATTATTTCTGAAAAGTTCCATTAATCACTAGAAGATGAGAAAGAAAACACTGACAACTCACAAGAGAGAGAGAGAGAGAGAGAGAGAGAGAGAGAGAGGAGGAGGACAGGGGTCGTTTTCTTCTTCAACATAATCGCGAATATATTAATGTCAAGAGTAATTACTAGGGTTGAAAGGGGGAAGGAAATTCCGGAGGGCTAGGGGGATTAAGTTGTTTAAATCCTCAACTTGGATGGTCCATGGTTAGACGTCTTTAAGCAAGTTAAGGAAATTCTTGACGCGGAGCCAAACTCAGAATACCCTAATCAACTGCACCCTCCGCCCACAAAACCAGACAGATTATCCCACCAACTTCTTGAATGTTTAACAAAGACTGAACGGTTGCGTACCAAAACCAAAAATGAGGGGAATTTCGTCTCATATTTAAAAAAACAAAATGATGCTCTAATAGGTTTCCTTGAAGGTGAGTCAACTTCTCTCTCTCTCTCTCTCTCTCTCTGAGTGTGACTAGAATTTGATAATTCTATTAACAAATAACATCCTTTCATCTCATGTATACATAAAGCAGAGCTAGCCTTATCCAAATCTAGGAGCGGCACCAGGGTATTTTGAAAGGGGCAAGATGACCGACATGTGAATTTATTTACGTTTTAAATGAACAAATAGGGCTATAATATAGTTGCATGACCCTCTCCTCTCTTCTCCCATACTTTTTTTTCTTTCTCTCTTTCTTCTTCTTCTTCTTCTTCTTCTTCTTCTTCTTCTTCTTCTTCTTCTTCTTCTTCTTCTTCTTCTTCTTCTTCTTCTTCTTCTTCTTCTTCTCAATTAAAAAAGATAGGGCGGCCGCCCCTGCCCCCTGTAGCGCCACCCCTGTCCAAAACAACAAGCCCAAATTTAATCATTCACTTATAACATATCCTTGCATGCTAAGCTGTAACGCAACCTCTCTTACATAATTTATTGAAACAAAATTGGAATTTTAAAGATTTCTTCAATGTAACACATGGAAATTTTTGAAGTAGAGCCAAACACAACACCCAAATCAACCTACACTTCCGAAACTAAACACAACAAAAAAAGTAACTCCCCCCTAATTCAAAATAGCATAACTTTTTAACGATAAAGTTTTGAGCAAAATAACTTGGCAGGAGTGTTTCTTCACTTATTGACTTACTTCTGTGTGAAAATGAGATTGATCCGTCAACTCATGCATGAGCGAGCAAACATTAAAGGCAAAAATGTCACTTTTCAAAAGTCACAAGAGTCATTTTGGGGCTCTGTGAAACAAACCTGTGGCGAATTTGAATTCTTCCATTGTTTGATCCAATCATGCCTATTCCTGACACTTTTCATGTTTATCACAGTTGGGTGAACACAGTTTTTTGAGAAAAAATGATGTTCAACCCCCCTAAATCTGCAAAATCCATTCAGTTGGTGGAAAAAAACTGGCATCGACCAACATGAGTCAGCACATTATGTCAAAAATACCAGGTATTCGTTTTTTTCGGCATTAAACAGTAAATTTTCAGCATTTCTTGCTTCATCGTTCGCAATTTTGTCACTAAACCATGGCACAACCTCGAAAACATCAACAACACTTAAAAAAAACGCCAGAAAAATCTTGTTTCAAAAACCCCCCAAAATGACTCTTGTGACTTTTGAAAAGGGACATTTTTGCCTTTAATGTCTGCTCACTCATGCATGACTTGACAGATCAATCTCATTTTCAAACGGAAGTTAGTCAATAAGTATAGGAACACTCCTGCCAAATTATTTTCCTAAAAACGTCTTTGTTATAAAGTTATGCTATTTTGAATTAGGGGGGAGTTACTTTTTTTGTTGTGTTTAGATGATCACTCGTCATATCCTTTTCATGTTCTCGTCGACTTTCGGCTAATAATGAAAATAACGGAATTGAAATTGATAGCATGTTACCCTACTGGAATAAAAATTGTAAGCATTTCATCCTATTGGAATTAAAATTGTAGCTAAAATTGAAATTAATTTGAAATTATGAATTAGTTTGTTCCTGTAACAACCTATCGCCATGATTCATTAACTTTAATAGTCAATTCCTTCGAGTATAGGAGAGGAGGATCGATGAGGAGGAGGAGGAGGGGAGGGTTGAGTGAGAAAGGAGGGAGTGGGGTCAAGCTTTGACATTTATTTCCTTACGGTCAAGGCACATATAGGTTTTATCATTGTCTTCCCTGTTCAGTCTTCTCTGACTGTACCTCAGTCTAGAAACATACTTCTTCAAAATCGGTCATTTTATTGACGGACGTATAACCGTCTCTCAAAACAGTCTGATGAGTGCCAGAAAGGTGTTCACGCATAACGCCCTTTAGGCTCTCAACTGACAAAGTGATTTTAGTTTGGAGTATGGGAGAGAAATATTCCTTGCTTTTACGTGTACACGGTGAAATGTTTCTTGTGGATGGATTTGTTTTTCAAAGCAAGATAATTTTTGACTACACTGAAAGTACATGTACATCCCGTCATCCCAGCATGAAGTGACGCTGTCTTCCTCAACTCGTTTCTATGAATCTGTTGGTGTTCTTTGAAATTCCATTATTCTCCTTTCGGTTTTCACCATTTAACCTTTCATGACATACACGTGATCAGTAGGAGTTATGATCGCTCCTTGTCTGAGAGTCCGTAGACTGCACAAACACCGGTATCAAGCATAAATGGTACAGGCATCTCCCTTCTATCTACATCTCTCTGATTTACATAAAGGAAAACAAGTGTGAAGTGAACGTGGTAATCAATTAATTTGTTCAGGCTCCAGTCCCTTCTCATGGCCTTAAAATGATGCACAAAAGCATGCAGTGCCATTCCGCATACAGAATATCGGAAGGAACAGAGAATGGAGAGGATACCCACACAGTTACTATGCCTGCACACTGACAGACATGGACAATGACATGGAGATGGTGTTCATAATGTTGTGTGTGTTGGGGGGGGGGGCACACTGTGGAAAAGCAAGAAGGAGAGGTGTTGTAGTCGAGTGGTTTAAGGCGCTTGATTGGAGACGCGAAAATCGGGGGTTCGATAACCGGCACCGCACTTGTATAACCTTGAGCAAGGCATTTTATCTACATTTCTCTTTGTCGTACATTAAAGAAATTATCGCGCTATAGGCATATTGATACCAACGTGTGCATGTGTGTGTTTCTTTACAAAAAGGACAAAATTATACTAGTGAACTCAGTGAAGCCATATATTACACAATTATGTTTCATTACTATAGTTATATATATATATATATATAAAGAGCAAATGCTTATAAGTTGGTAATTAAGTTTAAATTAATTTACTTCAACTGAACTGATAAGAATGATATTACTAGCAATACTGCAGTACAAAGTGAGGGGCTTTTGACATTAATGCTTTAACTTGGCGTTTGCTCTCCATGATGATTCCACTAATTTGTTCAAATTTGTTGTTCAGCATCTGATAATTTTCTACCAAACAACTCAGAATTCGTCTTTCCGTCATTGAGCAAGAACAGAGGAAATTTAATCTAACACGGCTGATGAGCTGTACATTATGCAAGTCATTTGACAGTTGACCTGAATATCATCATGAACTTACTAGGCATGATAATCATGGTGAATGTTTGCTGTTTTACATTGACACACTCGCCACATGATTTATGTATTCATCTAATCTCCAGAATACCCTCATATAAACAAATGTGATACAATAACCTATCATCGCGTACACAAATCATGATCAGGTTTTGTGTAAGGTTGTCACACATTTCACGAAGCAATACTTTCTCTTTTGTTATCGTGAAAAGGTAATTTTATGACAGTTTTGGATGATTCTGTACCATTTTCTTCATTTCGATCCTACGACAGGTCAGCTATCACATTATGGTGAGTTTATTTTGATGATTTTTCTTGAGTTAACTCTCCATTTAGGAGGGGAGGGGTGGGGGCTCTCTGCATGGTGGATGTGTATTTGGTATTCCGTTTTAGAGATTGCGATTCTGGAAGAAACATCATTCAAATACAAATTGATAGCATTATATAAACATGCCTGGTGACTCCTTGATTATACAAAAATGTGTCATGCATCCTTTCAGTCCATCGTAACTCCCCCCCCCCCCCCCCCCCCCCCATTCTCAATGCCATTCCCGCTGTGGAGTGGAAGAGCTACATTGCAAAGACTGAGTCTTTGGTAATATGTTGATGGCATATTTTCACGGTCAGTACTACGAAGACATGTAGAAAGGTTCAGGCAGGTACATACATCTCAGTATAGACAGTGACATACCAAGACATGCCCATCTCATTACAGCTATACATACTCCATCCATTACGCTGAACATGTTGACTTTACACTCATAATGTAATAATAAGCATACTGGAGTAGTCTAGATTCCATTCAAAGGCATGCACAAGGGAAGACGTCGTTACGAGTTCAGTGGAATTCACTGGTAGATAAAATGAGAGGGGGAAAGGAGCACAGCTAACGAGGGAGGGGGGGGGGGGTGGGAGCATGTGACATGATTTCCTTATAAAACCATTTTGCTCTGTCTCCCCCACCCTACAATACAATACAATATTAGCATTTATATAGCGCTCTTACAATGAGTGAACATGTATCACAGCGCTTAACAAAACTTATGAACAAACATAAAAGAAAACAAGAGGAAATTACAAATGAAAACTACATAAATATCCTACCTTCATGGTCCTTTCCTCTTTGTTTCTTTCTCTCTTTCCTTTTTTCTCTCTTCTCTCTCATCTCTCTCTCTCTCTCTCCTCTATCTCTCTTTCTTCCTTTGTCTATATCTCTCTTCCCTCCTTTCTCATCTCTATCCTTCTCTTGCCCTCTCTCTTCGACCCCCCCCCCCCCCCTAGAAACAAAAAGAAAATAGAAGTGGGCGCATGAAGGCATAGCAAAAGATCAAATCACAGTGCAATACTACGACTGTTTCCAGTTAAATTCATCTGGGAATGGATTTCAGTTCGTTCCTTTTTTCCACACTTGTCAGAAGAAAAGTACGTTGAATGTCCTAATTTGACTTATACTGTCACAATTTATCAAGCTCCCTTAAACTTGTCTGACATGGAAGGTCTGAATATCTTTCACGCATCCAATGTCAAGGTCTTCGAGGATCATTTACCGTTTGTTGACAGAGAGGGATGATGTTCACTGAACAAAGAATAGGGACAGGTATACTGGAGGGATATACAGCATGACTGATCTACTCAGGTAGATGCAACGATGGTTAGAGATTTCATTTCATTTTTTGTTTGTTTGTTTGTTTGACAAGAGATGAAAATAACTGATTCCTATTGTTTTCTCCACGTTAAAATCTGTTCGCACAGAGGGAAGATCTCTAGAGATATCAGACAAACAGAGACTCCAGGACATTAACAACTTCATAAACCATGATGTACGTGCCATCAAAATCATTTTCTGCAAATACAAACATGATTAAATGTATCATGGTAGATGTTGAAATTGGGAGGAGTCATAATAATTCATATTGCGTAGGAAGTACTGAAGGTGTAAGCGAAAATTTAAACCGAGATATAGCTCGAGATCTAAGTTTTCCTTTTGTAAAAAGTGTGCGAGTTCAATTGAAGAATATACCAACCAATGTGTTCAGTCAGTGGATGATTTGGTTTATCTTTCCCCCAATGCACTTTAATGAATGTCACAAGATAGGTCTAATAGACAAAGTGGAAATACCAGGAAGCATCCATGGCCTACTGAAAACAAACTGGAGCCAAAAGATGACGGAAAAACAATCTCATGCCAGTTTCCTCTTTTAACTACAACCAGATCCTTGTCTTCCCTCCAAGGTCCGCCTAAGGTATTCTTTGGGAGGAGTCATTTTAGATTGTTCCATTGAAATTAGGCCCAAAAGTAAGCCAAGAATATATAGAAACAAACTTGAGAAAGAAATGAACCACAGAAAAAAAAAGAAGATTGGAAATATTTGCATTCGTCATGTTCATGGTGTAAGAATGTTTTTCCAATGTCAAATGTTGAGGGATTCTTCTAGCTGTCTCATTCGTCGTTAAATACAATTTGTTATTTTGCTTTCATCATAATGCAAGAAGTTCTAGAAGTTCATGGTGCACTCACATTAAAGTGAAACTGACTATGAAATTGAATCAAGAAACTAACATACCATATATCGAAATGAAAGGCTTGGATATCTTATTATTGTTATTTTATAAGGCATGCAAAACAACAACAACAACAACGATGCAGGAAAGGTTCGGTACGCTGATAGATCTATCTAATTCATTTCTTACTTTACATTTCGGTGAAATAAATCAATCGGTGTTTGTTCGATTTTTATTATTGCTGTTATTATCATTATTAGTTTGTTGTTTTTGTTTTTATTTTGCTGCTGCTTTGTGACATTTCATATTTTGTAAGACCTACTGATTTTATATCTTCTTATTTCAAACGCCAAATATGTCCTTTAATGACAGACGAGACCTACTCGAGTATACATCCGCCAGCCAACTGCCTTACATATTGAATTTGGCTTACTATTAGGGGTAGTCACGGCAACAGCTAGTTAAGCTGCGATACTTGCTCAACACTTTCAAACGTTTACAAGAACTCAAAGCGTTTTTCAATTTAGATAAGGCGGGGCAAAATATAGCAACGTGTTGAAGCCTATCACCACCTCACCAAAATCAGGGTTCACAAGATGCCTATAGGCCTAAATACATTGCACAAGAAATGAAATATAACATGCCTTAACATTAGAAATTTACTTCACTTCATTCAATGTCTTTGCTTCGTGTCATATTGTAATTAAATAAAAGTCTGAAAATACAAGAAAATAATTCACCTGATACGAAATATTCAGATCATTTTTCGTGAACGGTAGTCTTATTGCGTGATAAAATAATGATGCAAGGTCTGTATCGTTGGCAACATGGATGATATAGAAGGTAGTATTTTTCAAGCACTATACAAACGCTGAAGTCAGTGGCCGGAGTGTAAAAATAGGTGAAGTATTTCATTACGGAACTAAAAACATAACTTTTACATGTACATGTCTGTTCTCCATTTGGCAGAAAGACCATATCTGAGGAAACGAGGTAGATAGATAAGATCCAAATAGGGCAGCACTCCGATACCCCCCCCCCCCCATTCCTCTAGAAAAGAACAGGGTTCTTAACCTAAATGCTAAATGGGGATTCATATTTTAGAACCCTGTGGGCTACCAATACACTTGGTACCCTGCAATGACAAGTTTCTTTGATGTAATCATTAGTTTAAATCACTCTCCCAGTTGTTGCAGACGATCTATCACCATGACAACAATGATTTGTAGAGAGTCGTGCACCTGTTTAAATCATGTGATGGTTTTCATTATATTCGTCTCAAAACTACAAGATCAAAGCTAAATAACTGGATGACTAAAAAAAACAGATTTGTCAAACTTGGGTCGCACTTAAGCAAGGGGTCACCAGCGAAAAATAATAAATCACAAATGATTTATTGATACAATGACAGATTACTAACCGTTGAATAAAAACATCAACGTAAAATGTCTTTACTTTTGAAGTCACAGGATAAACGTTTATAAGCATTCTGAACACTATTTTTCAAAACCCATTTTCACAGAAGGAATTCAAAACCGCTCAATTCAGAATAAACATGTTTTCAGGTGATCATAAATAGGAAGCCGAATGAGCATCGTCATCGCCATTAAAAAAAAACAAGGAAACTACTCAGATCACAGCATTATCAGTCATATTTTCTGTCAAAGTAAAGTCTGGGGGAACTGAAATTGCAATCCTTTGAATATTGAGATGTGGATTTTCTGACGCCATAAGATCATGCTTTAGTGGAAAGAAGGAATATGAATTTCGTCAAAGGATAGGAATGCGACCACCTGGCAGCTCTCATAACGAATCTCTCAGGTTATTTCTTCAGATGTCAACATGTCATGATCTTTCGATTGTTCCATATGTAGGAGAGACAGTGGAAATCAATGGCATAGCCTGTGTCTCATCACTGAGGGGCACTTGCATGAATGGGAGGGGAGCAACGCGATATTACGTCATGAATGAAACATGAATTTATACAAAGCTATACCAGTTGCATGAATTGGGAGAAAGAGCTGGGAAAGGGTCCTATATCTTCCTCTGTTCACGAACCCCCCCCCCCCCCTCCCTGTTCCTCTCCCTATTAAAAACAAACGATTTCAGCATATTTAAGAGCGAGGGGGTGGGTCAGAGGATTTTCATCCTAGCTTGATCCAGATGCAAACAGGACGAGGATCTTGATCTGAAGCTGAAACCTCGAAACAAAATAAGGCCTGCCCCTGACTGAGATGAGAACGCCAAGGCTGGGACAGAATTACATCTCTCAGCATGACGTGCAAACACAAGTTTGTGGGAATTTTCTCGGAGTCTAGTTCAACCATAGCTCTATAGGCTGTGATGATGAACTTGGTTAAGCTGCAGAGAAGAGGGATGGGAGGGGGGGATAGTGGTGGTGGAGGAGGATGGGGGGGGGGGTAGTGGTGGTGGAGGAGGATGGGTATAAGGGAGGAAGATAACTATTGGAAAAGAATTGTGGGAGAAAAAGAAGAAGGAGGGAGGAGAGTAGGAGAAAGAGGGGGATTAGTCATAGAGAAGACGAAGGGAGGATGAAGGGAATCAGTTAAGAGGACGGTAATAGAGAAGGAAGAGGATAGTAACAATCAAGAGGGAAATAGGGGGAATGAATGAAAATGAAGAGAAGCAGGCGGAAGAAGAATAAACCTGCAGAGTACAGGGAAAGAAGAAGGGATGGGAAGCATAGAAGCCAGATAAAATAATCTATAACGACATGAACGAGGACGAGGAGGATATCATTATTCATTATTGTATATTAATGACTGATTGATTGCTTTCGTTTGTTTGATTGATGGATGGATGGATTTATTATTC
Source organism: Echinometra lucunter (assembly GCA_029962745.1). NCBI lineage: Eukaryota > Metazoa > Echinodermata > Echinoidea > Camarodonta > Echinometridae > Echinometra > Echinometra lucunter. Next base: position 30,018,476 of record CM057159.1, on the reverse strand, counting down.
TCAGTTTTATTAATTCAGGATAGCCTATTCAGTTAAACTGCTGTCTTCGAGGGCCCTGAGATAAAAACAAACATACAATAATCACAGCAATATGGAAAATACAATGTGTATACAAAAAATTAAAGTACATGAATATATAAATATTCATTTGAGGAAGGAACATGTATGAAATATTTACTAGGAAAGGGAAATGTACTAACAGCTAGTGCAAACTGCGAGACATTATACAGGGAAAAGGACAGGGAAGAAATTAGGAGGAAGGAAGCGAAGAAGAAAACACTCAGAGAGAGAAGACACGAAACAAGGAGACAGAAGTTTACAGAATATAGAAAAAGTTATACATGAGGAATGGCATGAATGAAGAGATAGAGAAAGAAGGACAACCGGAACGGCAAATCGACTTAATCGTTATAGCTTACAAACCAAATTGCTTTCTTGTGGATATCTCTTTTCCAATATTTAATTTCCTTTTTTAAATACATTGTGTCAAACAGACACTTATTTTGTTGTTGTATTGATGTTAAAAAAGAGAAAATAATGTATATTAGTTTACGATTTTTTTGGTCAAAAGTAGATATTCTATGTTTCGCTTTATGTTGGAAATTAATTTAAAAAAAAACAACTTGAACTTAAAAAAAGAGAACAATATACGCTTAACCAACAGATTGGATCGGGAAAAGATGATGAAAGGGGAAGAGTTGAGTATACACTGACTAAAGGATGGGGGGGGGGGGGGGGGGGGGGGGGGGGAGGGGGGAAGGTAAGGGACAGGTATATGGGAGGACTCCTCTTTGAAAAGGAGAAGGAGGAGGAAGGGGAGAATGTAACTGAGAAGGGCAAAATAGAGAATGGAAAAAAGGAGAAAGAGGAGAATTATTGGAGCCAAATGATGACGTTATCGAGGACGAGGGGAGGACGATAATCACTTAGGGTATCATTGATATCTAAAATATGTCATCCGTCTATAATAATAATATTGTAGCGTCTTCTGTGTATGATATAACCATTATCTATTTGTTGCATTGGGAGAGTGACCCGCGATTACATAATAATGCATCATAAGGCATGTTAGGTTCGATTCATTTCTTTGCATATTCAGTCCATTTCATGTATTCGCAGAGCTTACAATGAACCAATGACTATTCCTTTCATAGCAATGCCTGTGTTCTTTGTTTAAATCCTTTCCGTACCATGCCTACTGACAAATGATTTGTGATCATCATCGGCCCTTCAAATTAAAAATCAATGATACTCCTGCCAACGACTAGTAACCTGATTAGGGACCTATCCCAGCCCAATAATGACTTGGACGCATGTGCGTTTAAACTGAAGTTAAACCATTGATATGATTTGAACATCTGCAAACAAATGGGTTAATCAATCATGACCTTAATTCACCAGATGCGATTTTGTGATCTTTTTTATCCAAAGTTCAAAACAGTGTAGTACATTCAAATAGTCGACATGGTCGAGATCTGATTCGCTTGTTTATATAGGGATTTTATGCTACGCCAAATTCTCTACACATGATACAATTCTTTTCTTTTAATAGAATGATCCCCTTGTACCTTGTGCCATAGTCACTATAATGTGGATTATTATTCAAGTGGGTTTCTACGAGAAGAAAATCGCAATTTATTTACAGGTGCCAAGCATGTTGAAGCAGTATATACACCTGATATAGGTCCATGATTGAAGGCCAGGGGTGTGGTGAATCGCCCCAACTCTCGACGAATTTTCCTTACCAATGCTTTACAGGTAAAACTAATTATTACATAATTATCGACGTCAGTTTCAGTAAAGCAAGGTAAATAAAACCCAAATAAAAACTTTTCATTTTTATTGCCATATTGTATTGCATCAGCCTGCTTATTCTAAGTGAGCATGACATGGACAGAGAAGTTCGCATATAGGTTGCCCCTAGCAACAACCACCAAGCTAAACATGCTAAATTTCAAGTGAGGGCCAAAATTCTAGGAAAATGTGGTAAATTTTTGGCATCGAAATGAAATAATTTTCATTCTCATAATTTCATAATGAAGTGAGTCAGGGAGCAAACTTCTGCATTATACTGAGATCAACAACTTCACGTGCGTTTTGAAAACTTCGGATCTGTATTATACCGGTCCATGTCCAAAGAGACAAAAGCATTGTTTCACAATCCTCATAAGCAAGATCTATAGGAGCTTGGAAAAAGTACTAATTTACATTTAAGATAGAAAATAGCCTTGATGCATATTTAAGTGCTCATTGAATCTATGGCAACCTGTAGGAAATAATTTTCATTTTGTCGTATGTTTAACCAAGGCTTGTGCTTTGCAAGTAAGTAATTTTGTCATAGTCACTAATGACCATGTGGATTATCATTCAAGTGGGTTTCTACGAGAGGAAAATCGCAATTTATTGTCAGAGCTAGGTCTGTCATAAAGCAAGTACAAAAAATATATTTGGACGATAATATTTTTCATAATCGAAATTAAGCACAGGGGATCAATCTCAGATTTTTTTTTAAAGAGCGAGATGGTACTGTACGTGCCCATACTGACAATAATGATGTTTACAACGAATCCCCGTGCTATCATGATCTTAGATATAATAAGGAAATAAACCTTACCACTTCTGCAAATCTGTCGATCCCGGGAAACCTCAATTTTATTCCCGCCATATTTCCTATGTGCATGGCTGGTTTCATTCAGCGAACAGATGTTCTCGTATACAATCCCGTCATTCCCGCAGACCCGTTTACTTTCCCGACATTTGCAGAATCCCACTTCTCCTTTCCCGATGTTGATCGCTTTACCAGGGTGTGGCCCCGAGCAGTAGTAAGCCCGGCCGCATCTTCCAAGATTCCAGAATTTTCCGCCACAATTTTGATCAAGTTTTCTCCCACAAATCTGGCAGCACCCACATTCGTCCAAAAGCACCCCTGCAGGACAGCTCTCCTCCGAGACTTTCTGGCAAGCTGTACGGTCACAAACGGGGCATTCCTGAACTCGTTGGGCGCTCACCACCACCACCACCACTGACAATCCAATCAAAAGTCCACATAACCAAATCTTCATGTTCATTTTTATTTCCAAACAACACACTAGACAAATCCCTACCACAAATTGTAGCTAACGAACGAAATTCTACCAAGAGTTGTTTGAAGTCGTCCGCAACTTTGCACTTTGGATGTAGGGAGACCAAGTTTGCGCACGCTCGTCGTTGGGTAAGCAAACTATGTTTTTACCATACTTACTGCCTCGTTGAGTGAGAGGGACATTGTAGGATCAGAGGCATGACGAAGCTCAACTCGACAGAATACAGAGTTAACAACGTCATAATGTATGGAAGGTCAGCCAATCCACCCACCCAGTGGGTTAGACGTGTGCCTCATCCAAGGCTTTTTATTAAGCGAATAAGTTAAAGTGTTAACAGACACGAAACTTAACGTATTTTTTATTTTTTTTTTTTATAAAAGTGAGGATTATGAAGGGGGAAAAAAGGCGTTCTTGCCATACATTTCACACGAAAGGTGAAAATAGAGAGAGAGAGAGAGAGAGGAGAGAGAGAGAGAGAGAGAGAGGAAGAAAGGGAAGATTGAAAGCGACAAAACAAACATTTACTCCGCGGTTTTTCATCTTTGGAGTATATTTCCCCCCTTAGCAAGGATATAGCGCCTCCCCCCCCCCTGCATCGAGGCTATGCCAATCGGCCTGTAACTATATAGAAAATAATAGAAAAGATTGGTTCGAGTCAGTCGTCATGGTCGTAATTATAAATGAGCATATTATTTGCTGTTAATGAAGGCTTATATCATGGCCACGTACCTGGGGAGGGGGCCTGCAGCCCCCACTTTTTTCAGCAGACAAGTTTAAAATTGGTGCATTGAAATAAAGTGATATGCTCGTTCGCATATGAAGTCCCTCCCCTCTCCCTATCGCCACCATTATCAAAAACGCTCCGTGGGTCCTGCTATAAACCCTGTACTGTAGTCCATTGAAAAGACATGTCTTACTTTTGAAATTTAAGACAAAATTTTATGCGTCCATCCCGAAGTCAAATCAAAATAAAAGAAAATCACTGTATACTTGTTTTATTTTGCTTTGATATGTCTACAGTCTATCTTTGGTTTCCATGCCTTAGCAGATCTGATTAGCAAGTCTTACCAGTCGGAATATTTATCCAAATTTTAGGGGCCACTCATTACTTATACCTTTCTGTCTGTGGAGTGCACAGTGCGTGATGGAAATGTATTGACCTCAGTAAAGCACGAGTATTATAGGAGTGGGAGATGGACTTCTTTAATGATAGTAATGATAGCAGTAAGTATGTGCATAGCCATTATGTGTGTCAAACTTGACACTCCTGACGGTTCACTGTTATTACCCCCAGCTTTCGCATGGCTGTTTTTATGAACTTTCAATTTTTTTTCCAGCGAACGGAAGGATTTTTGAAAAAAAAAAATTACAATTCGTCATCGGAATGAACTCTATACACCTAAGCAACATTATATCGGGGCACCTGATAAGGCCTACCGAAATACTCTGTCATCTCGCTTCCTGAATATAGGTAATTTTTATATTTCACATTTTTTTGGAGAGCATGCAGGTAGACCCCAGCCCACTGCCCTTAATGCGTATTATGTATCCCGTGCTCAGTGACGCAGCTTGGGGGGGGGGGGGGGGCTACTGGTAGGGCACCAGTCATACTCACGGGGATTGAATATGTATAAACGACATAACATGGCCGGGGAGGTGAGGAAGGGGTGTCCAACATTTACTTCCCGGCCTTTCCAGCGGCGTAGGCAGGATTTTTTAATTTTTTTTTTAGTAGAGGACATTGGAGAGCATCCCTTGGCTCTAGGGGGCACAGGAGAGGGTTTTGTTTGTTTTGCTTCTGGGATTTTTGGTGGGGGCACCCGGGGGCACCTGCCCCCTCCCCCCGGCTACGCAGCTGCCCCTTCCTATCTCTTTTTATCTCTTATTCTTCATTGTTCTTCTTTTTGTTCGCTGTCATCTGCTACTGCAGCTATATATTCCACTGCTTCTGGTATCCATATCAAAGAAAAACGGCGCACTTGTCGGATTCAGAAAATTAACAATGAACACAATCTAGGAGGGGCCATTGGAAAGGCTGTCGGCATCATATTTTGGTTTAACATGCAAAAGATGTGGATTAGGAATATTTAGAGGGGTATTAATCCTTTCTTTGTAATTATATAGTTGAGAGGTATGGTTTCAGTAGCTTTCAGTGTAAACTGCATGGGTGTGCAGCCAGGCATATATTAAATGAATACATCCACGGCGAGTAAAGAGCAAAGAAAACATGGAACCTAATAATAACAATGTTCATGCAGCCTCGGAAAGAAGGACAGCTGCCATATATAAACATGACAAATAAAAGTCTCATCAACGTGTTCTAAATGAAGATAATGGGTCCCAGCATGCCCAGGAAGGACAGAGAGAAAGAGCAAGAGAGAGAGAGAGAGAGAGAGAGAGAGAGAGAGAGAGAGAGAGAGAGAGAGAGAGAGAAAGAGAGAGAGAGAGAGAAATATGTAAGAGATTGGTATACCATTTCAAAACCATTAAAAGTCATTTTACTTAAATAAAGTCCACTAATTGCAACAGAAAATTATTTTAGCTGATCTAATAGCATCGACTCTAATAAAATGATCTTTATTATTATTATTATTACTTATTATTTATACTGCGCTTTTCCCATAAGGCCCAAAGCGCTTACATTAAATCAAACGGTAAACAATAATCAAATGTATATCCTAAACAAACTGAAAAAAAAGATGGGTCGTTGAACACGCACCAATTGATTAGAAGGAATGGTAGAAAGAAGGCCATTACAATAATCAATACGTGACAGAACTAAAGAACGCACAGCGTTATGACAGGCAGACTGGTCATAAACCTGATTCTAGCAATATTCCGTACTTAAATAAAGTCCACTAATTGCAACAGAAAATTATTTTAGCTGATCTAATAGCATCGACTCTAATAAAAATACCACAAATGATCGGCATAAAATAGTGTTAGCTGAACACACTGTTTTTCCTTGCATGCCCAACATATTTTTCAAATTGACTGTAGGCCTATACAGTCTAGATGGAGGCGCTCTCACTCTCACTCTCATTCTCACTTTCGAGGGGGAGTTGACATGGTTGCTGATGAGGTTTTTTTTTTTTTATAATATATCTGCTTCCTGTTTAATGCCAGGTTGAATGTATGGGAATTATTCTGCCCTACTTTGGCAAAAGGAAGCAAGTGACATATTAACAAAATATGAGTTACTGATATAGTGTGCTCTTCTTCCGGGCCAAATTTTATACCTGAACTTGAAAGATAGGATTAGGGTTCGAGGGGGTGTGAACTTTTTCAGTATTACCTGAAATTCTGCTTAGAGATATGTAAGGCAAGACATCATGATGTCGCATTGATGTCAGTGTAAAATTACAGATACATTTTACTCTTTTACAGGAAATGTCACTTAATTGTCACTTGCTATCTTTTGCCAAAGTAGGGCAGTATTATTACGATGCATACGAGTACGTAAACACACGCTATGGCACGCCAATCTGTATGGTTTCATTACGATGTTTCAATTTTGCATTCTTGTAATCTGTCCTTTAAAGATATGTAAAATTAGGCTTTACTTTTTTTTCATAAATCAGGGAATGTAATACCCTCCAAGATCTACGTTTGTATATCAATTTTTACAAATTTGAGAAATTCGGTATTGATATTCTAGTCATTACGTTTGGTTTTCCATAGACAGTTCTTATGTCAATTTTATGGCAGTTTTATCATGAAGATCGAGGACGCCTCTTTCCTGAAGTAACTGCTAAAAGTATCGGTATGTTTTTGTTGTCTTCCCATGTTTTCAAATGATAGTTGTCTATTTCATTGTGATTTCATATTCAAGGTTCCAAGTTGTATATTAGGATGAGAATCGCAAACTCTTAGTCTAACGTTAGACTTAGCCCAGTGCAATGATTGAATGAGTGTTACTGTGCGATGTGCGTGTTGAACTGTTGAATGGCGAGTGAGCTGAGCTGAGGAACGGTGCGAGCTAACGTTATAGCATGCATGTCACTGTGCCTAATGCCAAGAAGTTACTTGACACATAGTAAGTCAACTCCATTTCACCTCTTTTGTTTTGTTAATGAAATGGTGAGAAATTGTGACTGGAAATTTTGTTGGGACATAAAGTATGAGAATGCAGCGAAAATCTGTACTTTTAACTGTTTAATTATACTAATAACAAGAGAGTTTTTACCTCATCAAGACATCAGACGATGTTGAAACTTGATTTGATGACCATATCCATGGGCATGGCATTTTGTTGAATTAAACATGCATTTTGCTGGATCAAGTTTAATGGACTGGAGTGTCAGTACTATTTGCACTCGCAACACAAAATTATGAAATTACACAGTGATAACTGATGCCACATATGACAAAATTGATGGTAAATTTGCAATTTCAATTTTAAGATTATGTTTTCAACATCAAATGGTTCAGTTTATTATCATATATATCAAAGATTATTAATGGAGAGGCACACAGGGGAACACTGGTATGGTGAGCTTTGCAGATATATGTGGCTACCAGGTTCCAACCTGTAATTATAGTTGACAGGAAACAGTACAATAATCAACAAATTCTTGGAAAATATTTACTTTTTACATGTATACCCAGTTGTTGGATGTCCGGACAGGTTGTATATCCGGACAGTCGATTTTAAACAGCCAATTGAAAAAGTTCACAAGCAAATCTCTTAAATGTTTTAGCACAAACTGTTAGACAATATTATAGCGAACAAATATTGATGATGATTAGCACAAATCAATGCATAGTTTTTGTTTAATCCAAAGACAAAAAAGAAGGCTTCATTTTTGATACGTGTCTGGACACCCAACCCCCCATCCTACACCCTAGGATGATAAGATATCCTATTTCCACCATCTCATTCCTTCAACTGGATTATCTTGATCATGTGAAATTCTTTGATTTTTTTTTGTTGTTTTTTTGATCACCACTCTTGCTTCTTTGTCTCACACAGGAGTCAGGGAACACTACTTTCCTATTGCACATGGGTGCAAGCTTACTTCTAATATAACTTTGCATTCGTGTAACTAAGTCATGGAAAGCAGTGGCGGATCCGGGGGGGGGGGTTTGGGGGTGCAAGCCCCCCCCCCCTATTTTTTGCATGGCGCCAAAGGTGCCGCTACCTTTAAAAAAAAAAGAAAAGAAAAGGGAAGGAAGAAACTCCCTCTAAATGCGCCCAATGTCAACGACACCCCCCCCCCCCCAGTTTTCCGACGTGGTAACTAATTATTTTTGTGACAATTCTCTGGTGCTGCCATTAAAACACAAAAACATGTGCGCCCCACCCCCACCCCCCACCCCCCGGTTAAAACCTGGATCCGCCTATGGATAGGGGAAGATGGGACACTTAGCTGATTTTGTACAATATACACCTCAAGGGAAGGGTGCTCAACGGTGTTGGGTAGGTAAACTGATATGTGACTGTGTACAAACTATATGGGAAAAATGACCCAAAGGAATGAACTACTGTAACAAAAAGGAAGATAGAGGTCTCTGTGAATTACAAAAAACCAAAACAAAGCAAAGGAAAGTGGCTTGAATTTCATAAGAAGGAATAAACAAAAACAAAAAAGGGACTGGTTATATTTGATTGGGAACAGGCAGCTACCACAATTTTATACTTGGTTATTTTGTTTATACATGATTTCTATTTTGTTTGAAGGTTTATTTCATTTTTTTAAAAGATATCAAAAGATGAACAGTATATTAAAAAAGTAATCATACACACACCCACACCAGCACACACTGAGTAGTGCTGATTGGGGGTATGGGGTACAGTGCCACACTTTTAAGGTACCTGAGGAGTGATCTTTTCCCCTTCTGAAGAGTGCCACTTTCTCTCTGATAAATGTCAGTTTTTACTACTATGGTAACCACATTTTCCTTTCTAATATAAGCCATTTCCCCTTCTGATAAGTTCCTATTTTGTTTTTTGGCAATACCTGTTTTGATATACTGATAATTGCACCCTTTCCTATCTGGGAAATTCCCCTTTCTCCAAATATGCCCATGATATGAAGTAAGTAATGTCAGTATATCCCCAAAATTATCAAACAAAAGATGCACTTTTTTAGTATTAAAGAAGGGGTGGGGGAAGGCACTGTGCTCCTAACCTCTGGGAGTACCACGTGTGTGTACATATGCTTATATTTGTGTGTGTGTGTACATGTATGCTTGATTACGAGCCATTACCCCTTCTGATAAGTTCCTATTTTGTTTTTTGGCAATACCTGTTTTGATATACTGATAATTGCCCCCTTTCCTATCTGGGAAATTCCCCTTTCTCCAAATATGCCCATGATATGAAGTAAGTAATGTCAGTATATCCCCAAAATTATCAAACAAAAGATGCACTTTTTTAGTATTAAAGAAGGGGTGGGGGAAGGCACTGTGCTCCTAACCTCTGGGAGTGCCACGTGTGTGTACATATGCTTATATTTGTGTGTGTGTGTACATGTATGCTTGATTACGAGACAAATATGATATTCTTTTGAGTTTTGAACTCTCAGTAAAAATTTTACAAATGATAATTAAATGGCTATGATAATGTTTGGTGAATATACACCTTGTTTCTCCCTTTTTATTCTTCTCACAAGATTTCAAGCCTCTTTCCTTTTCTGAATCCATAGAGGACCCCCCCCCCCCCACCCCAAGTTTCCTTTTGTTTACAGTATTTCATCCCCCTGGTTCATCTTCTCCCATTAGTTTATACTCAGTCAATGCATCAGTTTATCTGCTCAACGCTGTGGGGCACCTTCATCTATCTAAATGGCAGGTGTTACACTAAAAACAGTGGAGTGTCTGATCTTTCCCTTTCCGTAATCTTTAATTTTCTTCTCATATAGATCAGATTTAGGTCAGTATTTGTTATGTAAATGCTAAGTATTACTGTTAGTTGAATTCATTTTTTCACTGAGAGGAATTATTTTTTTTATGTGAATCATTGTTGTTTTTGCCAGTGGGTGGTGTAAAAACTTGCGTTGCTATGGATATTCGTGATCTAGTAATTGCAGCATTCTTCATTCAGTCTTATTTTCAGTTTGTCTTCTTCATTGTATACAGACCATTCTATTGACTGATATCTTGTTTTGCAATTTTGGATTAACAGGAACTGAACAGATTACAAAAACTAATTTGAGGAAAACATTTGCTCTTACTTTGTTGTAAGATAACATTTCTCTTTTGTTCCATGTTTTATTATCTATTTTCCTTCAGCTTGAGTTTCTCATTTGAAGCCAACCATCAGAGATCCTTGCACAACTGTACTGAGCAGGATGTAAATTGTTAGGATTTGTTGCAACTGGTCAGCTTCATCGTTGCTATGGCAGAATCTGGCAACACCCGCCATCGACCAGCGGTAAGATCAGTATCTGCTCAAAGACCAGCCACTCCTCCAATCCTCTCAACTACACCACCATCTTCTTCAAGATCTACTGTTCTCAGTCCTGCTTCATCAGGAGGTCACCAAGCATCTAAAGCAACAAACTCTCATGCTAGTTACGAGAAGGGGAAACCTAATAGGGATGTCGGCAAGCTGGTGGATGCGTATAGAAAAATCCAGATGTTGTCTTGGCCTCTCGTCTTGTCTTATGAATTCATTTCAGCTATATTTAGGTAAGATGTAACCTGTAATGTTAGATCATTCATTTCATGCATTTTCACTATAGCTAAAAGTTTGATTTTTTTTTCATGGTAGTTATGCAGTGTATAGTGAAAACATGAACCCTCATAATGTCGTCATATAATAATATAAGGCACTGCAGAAACAGATTTGAAGCTCAGTTTGATTTCATCTTTAATTGTACCTTACCTTTATTGGAATGCATTCATTATTTCAGTAGTTTTCTGCTCCAATTTTGTCAATCTGTAGCTTAGTATTCATTGAATTCTCTACCAAGCAACTCAGAATGAAGATATAGTGGTATTCATATCTCTTCATTTGATGAAATCCTAGGAAATACACATGTAAATCAGCTGAATCTATATTTATCATTATTCTTTTGGTTGTGAAGGTTTTTTGTTTTGTCATCATTCTTTTGTTACTGTTAACCTTCCTATTCACTGCCCATGTGATAATTCTCCTTCTTTCATTCAGTTGGGATTACCCTATCCTTACTGTTGGGTTGTGGATAAGCCTTCAGCTATTCTCCTTCTATATGACGACAGGTAATATCAATAAAAACATCCTAACTTTAGTTCTGAGGAGGTATTCTGAAAATAGTGATATATTCATGTTTGGGAAAATCATGTTAGTTGTCGTAACATACAGTGAACTTCTGACATTGCACAGAATAAACATTAAACTTTGATGCTTGCATAGCTATCTCTTTCAGCTTTATGCATATGTAACAACCTCTGTAAAGATATTAATTAGAGATTTGTTCTATTTTTTTTCTTGTGACAATTAACATTCCTTCACTAAAATAAAAGATGGCATCATTTTCAGAATGCCAACCCTGGGGTCACTCTCTTCATTATTTCAGAAGAGGAAGACAAACTTTATAAAGTCACTAGAAACATACGAATCAGAATATAACATTGTACATGACACTGAGATATAGGGTGCAGCTGAAAAGAAAAACCTTGGTGATTGGGGGGGGGAATGTTTTTATCCCTCTGCCCACTGAAGGTGGTGCTGAAGACATCAAGTTTTCCATATGTCCATCCATCCATCCATCCATCCTTACCACTTTTTAGTTAGATTGATATCACAAGAACCATGAAATTAAATAGGAGATGCAGCGGCATTTATTTTGTTTACTCTCAGGAATCATGCAGATGTTTTCATACCACATATTTAAGAAATTAAAATTGTCTTCATTCATGCAACAAATTTTTTTAAAACGACTTTCTGAATTTTTGTATCCATTTACTTTAACCCATTCGTGACAGGAATTAATTGAAGCCTAATTTGATCAGCTTTTATTCTTCAAATTGGCAACACCAACATTTTTATTTTATTGCTACATTTTCTTATAAAATGTCATGTATCTGAAATGAATATAAATTGACAGATATTATGATGAGAAGTCAAAAAGTTGCCAATTTGCAGGGGAAAACAGTGATTTTAAACTTTCTATCACATTGCCAATTTAAGGATTTTAATGCTTATTTTCCTTTAAAAAATTTTCAACATCAAACAACCAATATTGACGCAACCAAAATGGGCACAGTTTGTGTAGAATTTTTTGCTCTTTCTGCTCATGTATTTGGTAAATTTTTAGGCCTTTGCATCAAAAGATATTAGGCCAAACCACAAAATGTGGACCTCTGTCACTAATGGGTTAATGTTGCAATGTATGGCCATGTATTAGCTGTATGATTGTATATGTTGTATTGATTGACTATATTGATGCATGGGATATTGCTAAGAGTGCTGGTATATATCTCATTGAAACTAGATACTGCAACAATAGGATAGAATTTTTCACTCTGAAAAATACTATGCAACCTGATACTGTGACCACCTTGTAAAAAGGACAGCTTTGGTTTTAAAAAGTGTGTTAGCCATATGTGTGCAACTTATAACCTAGACATGGAACAAAACCAGTCCAAACTGTTACTGGTTGCAGTGTTAGCCTGAAAGTAACCTCTTGGTGAAAATATCTCTAAGAGAGATAGTTAACAGTGTCAGGACTGCATAACCAGCTGATTGCTAATGTTTTTATAAGTTATTTAACCTGTTTGCTACTGGAACTGGGTGGCCCCTCTGATAAGCCTATTGTAATATGAAAATTCAGTAGCCAACAGGTTAAGAAGTATAGAATGGAATCAAGGGATGCTTTAAAGACTTGACACAAATTCTACATGTGACAGAGAACAAACCTGAAAATACAGAGAGAAAGAGAGAAATATATAGCATTGATAAATTACGTGTTCTAAGGTTAATCAACATAGAGACTTTTATTTTGATTAAAAAAAACAAGTGTTGGTACACATTAACTTTTGCTATTTTCTGGTATTAAATTTTGTACTCTTTGACAGGTTTGTACTTATCTTCCTGATATCTGTGGTGTTTCTGGTACCTGTAATCCTGTTATTTGAGAGATGACGTGTTCATAATTTTGATTAGATCCCAATTTGTGTTATTCTAATTAATATTTAGAATGATGTTCTTTCATTTGGATACCCTTGTTTTGTGGGGTGAAGGGGAGATGCAGCTGTATTTATATTTATCGTTTTCTCTTGTTCTCCTTTCCTCATCTTAATCTCTATTCTCTCTTGTATTTTCTTATATTTACTGCTCCTTGCATCTCATGATTTTATCCTTTTATTCCCTCCCATTTTGATCAAAACAGGTCAGCTCTTAGTTGTGTGTTTTCTGATGTTGTTTGTTGTTGCTAGCCTTGGATATCTCTCCTACACTAGTCAACAGCTCACAGAAAGACATAATTCTTCCAAGAAACAGAACTTTGGTAACCGTCTGTCTGCAAATTCATTGTCATCATCATCCTTATCATCATCTTCGTCATCATCTACATTGCCATCAACAGCTTCACAAGTACAGGGTACGACATCTTGCTCAACCAACCAGAAGGTTACTAAAGCTGGGGATTCTCAAAAAGCAAAGAATCCTTTATCGTCTTCTCCACCAAAAAGCTCATCATCATCTTCATCCTTACCTATGGGAGATGGTTGCATAGCAACCAATCATTATGATAGAAATGATAAGCATGCAGAACTGGAAATAGACAGTCAGCGGAGGAGAGAACTCCTGGCTGAGTATCGTCAGATGATGGAGGATCTTAGCCGATGGCTTACAACAGTCTCAAAACTACTTGTGTGGATGGAGGATATGTTACTATGGCGATGCAGATGGAAAACCATCTTGTGAGTGGTTATGAAGGCATAAGCCATTTCTAAGAGAGAAGCATTTTGGATTTCCATGTACTAGGTTATAGGCTATGAAGTCCTACAGTATGTTACAGAGTTATTTTGCAATGATAAACCCACACTGTCTTTTTTACTCTTATTGGTTATCTTATTAACAAAAAATAATAATCTTTTGTCATGTTCACTGTACAAATGTTCAAGGCTTTTTCGTCAGAAGTTAATTTTTACATTTAACATCATTTATTTTTTTATTTTTTTTTATTTTTACAACTCTTTGAATTAACTGCGATTGTGTTACTTGTTTTATTTCTTGAGCATGATATGCTATGTGCAGATGTGATTTAATTTTAAATTTTCCGAAACTAGAGCTGTTTTCTATTTCCTTACTCCTTGCTTCAAATAATAATTTGCAGCATCTTTCCTTTTTCTCATGTGCAGGTTTTACCTCGCTCTATATAGTAGTGTATTGTGCATCATCTATGTCCCATTTCATTGGATTACTATGGCAACTACAAACTGTCTGCTCCTAACTCATCCTCAGTGCTCTCTGGGTTTGGAGAAGATGAAGAAGTGGGTCACTTTCAAGATGTCTACAGACTCAGAGAAAGATGTTAGCTCAAATCATCTAGGCAACTCACAGGGAAAGGTGAATAGATGATTGAATCAATTTCTTTCATGAGTTTGTTTCATTTTTTTTTCCAGAGTACTTATGTACATGGTTACCAGTCAAGCTTGTTGAATACCATGTGCTCTTTTTTCTTAAGACTCATCTTCAAATATGTAAGCATACAAATATTTGATCACAGGTAGTGAACGTCATGTCCTTGTAATATTTTTAGTTTTACTTCGTCCACTAACACTTGGGAAATGGGATTGCTTCTAGATTTATCCTATACTTGTATTGATGGTGATCTTACTTCCAAAAATTTTCTTCCTTTGATCTTGAATTGATTTGTTCCTACCATGTTTATTAGCAGTAGGCTTGTTTATTGTAATGGATTATTGTTTGGTTTACCAGACTCACAAATCAACAAGTTGCAGCATGTTCAGAATGCATGTGCAAGACTTGCATCCAGTTCCTCAAAGTTTTCCCATATTACACCTGTTCTGATTCAATTACATTGGTTGCCAATAAGGCAGAGAATTGTATTTAAGATACTTGTTTACAAAGCACTGAATGGTCAAGCTCCTAATTACTTGTCTGAATTGATATCATTTAGGTCACATTCATATGCACATAACTTACGAAGTACACAGGATAAGCTGCTTCTAAAGCTACCTCACTTAAGAACAAAAGTAACTCTCGGGGATCGTGCTTTCAGTTGCGCTGCTCCAAAGCTTTGGAACAAATTACCACTAGAAATACGAAAAGCACCAACTGTTACCATCTTCAAACATTTATTGAAGACCCATCTTTTTTCAGAAGTTTTGGGTTAATTGTATGATATGCATAATTGTTTAATTTGTTTGAGCAGTAGCATTGTTGGGAGCTCTGTTACACTACAGCGCAGTAGAGTATATTTACATAGTGACTGCGCTATGTAAATGGTCTAATTATTATTATTATTATTATTATTACCATCATGTTATCTATCTTTCTATAACCAGTTGCGTACGGGAACTGGATGATCCCTGTATGACTCCCTGTATTAAATCTATTGGAATTTAAGAATGCACTAGTCAATGATGAAATGATACATATTGTATATAATTCATTTGACAGGAACCTATTGACTCTCGTCTCCAGAAAGACGGTATTGTGTCTTCTCATCCCTTGTCTGAAGATGTAAGATATTTATTGAGCATACCTTGAAATCTGTAGAATGAAACTGATGGATGCACAAGTGCTTAAAATGTTTGATTTTTATGCATGTTTTCGAAACAAATTTTGCTTGTATATGGTCTTGTTCTGCTGTTTTATTGGTGTTTAAACAGATTGAAATCATGATTTTAACCCAGAACAATAAAATCTAAATTTCTGTGGGACAATCTTATCACCAACTGGTGTAATCACCACATATTCCTTTTTGTGTGGTTTGGCCCTGTAGCTTTCAATGCAGAGCCCTATAAACATACCAAATGCATAAGGAGGAAAGAGCAAAATATTCTACACATGCTGAGCTTATTTTGGCGTCAGTATTTTTTGTTTGATGCTAAAAAATACATATTTTTGTGATGTAAGGGAAAGTAGAAATCACTGCATTTCCATGCACATTGGCAACTTTTTAGCTTCTCAACATACTTTCCGTCACTTTATATTCATTTGAGATACATGACTTTTTATATGAAAAATGTAGGGATGAAAGAAGAATACTGGAGTTGCCAATTTGAAGTAGAAAAACTGATCAAATGGGGCTTTATATAATTACTGTCATGAATGATAGGAGGTTAAAGACTGTAAGTTAAGAGACATTTCAATCAAGTACTTCGTACAGTTTATGTATAAAACGACTTGTCCAGAAGTGCTGTGGTCTTTTTGATAAGTCAGCAAATTAAAACTTAGTGAAACATGGTTTAAATTCCAGCCATTGGCCTACTGCCTTTTTGCATGACATGAATTTTCACTTTCGGTATCTCTTAGCTAGTAATATCTTGAAATGCCTGAGCACCATGTAAGTAAAGCTTGGCTATTAAAGCCACGGAAGTGATATAAAAAAATCATTTTAGATTTTTTTTCCCAGATCATGCACTGTGCTCTGTACAATACAGAATATTACTGTTGCTTTTCATGTCATTTGTGTTGTTTTTGTTGCTTTTATCATTATCATTATTATTATCATTTCAGGTGAATGGAAATGATACAGATGAGGAGACCCAAGGTGATAAGGGAATCAAAGCAACTCAGAAAGTGGTACCATCGTCTAGAGTGTCGGATGTATCAGCAACTAGCCAACAACAACAACCACCACAGCAACACCAACCCAAGAAGTTTGACAGTGGAATGTGTTACTTATGTGGGACCCTGTTCACATCAGTATTGAAGAGAAGGGTGAGTAAATAATTTGAAATGGTTACTTAAAATGACCTTTGTCTGATGGTTTAGGATTGTGGTCTATGTTTGAGGGATTAGTGTTGTCAGCCGGTCCGGGATCGGGAACAAATCCCGGCAGTCTGAGGCCTCGAGACGGTTCCGGGACGGATCCGTTATCAATCAATTGAGACCGCATCCCGGCAGAAAAAAATTAAATAATAACTGGCTATTGATTCATGTTGTAAAGTTTCGGCATAATCGTGCTTGTACTTACAAAATACGAGAGAGCTAATGCTTAAAGTTAGATCTATATTTTGGCTTTCACTACGATTGCATTGTGCAATAATCCGCTGCTCCATATTCATGTCTATTTCTGTAATTCATGTTTGCTTTCCAAGCGCACGTAGCTGAAGACACCAGCCAACTCATTGGGCCATAATCCGCTGCTCCGTATTCGTGTCTATTTCTAAGATTCGTTTTCGCTTTCCACGTGCACGTAGCTGAAGCATCAGCGAGCACATTGTGTAATAATTCGCTGCTCTGTATTCTTGTCTATTTCTATGATTTCCACCCGCACGTAGCTGAAGAAACCAATGAACGTAGTGGTATTATGAAACTGTTGCTTACTTCAGTTGACTGTAAAAAGTTGCAGAGAAGAAATCCCATAGAATAGTACAGAATTTTCTCTCGCGGAGCCATTCTTTTATACATGCTCAAGTTATCGCTTATTTTTCAAATTCTCAATTTGAAGAGTATTTACGTTTGCTGCACAGCGCAAGTACATCTACCGATAGGATATAACATTAATAATTATTGAGGCGATCCTCGATCTTCAAATTGGCTTCGAAAGGGCTGCTCATGGTGCGATTACAGTTGTATTGGAGAGAGCAAGCGAATTAGTTATGGTGGCACCGCCGACCGGGGCGACTTGTTTTCCTTTCCCACGTTTTGAATGAATGCTAACAATTTGCAGCCGCTTTGATTGTTAACAAACGAAAGAATCAAGGAACCGCGTTAGATACAAATCACAATCATAACATCGTTTGTACATGGCAGTGATGTTGCTTACGTATCGCAACCAGAAATGTATGTACCGTAAGTAAGTTAGACCCCTTTGGACAACCTGATGATTATTTGTAGGTCTAGCCTACTTTCATTCCGAGATCCGGGATGAACCTAGATCCCGTTAAGAAAAATGAAACGTTGCCGGGACGGTTCTGGTCCGGGAATTTAATTCAAGATAACGACACTATGAGGGATCATTTTCATATCAGTGCTGAAAAATTGTCAGATATTATTATCTGAGGAAAAGGTAATGTGCCTGCTCCAGTGACAATTTCTCCATGTCAGTTTTTCATACACCGACTGAATACCGAACTTAAGCATTGGGCCAAACACAATACCTAACCCTAACCCTAAGCCTGACCTAATACCATATTGCAACCCTGATCCTTACTCTGTATCCTTAATGAAATAAAGCCTGGAGCCATTGTCTCAGGAGCATATGTTTGGTCACATAGACCTCTTTCATGTTACTGTTGGTCCACCGTAAAGGGGGTGTCTGCCCTATCATTGAGTTAGTTTAATGAAATAAGCAAAAAGCAGAATAGATAACTCAGTTCTGGTGTTACCATGTGAGTTTATGCACTCACAGGAATATGCTGTTTGTATACTATGATTATTGCCCTTTAAAGGCCTGTTCAAGTTTGAGGGGGAAACTGCAGGGGTTTTCCGAGGGTTTTTTTAAGAGCATTTTATAACACGCAAGTGAATGAGTGTAAGACGTTTTTAGCACAGTCCTTTGTTGCATCATTGCTATTCATTTTGTTCATAAAAAAATATGCTTAAAAAGACCCTGCAGTTTCCCCCTTCATATCTGAACAAGCCTTAAGAGTTATATCTTAATGTTCAAGAATTCTGGCAGTTATGAGTTATGGCAAGTGTAATGAACATTGTACTTTGTATATTTGTTAAACTAATTTTTGCTTTTGTATTTCAGAGATACTGTAGATACTGTGGAAGAGACTTCTGTCCAAAATGCTGTAGTAAGAAGCTACCAAGGTCTGTTCTAGGAGCAACAGGTATATAAATACATCATAATCGGAAGGGTATTCATTAACCCTTCTTGATAGAGTGTCCATATTTTGATGCAAAGCCCTAAAAGTCATACTAAACATATGAGTAAATGATGCACACAGTGAGCCCAATTTGGTTGCAGCAAATTTGTCATTTCATGCTGAAATTTTTTTGGAATGAAAATAAACACTAAAATCCATAAAGTGGCATTGTGATGAAGAGTTTAAAATCACTGTTTATCCATGCAAAATGGCAGCTATTTAACTCCCTGACACACTTTCTGTAACTTTATATTTGTATGAGATGCATGACTTTGAAAGAAAATTGTAACAATAAAAAGAACAAATACTGGTGTTGTCATGTTGAAGAACAGAAAATGATCAAATGAGACTTTAAAATGATTCCTGTCATGAATTAGTTGGGTCATATACTTTATCACAAAGTTAAAGTCCTTCTCAGCAGATAATACATACTTTTAACATTGATATAGCATGCCTTTTCTTTGGCAGCCAGTGCTCTGCTGTTAATTTCTATCCTATCCTATTTTTGGAGAAAGTAGAAAGAGTTATTGCAATTAGACAAGGCAAACTTTCAGTTCACTTAGAGAAATGGAAAACATTGATTAATTCCCATTATGTACTTGATGAATTGTAGAAATTCATTTATGTATTATTTGTCTTTTATTATCCTGAAATTGTTATATTCTGTCCATTGAAGTGAAGCAATGAAACCTGTAATAATAAAGAAAAAATTTCTATCCTGAGTGGAATTCCTTAATTCCACTCCAACCCTAACCCCAAATCACACATTATATTTAACCCTTAGCCCCACAAATAATTAAGAAATCAATTTTGACCCAAGATCTAACCCTAAATGCTTGACAAAACAAAGCCCTAGAAACACTTGAAATCATGCTACACCTGTCTTGAGTTCTTAAAATAAAATTGCAAATTTGACGAAAAAGTCTTAATAGTTCATCATGCAGTAAATAGGCTGTTTGAACCAGTAGAAGCAACTGCTTGCTTCGTAGTAGTTGAGTGAAATAAATAGAGCCTAGCCTTGTCCACCCTCTAAAATAATTTCTGATTCACTTCTAATTCTATTTGTATTATCCACCTCAGCTCCAGCAGCTCAAACAGAGAAAGAACTGGTGTGCAACTTGTGCATAATTAAACTTACAGGAGAGGAGGTTGGCAGTAGCAGGGTCAGATGACAATTATCTGGTGGTCAAACAGATGTCTGTGACAACATCTCTAATGTACCAGCTACAATACTGCAGAATTATGCCTATGGTAAGGGCTTGGCTTAACTTGATCCTTATCGGCCTTTTCAATCTGCCAACAATAGTTTTAAGGCTAAGTTTGATTGACCATTAGTGACCATTCTCATCTACCGTCTATGATTCTGCAGAACTAAACGATCAGAATTGGTTGGTGTATCTGATGGTTAGAGATGATGTATCAAGCTACAGGTCACTGTCCCATATTTTGAGTATCTGACCATTAGTGACCATTCTAATCTACCAGTTAAAGTGCGTATGGCTAGGGCTTGGCGGTATTTGGTCATTATTGACTCCCTGTACTCTTACTGTACATTCCTTCAAAACTGCTGCTGCTGCTGTGTTCAGGCTGTGGTCAGGCTGTGGTCAAGCTTTAGTCTGAGTGTGTGACTGTTACTGTTCCTCACCCATGGTCATTGATCAGTCCAACAGCCTATCTGTGACCTGCTTACATCATGGTGTCTCCAGTATTCAGGCTCTTACCGGTATACATGTGTGTGAGTGTACAATCTAAAAAGACACAATACTGTAGTGGTAGAGTTGAGACTGAATGTAGCTTATTACCAACAAAGATAACATGGTTATGTGAACACATCTTATTCTTACAACTTTCATCAAGTATATTTGTGTGTACTTCATAATTACTCCTCTTTTTTTTTTCATCTGAGAAATATAGTTGACATAAAAAAACAAAAGATTATCCCCGTAACTTTACATGTCTGTAATGAATAATGATGACAGCAAGTACAGTCAGGTATAAGGAATGGTTTTATTGTTTAGAGATTTGACACTTTCAGTGCTTATGTCCATACCCGTATGTGAAAGTAATCATATCTTTTGATATTTTTTATTTCTTTATAATATGCAATTTCCATAGATTCTAGCCCGAGTTATCTTGGGCTTAGTGTTCAACAGGTTAATTAACATACTTCTGTTCAAGAAATTGTAAAGGACAGCTAGATTTGTACGCTGGATAGGTTATCGCACAAACAACAGCTTATGATACTAATAATGAAGTCTTCTATAGCCCCGGTATCTGCCAACTCAGGCTCTCACGGCCCTTGCTCCAAAATATAAATACATACAGTCAACTCTGCATGAGTCGAAGTCGCATAAGTCGAATAATCGCCTAAGTCGAAGGTCTGTACTGGGTCCCATTCCTTTATTTTCTATTTTTTTTACCCCTCATAAGTCGAATTTTCTCTTTTAAGTCGAAGCATTTTCTTCAGTCCCAAGAAATTCGACTTAGGCAGAGTTGACTGTAATTCAATTAAATTCCATGGGTGCACCGCTCATGGTAATATGGGGTTACCAAAGGGATATTATAAAGATGGATCAGGTGATTACTTCATTCTTTGTTCTGAAGTAAGTGCATGGAAGTCTTACAGTTTTGTACCTTGTACACAAATAGAGAATTGATTGATTGATTGGTCGACTACAGAATGATTAATTGTTGATAATCCTGTAAGGACATGTATGTCATGTGTCATTGCATAATTGCATCACTTTAATAGAGATAATTTATTAGAGAAAAATTGTAAAGGAAAAGGTTTGTATGAAGAAACGTTCTCTGTAGTCATACATTTATAGCATATCCATTTCTGTTTAGAATCATGAATAGATTAGTAATTCTTAAAATTAATTTCCTATGATAAACATTACAGTCATATATCCATTCTTAGAATGGATATATATGAAAATATATCAAAGTTTTTTTTGGTTTTGGGGCTTGTTCACATAGGAAGCAGCAAGCCCCCACAATATTTTGTAAACAAATAGGTATATGAGGTGGTTTTCATTTCTTACTACAATGTTCTCATCAATCTTATGGACATCCATATTTCAAAAGATGTAATTGTACGTTTTATAGTCTTCTGTGCTGTCTTTGTTTCTGCTCAATACAGTAGAACAGACCATACCTTCCAATTTACTAGTCTTACCCTAACTGTTTCTCGTTTACTTAGAATTTTTGCAGTGGCATATTTTTCAGATGGTTTTCTACATCAAAAGGGTATTTATGGTAGTAGTCCTGTTCAATATGAATTGAAATATACATGTTATGTAAGAGAGGGATAATCAGCATCGATGTTTAGAATGCATGTTTCTTTCTGTTGAATATGATCTACTCACTATCCATGAGCTTAAAGCTTAGATTGAAATAGAAAGAGTCCATGTGCATTGAGTAGATATAGAAAGGACATATGAATCACTATTTTGTGGAAGATTGTACAAGTTTCATTGCTTTGGCTGTACTTAATATTAGTGTATGATGCTAGAATTCTACTATAGATTGACTAAATTTTAGATTTGACAAATAGAATATTGGTTTTTGTGAGGTACTATGTATGGGACTTTGAAGTAAAGTGTGCTGCTTTAAACCTGTCAATGCAGAATGGAAGTACAAGAATTCAAAAGTGATTTTCTTTTATTTGATATGTGCAATGAGTTGTAAATAATATCTGAAATATATACCAAGTATTTTATTGTCAGTATATGATTATGAATTGATACATCATGAGTTATGACATCTACTACATAACAGTTTATATCTGCTATCCATAAAGAGATTCATCAGATTGGTAATGTTCTAACAAACAGAGATTTTCATCTTTTCACAATCAATTTGTTCACAAGATCGAAAAAGAAGGACGCTGATTCAACCATTAGCAAGTCAGCTATTAGTGATCACGTAGCCCAAAACAATCACACAATAAACTGGAATAAAAGCCAAATCCTAGTCAGAGACGATAATAGATACGCCAGATGGATTAGGGAGGCAATTCATATCCAGAAGAGCCGGGCACATTCTGTGAACAGAGACGCTAGACAATATAAATTATCTCCTACGTACATTCCCATTCTCTCGGACTGTCGCACTGCCGATACCCCATCTATGGCGAGTCTGCGCTAGTCTGAAGAAGCCTGCAGAAACCAGTAGGCGAAAGCTAACAAGGTTTTTTTGAAACTTTTTGAAGTCATTTTGGTTCATTAATATATTAGCGAAAGCTAACAAGGTAACAACAAATTGATTGTGAAAAGATGAAAATCTCTGTTTGTTAGTTTATATCTGCTATTGATATCATGTTGTTTAATTGTAAGTTAATTGCAGCAATGTGCTGTGGTGTGTAATTGTTTGCACTGTTTCTATTCTGCATATACTTACATTGCAAATTTTTTTGTGAAAGAATGATGTCTCTTTCAAAATGATTACTCAGAAGAGTTTTTAAGAAAATAATCACAGCTGTTGTGACGTTGATCTCGTTAAATGTAAGAAATGGGATTATCGGTACCAGTAAAAGTATAAAACTGATTAGAAAACTGTGATATCTTTCATACTGTTTCCGCATGGAAAAAGATTTGATAATGTAACATGGCTTTCCTGTGAAATGCTCTCATGTTACAAATCTGACTGCAATTTATTACTTGGGCCAAGCATTTCTACATCATGTGTGTGGTACTACTTGCTCATATCTGCGTACTACTATACTTCAGAATGTTTTATGTTTTGGTTAAATTGGTTCCAAAATCTTACTTTCCACAATTACTTTAATTGAGTGCATTATTTGAACATCAGGGCCCCGTAACACAAAGATTTGCAATCAATCGCAAAGTTGTAACAGCCAATCAAGACCACTGTTTCATGCGTATCTCATTCAAAAAGGTGACCCTGGACCAATCAGAATGGTTGTTTTAAATTTGCGATTGATCGCAAACTTTTATGTTACAGGCCCGAGAACAAATTATTAACTGTTTCTTAATATGTGAAAGTACTGTTATCATAAGTGCAACCTTAAATAGAAGTAATTAATAAAGATTAATAACAGATCTATAAAAAAAAAGAATAGGAGAAGGAGTGGGCAAATACATGTTTCATAAAGATGATACATGTTTCATAAAGATGATACAGAAATTTCAAAGAGAAGACATTACACACGAAACATTTGGAGTAAAGTTAGTATATTTAGCTCTGTAGTAGAAAATGATATAATTTGTAAATGGTACAAAATGTTGCAAATGATGTCTTTACAATACCTGCTCTTATAGGCGTAGTTTCAACATTTGATATGCAAAAACACTTTTAAGTGAGTGAACTGAAGTCATTTGATTGTATTACGATATTTTTTGTGCCCAGTATTTGTAACTATTGTCTTACCTTATGTTGTTTTTGTTTTTTGTAGTATGGAGCAAGTTGTCTTTCAAACTAGTGACTTTATAGTTAATCACTGTATAATGCTGTGTTACTAGGTGTCAATCACTCAAGTGCCAAACATGTCATTTAAGTATTTGTTTATAGTGTGCTGTTTGCAACTATAATGTGGCACATTTTTTAAAGTTTTGAATTAAATAAATGTTGAGAAAAGCAAGAATATATTCTGACTTGCACGTATATATGTATCTTCATTATTTTACATGTTATAACTAATATCATACTAATGTCTTGAACAGTACAATTTTTTTTTCATAAGATGTTTGAACATATCACCTTTCCAACCTTCTTAACTAAAGAAAGATTTAGAAGTTGTTTTGTCATTTTTCTATTCAAAATTAAGTGTTAGATCACAGAAATCATCTGCCCAAGTTCACCTAAAACTGAATTCTCGCAATTAACCTACGTGTAATTTGTGAATTTGCTGGTCTGTGTAGATTTATTAACACTACATTAGTTACTGTTTGTAAAAAGTGAAGAAAATAATGTTGCATTTAAATTGAAGTAAATTTACTGTATCTGGTAAAAAGCTTCATGTTAATCTATTTGCCCTTTGACATCATGTTTGCCTTGAGAATTAGTTTGTTTGGGTTTGTAAAGGTTGTGTCATTATGTGCTACATGTCTACCTCCTACATGACCTTACATTGTAAAGCATTGGACCATCAGGGGGTGTTTCACAAAGCTGTGCACAAAGTTATGCATGACTTTTAGAATGACTTGAATATAGAAAGCCAAATGGGATTCTCAATCACATTTAATCACATAAGCCTTAGTTGAAATATCTATGTAGATTAACATTATCATTATTACTAATTATGTAAAGTATGCTCTTTTGCCAACAATTCAATAGAGCTTATGGGAAATACAGTCATACTTTGTGAAAACAAGAGGAAAAAGTTTGGGCATTCCATGTGGCTATTCATGCTTAAGTTGCTCTTGAAGTCCTGTGTAACTTTACACACAGCATTGTGAAACACCCTCCAGGTATACAAACATAGATTTCTAATTCAGAAATTAATCATGTATAATGTAGAACAGAGAGAGCTCCTTCTTTGAGAAATGTTACCCGTGATGGCATGAATTGTAAATTGTTGTAAAGCACATTGAGAAGTCCTTGGGTCTTGAAATGTACTATGAAAGAACTAACTGTTACTGATATTATGATATTTATTCAAAACTATTTCATAACATATTTTATGAGCTGAATTTAATGAAATAGCAGCTCCAAATTTGTGATCATAATCCAGATAATCATTACCATATGTTGTGATTGAAATTGTCAGAATGTGCATTTTTAAATACAGTAATTGCTTTGAAAGGTCTAATTGTCAGTTGTTCAGGTATTGTGAGGGTTAACACTTCATCTCCTATATCTACTAGCTCCTATAATTATTTAAAATGAAACAATCATATGTATACCTTGTATTCTACTGTGACCAAGAAAAATATCTATAAGATATGTGTACTGTGATTTCAACAGTTTTGTTTCATTTTAACTTGCCCTGTCTGTGATTACTGTAGTTTATTATATCCATCTATTGCATTTCTTTCTATGAGAGTAATATATTTCATTTCAAATATATATTGTATGTGCATTTAAACAATGGAAACTATGTTGTCTTGTGCACATGTGAGATGAAAGATTCATAAAACACTCGCAGTGGATTTGTAATAAATTTGATTTCAGAGAATCACTGTTCAATTTGTGTATAGTTTGATGAGTAAAATAGTGTTTATGATTTGCTGATCTAAAATTTGTTTCCATATACATTTGATTAATAAATACTATGATCATAATCAATAAATCAATACAACTTGTTTTTTAAGTTACTTTCAATAGACAGACTGTGATTTTAACCCGTTATTGCTTAAATTATGTCTTTATATTATTCTACATGAATACAACAACATGATATTGAAAGATACATTGAATACTGCCCTCAGGAGACGACTATAAAAAAATCTTCGGTGGGTTTCTCCTTCAGACCAATTTTAATATTATTGGTGACATGCGGCCTAAGTTGCCATTATTCTATTAAATAAATAACTTCTATGTCAT
The DNA here is from genome assembly GCA_029962745.1 of Echinometra lucunter. Taxonomy (NCBI): domain Eukaryota; kingdom Metazoa; phylum Echinodermata; class Echinoidea; order Camarodonta; family Echinometridae; genus Echinometra; species Echinometra lucunter. The sequence continues at coordinate 29,991,948 of CM057159.1, read as the reverse complement.
TGGGCAAATTCCGTTGCCCTCATTTTCGAAATTTAGAAATACAGCGATTATTGTTTCACACCTGTTTAACCATGAACCTATCCTATCCTACCCTATCCTATTCTGATACCTATATCATAGCGTATGTTATATCCTGTCATATCCAATTGATACACTAGAAAGCAAGCTCTTATATACCCAGTATAATTTCATATGTGCTTCGTGACGGTTAGTAAATCAAGCCCGCTCTAAACCATACGCTAATGAAAAGTCTTAAATATTCATTTTTATTTTGCCAATCTTGTAGAAAAAAAATTACCCAACTAGTGGATACTCTCATGGAATTAACCAACTGTAAGAATTATTTTTGCCCAATATCCATGTGACGAGGAGTGTTGGTAGGGACATGACCAGCAGTTGAGCAAAATGTTTTTTTACACAAATTGGTCGAACGGTCTTCATTATATTTGGGCAAGATTTGCACAACTTTGGGCAAAATTCTAACCAACATTGTGCTACCCAACTAAATTTACCCAAGTTTTTAAGAGTGTACATTCTATTACACTCGTGTCAATATTTTTCTTTCTCATCAGAGTTCAGTATCTCTCAACTTTGGCCTTTGATTAGAAGTTCTTGTCATTCAGGGGCGGCGATACAGGAGGGGCAGCCGTCACCACCCCACCCTCTGACTTTTCAAGTGATCCGAAAAGGGAGGAGAAGTAGGAAAGTAGTAGAAGAAGAAGACAGACAGACACAAACAAAGAAAGAAAGAAAGAAAGAAAGAAAGAAAGAAAGAAAGAAAGAAAGAAAGAAAGAAAGAAAGAAAGAAAGAAAGAAAGAAAGAAAGAAAGAAGAAAGAAGAAGAGTATGTGGGAAGAGAGGGTAGAGTCATGCAACTATTATTCTATGAATAAACTCTCCTGTGGGCCAAGGTTAAAAACCAGAAAAATACTCCTCCCCCCCCCCCCCCCATCAAAATACCCTGGCGCCGCCCCCTTGTCAAATGGAAGAATACCCTATAAAATGCTGTCAGGAATTAGACTTGTGGGGTGTTGCAAGAAAGTTCCAATCGATTGCAAGTTGCAACTGATTGTCACTGTCCAATCAAAATCATTGTTGCATGCATGTCTTCTTAAAAGGGCCGGCCCTGAGCTAATCAGAATGGTTGTTTCAAAATTAGCAATTATTTGCAATTGATCGCAACCTTCTTGCAACACCCCACAAGTGTCGGTAGCAATCCACTGAAATGATAGGTAGGATGATGTTTCTTTCATTGGTGATAACGTTGGAGAATTTTCTGCATTCTGAAAGGTGTTGATATTCTAAACACAGCTGGCCCCTACAATTGCCAAGCGAGACTTGGTTGCATTTTTGCCCTTATACCTATAAAATAAAGTGTACAACTTCAGGCAAAACATTAACCCATTACTATCTTGCCAAACTAAGTTAGCCCATTTTTATTAAGCAACAATTTCTTGCCCAACTAAATTTACCCAATTTGCCACCTCCTCATGCCCCCAAACCGAAAACACGCAAGTGTTGCATAATAGTGTGCCAAGCAGCTGGGCGAATTTCTGTATTTGTGAAATAGTCCGTACACATTTTGGGCACGATTTACGATCACGATTTGTGGTTAAGTTTGTCCAAGATTAAGTAACTTCTATATAGAATTTACCAACTGTATTGCCCAACATCAATGTGACCATACTATTGGTAAGAATATGACTAACAGTAACCAGTGGCGTAACTACGAGGGGGGGGGGGGGGGGGGGGAGGCCACGGGGGGCACGTGCCCTCCCCCCAATCAGCTGAAAAAAAGAAGAGAAAACAAAGGAGAAGGAAAGAGAAAAGAAAGGGGGAAACAAGGAAAAGGAAAATGGTACATCGGGAAGCGCTCCCTCGCTTCGCTCGCTAGCATTTAAGTATTACTTAACCAATGCCGACTCTAATTACTATTCTTAAGAAAGAAATCAGTTTGCATCTTGTGTCTCAATCTGATGTTATAGGCTGTTGTTGTTCCACTCATAGAATGTTAGAATAACCACATCTGGATTTCACTCCAAGAAATTTACCTAAAAAGGGCCCTTTCAGTAGATGGCCTAGACAAAAAAAAAAAAAATTCCCATCTGTTCGCTCGCTAGCTATATACTCCCGCTAGTAAAGGCTAGAAACAAAATGATTTTGTGAACGGCAATCATATTTCAGAAGCGAGTTAGCAAAGTATCATAATATTTGGGCAGCGAGGAGGTTCATAGAATTACAACAACAAAAATAATCTGTATTTTGCTGACAAATCCATACATTTACGGTATATTATATTTGGGGGGGGGGTAGGCGTCGCTGACTTTGCTCGCTTGTAAAAACAGAATGCAGATAAAATGCCTTGCTCAAGAGCGTAAGTGCTGTGCCGGGGATTGAACCCCGGACCTTCGCGTCTCTAGTCAAGCGCCTTAAACCACTCGACTACGGCACCTCTAGTGGGGTGTTGCAAGAAAGTTGCAATCGATTGGAAGTTGCAACTGATTGTCACTGGCCAATCAAAATCATTGTTGCATGCATGTCTTCTTAAAAGGGCGGACCCTGAGCCAATCAGAATGGTTGTTTCAAAATTAGCAATTATTTGCAATTGATTGCAACCTTTTGCAACACCCCATAGGACATGATGTTGTTAACATGATAGAAATGACCACACACACATGGATGTATGCATGCAGCAGGAGGGCAGGGTGGAGGTTGCCCCCAGAAATTTGAATACTTAGCATTTTTAACTGAAAATTGTCCCAAAAATGCACCAAAAGTGTGTACCACATCCTTCAATTTCAATTTTAAAAATGCAAAAGCACCCTCTTGACCAGATCGGTCGCTTCGCTCCCTCCCTTTCGTATTTCTTTAAAAATTTTATGCGCCTTGCTTCCCCCCGAAAAAAATTTCTGTGTACGGCCATGCTCGGTGCCCCCCCCCCCCCTCAATGCGTTGACCCACGGTACGCCACTGACAGTAACTGTTGAGCAAAATTTGTCTTACACAAATTGGTCAATTGGTCTTGACCAGATTTGGGCAAGATTTGCACAGCTTCGGGCAAAATTCTAACCAACAATGTATTGCCCAACTAAATTGACCCAATTTTTAAAGAATGTTCGTTCTATTAATAAGTGGCAGTGTTTTCACAGTGGCGTATCGTTGTAAAAATCGTATAAAAGCATAATTGCACGTCTGTTAAATTTGGTGAGTTTTGTACAGCCCCCCCCCCCCCCACCGACTGTTTTGAGTAGACACGTTGGCCTCTGTACAATAACGCGGAAATGATCAGATGATTATGCTTTTTTGCACGCTCAGCCCCCCTCCCCTCCCCCCCCCCCCCCTTTCAAAAACTCTTCGGGGCTTCTGTTGCAGAAAAAAAAATGTGGACTGCCAGTCTCACATAGAAAGAAAATTAATTTTAGCTGCTGTGTGTGTGTGTGTAGTTGTTTGTTGTTGTTTTTTTACAGACGTGAATCAATCAGATTTTTTTAAAAAAATATTTCTACGAATTTGGAAAAGTTATCATTGTCTCCCGCCTGAAAAGCCTGTCATGCGATATTGAATCATATCCTTCCACTTAAAGTATGATGGTAGAGTATATTTCTATATGGAACGGTGGCGTTTGTTACCGCTTTAAGAGTCAAGGAGTGACTAGTCAATGATCCTAATCCCATCTTGAGAGATATATCCGCAATATCCTAATGAATTTGATCGATGAGGATTAATTGTGATAGAGGGTTATTAGATTAATTCCTCAATAGTCGAGCTATAGAGGAAGAGGATAATCACGTTACGTGTGACAAAACGGAATACTCCTATCAAGCATATTGACACCTCTCATAAACAGTGACAGAGGATTTAGATGATGAGGAAGGTTTTGTTTCTTAAGGTGTTATGTGCCAACCCCCCCCCCCCCCCATCAAAATGAACGAGGAAAGGGTAGAAATGAAAAGAAAAAAGGAGAGAACAGAAAAAGAATGGGGAAAGAAGAGTCAAGACCCTCCTGCAATTTGTGTTCTCAATTCAATTCAATTCAATTCAATTCAATTCCATTCAATTCAATTCAATTCAATTCAATTCAATTCAATTCAATTCCATTCAATTCAATTCCATTCAATTCAATTCAATTCAATTTCGGTTTATTATTATAAAATGTACAAAGCATGTAGTCCAAGGACTAATGATGCAATTTTTACATTAAAAAGTTGATTAAAACAGAAATAATTACAATTAAAGACATTAAAAATTAAAATTCATTCCGGCATGGGTGAAAGTATATTCTTATTGTAATAAAAAGATAATCATAAAAGCACTGAGATTTTCACGAGTTGAGTTTTATATTCGGAATAAGACCAGTGCTCCCCTCCCTCGCCTCCCCCCCCCCCCCCCATGCCATCGCCCATTCATTAGTCTCACGGAATGTCACCGTGACATTATCTTATCGTCGATAAGTACAGTCTCCATCTTACAGGCAGATAGCTCTGACCATGCTGACGTTTTTAACAGTGTATTACCAGATTATAAAACAATCTTTATAAAGCAAAGAAATACGAGTTGCAATCTTCTTACGAAAACGTGAAAAACTCCGTCACACTCGGTACTCAAGTTGAGAATTAATGAGAATTAATGTATATTTCATAAACATGTAGCAGTGTATGAAAATTGATTGAGTGGAAGTTTGGGCAGCTTATGAGGTTAATTGAATAGTTCCTTCAGCTGCCAAATCGATCACCTATCTCCTGTTTGTATTGCTTTCTTCACCACTACCTCTCTTCTAGTGAAATATAACAGACTAAAGGAAGAGGTTTGGAATGATTTTATTTAGAGCATAATACAAAGTAATAGATTACTATTACTGGACACTGCATCATTAAGAAATTTATTTCAAAAGGGGCCATAATGATATCAATTTGTGAAAGACAGAAGTAAGCATGAATCAACTCCATCAAAAATGCATCTAAAACGGTCGCTGATCAGTGCACTCTCCCATGATCCTGATGATCTGACTTGGAACTTGCATGGAACCTCTTCTTGACATTAGATTTCCAGAAATTCAAGGAAGTTTCCTAACTTCCCTCAATAGTCTCCACAAACCACTAATGAATTGGATGGAAATTTCTAACTTCCCACCAACGGAACTTCTCCATGTCATACAGAGTTCGTGTTGCTTCAGCTGTATTATGCACTTTCGAGATATTTACCACAAAAAAATCCAACCTACAAAATCCCATGTCCTTGATCATGTATGTTTTGGGATTTTTATATATACATGAAGCCCAACCCATTGTAGAATAAGGGCATTTGAAATTTTAGGACGCCCTTTGATGGCTCATGAATATTTTTCCCAGGAAGCGGAGAAGAAATCGAAAAGATATTGCGCTTTTCAGCACAGATCTTCATTTCAGAACACTCTTCATAGTGGTCAAAATAAAACAAATTTCAACAATCCTGATAATAGAATGTATAACAGGGGGGGGGGGCATTTTTAACATTCGAGGGAGGGGTGTAATTGCTCTAGAGCGTTTGCTTTGATGGAGAAACGTTCCTATCTATCTCATGAAATACGTTCAAAATCTAACAAATACAAAGTTTGTGTGACGAAATGATTTCCTCTTTGTAATTCTGATTTATAATCTGTTATCTCATTCTATATTCTAGGCTTTATTTCTTCTGAATGTTTGTCGAGCTGTCATTGGATCTACACCCTGGGTGGTTACAACTCGTTATACCGAAGGTTCGAATACTCCAAAGGGTCTTATTCCGAAGGTTCGTTATTCCTACTGTCTGTTATTCCGAAGTGGTTCGTTAGTCCGAAAATGACTATCAAACCTTGTTTCATTTTCGAATTAACGAACCCTATTTCATTTTCGGAATAGCGAACCTTCGGTATATCCAAGGCCGTACGCAGGAATTTTTTCCTATGGGGACAAGAATATTTTCAATATTTGAGGGAACACTCAATCGAGGGAGTGAAGCGACCGAGCGAGAGCTTTTGAATTTTAGAATTGAAATTAAACGATCTGGTGCACATTTTGGGTGGAATTTGGGGAAATTCTCAATAATAGGTAAGGAAAAATAGAAAAAAATTGGGGTTATGAAAATTTTTAGGGGGCAACTGCCCCCTAACCCCCTATGTGCGTACGGCCATGGGTATATCGACCCCTATTTTATTTTCGCAAAAACGAACCTTCGGAATAACGAACCGTTGGAATTATGAACCTTCGGATTAATGCAGCAAATGTTCGGATAAACAAACCCTATTTCATTTTCGGATTAGCGAACATTAAGGTATACGATATTTGCGTGTTCGGAATAACAAAGCTTCTAAATAACAAGCAGCACACCCTGGTCCATAGGTAGACAATAGTGGGTATTCCTGGTTTCTATTTCGTCATCGCCTTACTTATTACAGTCAGGAATGCGCCACTGTCAACATCCACTTATTGGAAGGGCCTTCTTTGTAGGGCCTTATAATTCTTGCCCTGCTCTGATAATAATTTGATGTTTCTTCAGAATGTTCAGTTAGTATTCATGATAGTCTTGATGAAAGCTACACATTCGGGGAATCCGGCCAGTCTAGAGAAAAGTTCAAGGTTGTGAAGCTATATATATTTTTCCTTCTTAACCATGTTAACATCTTTTTCCTTCGGAACCGATATGAAAATGACCATGCAATTTAGAAGCCTTACAAATACCTTTTCTTGTTACTAAGGATTTCTTCAAAAGAAAGTCATTGGTAACGAGCGAAAGAAGCCATTTAGTTAATATATTTCAAACTCATTTACTAATGGAAAATTGACTCGTTTAGTTCCTCAAACATGTTAAAGGGCAAAAATCTCTTCGGGGCATTGATCAGCCGGGGATAGGAAGGATACTTGCCCAAACTGCAAAATTAGCTGTGTACCGAGGTTTCCGATTTCCCCCCCCCCCCCCCACCTCTGTCATGCCGTTATGATTTAGGAGTGATATCTTTCTTTTGAGGTCTTTTCAGTGAATTTTTTAGTTTCACAATGATAACATCAATCACTATACACATATTCGGAATATAACGCTCGATCAAGTGTGAGTTCGTTTAGAATCCAGATGAAAAATAAAACGGAATTTTCTCTTATTCATTCTTACCGTCTGATTTCTCAAATGTCTCGTGTTCTCAAATTCACTTCTTCCTCCTATGACCATGGCACTAACACCTTAGTTCTTAAATATCTGATTCTATAGCTTCCTCAATAGCATTATCAATTAACTATATTTAAAAAGAGGGCGTAGGTGCGGTCAGTATTGCTCAATAGAGATAACTATATAGGCAGGGATGATTGCATGGGTATACTGTTGGCATGAATCCACAAACTTATACAATTTCACCATCTGTCCCACATTGCATCCATCACAGTGTTCGGGTGACGTCATAAGCAACTCGCAATGCAGTGCTGATTAACTTGGTGTGATCTAATCAAGCTATTAATTAATGTCATTTCAATTCCTAACCCTTCCGCTTTCTTCCTTAAACATTAAGATCACGCTCACCATAGAAACCATAATGACGTCATCACCATCATGATTGTCGTATAGCCATGATGACTTGCAATCATTCACTGTACTTCCACTTTATTACTTTCATTTTAATTCTGATATTTATTTTTACCTTCTAATAACATCATCTTCCTTACTCTACCTCCTCTTCTTCTTTTTGTTCCTCCAACTCTTCCTCCCCTTCCTTCTTCCCTTCCTTTACCTCTCCCTTTCTTCTTTCTCCTCTTTCTCCTTCCTCTTCTTCCTATTCTCCCCTTCCTTTTTCTTCCTCTTCTTCTTCTATTTCTCATTTTCTTTTCTTTCTCTTCTCCTTCTCCTCTTTTTTTTTGGTTGTTTTCCTGCTAACAAATTTAGGTGGATAAAGAAGAGAAATCAACTTATTTTACATATCTTTTGTGCCATTTGTGGTGCATAGAGATGCATAGTGATGAATAGGAGGTGCATATATAGTGATAAAGGTGATTAGTGAAGTTTTAGTTTCATGTGTGAAAGTACCACTGTATGAAGTATTGAATTTTAGAGGAGTTTTAAAGTTTAATGCAGAGTATGAAACTAGATTTATCTGTATTGTCACGAGTTTATTTATGCCTTACTTAGTTATTCTCGATATAAATATAGTTGTTTTTTATATGAAGCATTTTTCAAGTGTAGCTATGCAAATTAAATTTGCCATGCTCCTGGTATTGAGCATGCACAGAGCTGTACTTGGAGTAGCCACACCCAGTCTTATGTCGCATTCACACCAACGAAACCGACTCCAGACCGATCAAAACTATTACGTTATTTTCAATGACATATACCTTTGGTCGGCTTGGAGTCGGTTTCATTGGTGTGACTGCGACTAGAAGAGAGCACCTGCTTCTAGCAGAGGTTAATTACGTTATAAGTTTAGTTTTGATTATAATTTGTCTGCAGCTCTCAACATTACTTTTACACCCATTCTCAGCACTTTTATTCCTTTTCATCAAAGTTTATAAAAACCTGCAGAAAATATTTACTTTGGTCAAAGCATTTTCAACAGTTATTTCATATCACCACCGTTGAGTTGAGTAATTTTTATAGATTATCAGACTAAGAAGGAAGCATAATTAGATGAAAAATGAATCGATGTTTACTTTGTAATCTCAAATCAATGTATGCTATTTTAGGAACGATATCTGCAAATGTTTGTTAGATCACTGATTGTATTTTTGCTCTGAAATTTGTAAGAGATCTAGCTTCTTTTGTAATTCAGAGAGACTTAAGATTTAAAGAGTATAGAGAATGATATTTAGAATGAGAAGGGAATTTATAGCTTTATTTCTCTATATGTGGGAAGAATGCCTTTTAAGATAATGAAAGGACCGCATAGTAGAGATATTGTTTTTTTTTTTTTAATTTATGATGTTTATCTTAATTTTAGATGGCACGAAGTTTGGGGCCGGATGCGCCTCACCTCTTAAAGCAGAATTCCATTCAACGACATTGGACAGTGAGGTTTCTGTTCTTGTGATTTTAGACTCCATATAGAAATCCCGATGAAGTTTGACCATGGGCAGAAATTTACAAAACTTCACTCGTGGTTATGTGATTCAAGAAAATGTAGACTTTGAAACATTATTTTGACGAACAGTTTTGAGTGATTAGGCTATTGCTGAACGGCGCGTTTCTTTATGAACTTACAAGAGCAGTGTCTACAATAGATGCATGTTTGTTCATTTGCTTTTGGTTATGAACTTGACGAAGAATAGTTTGCGGTTCAAGGATATAAATGCTGTATATTTTCTGGACGTATTTAAGTTATGATGAGATAGAGTTGGACAATATGAAGTGAGATTTGGGGTTAAAGCTTTCAGAAGGAGCAAGTGGGCTCCTTATTAAAAGTATGGAAGTTGTAGTATTCTGAGAATGTGGAAGTTGTAGTATTTTGAGAATTGGGAAGTTGTAGGATTTTGAGAAACTGGAAATGTTTCTGGAAGAGAAACTGGAAGTTCTATTTTGAGAAATTGCAGGTAGTATTTTTGGAAGTTTTATTTTGAGAAATCGGAAGTTAAAAGTCTTTGTGATGAGTTGGATCTTGATAAATTAAGCAATCATTTGAAATGATTAATGGCATGCTACTTGCAAAACATGTATATTCATAAAAATTTTACTACACCAATGTGATGGTGCTTGTGTGTGAGGGTGGGTGTGCGCGCGCGCGTGCGTGTGTGTGTCATAATATTCTTCTTGCAAGCGCCGTCATATCAAAGTTTCGGTCAACATGTAGCCGGTATCATATTTCTTATTGGACTTAATTCAAAGATTAATTCAAAATCGAACAATAGCCTATAAATATACATGGACACGCCACATGAATCGTGTCTAGGCGAAGACAGGACACACGTAGAAGTAGGAAAGATGGAGATGGTGTATAAGGAAAAAGTGTTCCAATCCATGGTAACTCATAAAAAGCAAGTTAAAAACAGAATATCACTGAGATAAAAATAAAACAAATTAATACTTCCTCAACTGGGATTGGTCAATTTCAACCAGTTTCGATGATGATCATTATCCGACCAGGACTCAATTAGATATTGTTAATTGTCCATCACAATAGAGAAGAAAAAAAACCTCACATGGTATTAAATTGCAAAACAGATGATGCCTTCAGAAAAGCACAGAGCTTGGAATATATAGAAGGCACCTATATACAAGGATCTAAGTTAAAGGCAAAGTCCACCCCAGAAGTTTCATTAATTCAATAAAAGGGGTTAAATTTGAACAGCATTTTAAAACAGAAATGAGCAAAGTCGGTCAAAGAATAAGAAAATTACTCTCATTTACATTTTCTAGTAAATTACTCCCAGCTCTGCAAATTGGCAACACTGATGACATCATATGCGAGCAGCTCTCCATTCACTTTGTACATGAAATTTCACATTTTCTCAATTTTCTTGGAAGTTACACATTTTCTAACCCCTTCAGTCAATGTATGTTCAGAAGAATTGCTTTTTACATAACATACTTTGACTATGGGGTGAGAAAATGTGCAACTTCCAATAAAATTGAGAAAATGTGAAATTTCATATACAAAGTGAATGGAGAGCTGCTCACATATGATGTCATCAGTGTTGCTAATCGGCAGAGCCGAGAGTAATTTACTAGAAAATGTAAGTGAGTGTAATTTTCTTATTCTTTGACCGATTTTGCTCATTTCTTTTTTAAAATGCTGTTCAAATTAATCTCCTTTTATTGAAACAGTGAAACTTCTGGGGTGGACTTTCCCTTTAAACACACACACACACACACACACACACACACACACAAAATACCTTCAAGATCATGTATATAAGGAAATGTTTTTTTTGTTTTTGATCAGAATAATGTATCTCGGATATAATTTTACGAAAGGAAATCTTGTCTAAAATAATAGTATAATGTTCGTTATTTTGACCAATATCACGGTTTTACACAATGCCTGATAGTTGCGATGGAAGGAACCGATACTTTTTTCAGGATGTAAATTTGATTATTCGTTTTTGCTTGTGGTTTCTCTGTTTATTTTCCTTCTCCTCTCTCTCTCTCTTTCTCTCTCTCTCTCTTTCTCTCTCTCTCTCTCTCCCTCTCTCTCTTTCTCTCTCTCTCTCTCTCTTCCTATTCTATTCAAATTACATTCTGCTATTTGATATTTGATTTCCTGAAGACTTATTATTTTCATTTCTCAATCAATAAACATAGTCTTCAAACAGATCCATGTCTCTACTTTAATTTTAGTCAGGAAACAATATATATATATACACGCATAGAGACTATTTATATGGTATTATGCGTCTCTAACAACTTCTTCTTCTTCTTCTTCTTCTTCTTCTTATTATTGTTATTATTATTATTATTATTATTATTATTATTATTATTATATTAGGATAAATATAAAAGAGAATCCAAATCAGTTTCGATTCCAATGATTTGTTATTCGCATCCAGTAAATATTATTGCAGAGATAATTATTTGTTAAATATTTAATAATGGTGATTGAAGACAAGACACAAGAGAGAAAGAAAAAAATCAAAATATGAATCTAATATGCTGAATGAAATCAGGCTGAGGCAGGCGATCGTTTAGCTTCAACCGCATTTTGGATGTAGATGTTTACATATTTTTCCCGCCTTTTAGCTAGATGATTATGACAGCCTTGGCAGCGGTAGGTATCGAGCATCTCTTACATGAAGACGGAAGAACGTTGTTCCCTCTGGCTACATTCTGTAATTACGTAGGGATGAGTTCAGGAAAGGAATGGAGTAATAAGTAATTATCTTCGAGTACAACTAAGGTATGGTTACCGTGAATGTACTTGAGGCGTTTTGAAGGAGTGTTGTTCTCTATATACTGAATAATCTGAATGATTATCTTTTTTTTCCATATAAGAAACAAACGGGTATGGCAGGAGATGTAGTAACCCCCCCCCCCCCATGCGGATCATTTCAACTATACCAATGTTCGTGCAGCTAAGTTATAGCCTCTTGACGATATTTTATATACCTTGAATTTTGTACAGTGACTTCTACTGTATAATAACCATTTTCACGACTAAATCCGAAACTATCGAGCAATAACCTACAAGACAGTTTCTAAAACGGTACTATAGTTTTGCACAGAAAAATGGAGTAAACAAATGAATAAGCGGTTCATCATTATCACCATGAGAACAGTATATTGATAATCATTACAATGGATTGCATGTATGAAATAGATAAAAACTGACTGCATACAAATAAAATAAATAAGGTAAATTGAGGTTCCTAAGTAGACTAAGTATGATGTATGCATGTGAGCGTGGAAGGAGTGAGGGGGGGGGGGGGTGAACAGACTGACAGAGAAGAGATCCATTGAAACATTTCACAGATAAAAAGAAATCAAGAATAACTAAAAGAATATTAGAGAGGGGGTGAAACGGAGAAAACAGAGATAAAGGAGAAAGGAAGGATATTCTGAAAGCATGAAAAAGAGAGAAAAAACGGAGAAAGGTAATCGAGGGCATACTAGAGAAAGATAGATAACCCTGAAATGCTATGTAGAAGCGGAATGGTGTAACAAGAAAGGAAAGGTATATTGCATTTGGTTCAAGAGTCTTCTATCTTGCAGCCACATGCTTTTAGGAAAATATATGCATGTTATTTTGTTATTATACTTTTGAATCTTATTCTGTTCGATCTATTTAGTAGGTGGCCCTGAAGTACGCTCGACAACAGGTCATGTGCGACGTGAATTTCGCGGCCAACTTTGCGCCCTAGTCGCGAAATTCGCGACCCGTGATGCGGACTTTGCGTCCCAGTCGCGAAATTCGCGACCCGTGGCGCGAAATTCATGACCCGTGACTGGAAGTTCAGGACCCGGGATACGAAATTTACGACCTGGGATGCGAAATTCATGACCCGTGACGAGAAGTTCAGGACCCGGGATGCAAAATTCATGACTTGGGATGCGAAATTCATGACCCGGGATGCGAAATTCACGTCGCACATGACCTGTTGTCGAGCGTACTGCAGGGCCACCATAATTCAGTGACCGTTCCCAAATCACACTGAGAGACAAATATTGTAACAATGTCAACAATGAGGGAAAAGAAACTACTTCCTGTAAGTGAGATATATTGTATTTAGTGTTCAGTTAGTAGAGCACTGGTCTCATTATCCGATGACCCGGGTGCGAAAATTATAAGTCGATGTGCTAGTGCCCTTTGGTAAGACATGCCGCCATTAATCCTCATTACCACGTCCCTCGGAGAGGACTTAAAGCCATCAGTAATCTGACTGCTTATTACACAGACACAAAGAGCTTCAGCTGGGGTTGAGTGATTTGTAATGAATTACCTTTAAGTAAACGTAGGCACCCGACATAGCATCAATGAATAGAAAGTCTGCCATTCACGTTTTGTTCTCAATGACGGACGATTTGCATAATTCACAGGTATGTTTTTTATCATAATCTCATCGCTGAAGGCTCAAAATAAGCAGACATTCTTCGCACAGCAACAATGATTGGATTCTAATTCGTCATAGTATGTCAAATTAATATCTGGTATGCTGTAGTTTGCATTTTCAATAGTCACCAAAAGTTGTCTTAAATTTGACATTGCTAGGAGTGACATGATTAATTTTCAGAGAAAATGGGAAGGTGATGTGCACAACGGAATCTCCACCCAGTTCTGATTTGTCTATTAGTGATATTATCATGCAGATAATCCAACCGAGCAAATACTGGCAACAATTATTGATTATAAAAAGAGACTTGTACTCTCTAGTATGAGATAAACACTTTCAGGCTTGAGTATAGGGTATATTAATTTCTGTTTTCAGCAAGATTCCTACTGTCTCTCTCTCCCCTACCCCTACCCCACCTCTCTCTCTCTCTCTTTCTCTCTCAATGTTTCTTCGAGGAAGTGGAACGTTTTTTTTTATATGGGCGTGTCCGAAATAGCATCAGTGAATCTTTACCCTCTATTCAGATCTGGCGATAAAAGCTGCAACTTCTATGGGTCACATTCTACTTTATTATTGTCCAAGAACCATTGCAGAACTTCAGTAACATGCAAATGATGAATGAATGAGCTATTTAAACATGCTCCATAAAAGTTTGAAGCAAGATTATTGTGCTGAAGATGCCAATGGCTTTTGGAGAAATCAAAAATAGGCTATACCTACGACACAATAAGACGGGGTGGTATGCAACAGTTGGAGTGGAAACGTGCCATTATCAATTATCATTTATCAGTTATCTGTTTATTTTCTCGACTAGTATTTTAATGGCGAGTAATAGGGGAAGGTGAAACTGAAATGAGAGGAGACAGATACTAATAACAATGTAAGAGGAAATGATGATGAAGGCATAGTGAAAAAATGGACATACTAGTGATGTGCGCACCGCAACCTGCAATGACTTCGTAGACACTCCCCTTCTATGCATTCCTCTCTCTCTCTCTCTCTCTCTCTCTCTCTCTCTCTCTCTCTCTCTCTCTCAAATCAGGCACATATTTTTTGCAAAGAGGTGGGAATGGTGAAAGAATCTTTTTTCTATATACGTTCCCGACATAGCATCAGTGAATGAATATTCACAATGATTTATTCCTCTTGGTCATAAAAAGCTCCATTTTGTATAGGTCACATTCCTGCTTTTATACGATTTGCGTAAGGCCCTATAGGGTATTCAAACTAGTCTTTATCTTGAAGTAATCCTATTTTACTCAAAAGCCAATGGCTTTTTTTTCCCGCACTTTTATTACTTAGAGGGATGACTGTTCAGTGACAATGAAAAGGTAAAGTTCACAATGTTATTGAAGGCTTCTAAGACTGTTACTCCAAGTATCAGCCCAAGTGAAGAGCTTTGACTAATCAAGATATGTTACTCTGATTTCTTTTGTAGTACGTTTGTACGAGAATGATGGTAATAGAATTAAGCTGGGAAGTTACTGGCGTCGTAATAATTATATTTATTCTGGATTTCTATAATAGTGCCTATTACATTTTCGATGTCTCTATGGCTTTAGAAAATACCATTGCCCCGGTCATCAGAATCAGGCTTGTCCGCACACGGTTTTTATGCACCTTCTCCACTCCCTGGGGAGCATTCCAGTCATTACAATGAAATGAGACCAGAATTATTATGTAATTTTTATGTATAGAACGTGAAAACATAACAGCTTCACACGTTAAAAAGTTGATGTTTATTATTTTTTTTATTTCAGCGGAATAATTCAGAAATATAAACAAATCAAGAATATTGATGATGCACTGAATCTTTTCCAAAGCCTCCTTTTTGCCTGTTACCCAGATAATTTTCATACAGGGTCTCTCTCTCTCTCTCAATAGACATTCTTTTTTTAAAATCAAGTTTTATGTGAATATCAATACTGGTTCTCTTCTTGTTCATAAAGCCTTGTCCTTTTAGAATGAGAGTAACTCCACCAGTCCACCATTTAAATATATGCGTATTAATGTCGATGTAATGTAAGATTCATCTTGTGCTTTGTATTTTTTTACTATACTACACAGCGTTCTCTTCATTTCTCTCTTTCTCTCTATCTCTCTCTATAGTCAAATTCGGTTTCAGAACACTGTAGTTTAGGTCAGCCATAACTAGTGGCTTCCAAAATAAGAAGAAAAGATGATTCATTAGGTTATGTAATGAGTCAGGTGCGTTGAGATGTTGGTGCTTTAGTTAGGCATGCTTGAAGACCCCATTTCGCATTCGCATAAAAAAACCACCACCCAAACTGAACAGGTCTATTGTAAAGAGTATGTAAAGAGTATGGAGTGTCTCCGAAATAGTATCAATGAACTGAACTTTGCCGTCTCTTTATCTCTGTCAAAAAGGCTGCAGCTTGTATAGGTCTCATTCTTGTTCTTAAGCAGATGTTATTAGGTCTCATTGACTGAGTTTATTCTACCAAAGATGCCAGGGATGTCAGTGGCCTTTAAAGCAACTAGGAATACCAAGCAAAATATAACAAAGGATAGCCTGCTTTTGTATGAAGGGAGAAGGAGTGCAGAAGGGCATTTAGTTGTTGTGACCAGCATAATAGAAGCACCTAGGCCTAAACGTGTAGGTGGGACTGAAGTAAAAAAAAAAGAAGAGAAGGGTAAAAAAAAACTACAGAAAAATAGAGAAGTATGGTAAATATTAAAGAAAATTGGACAGAGTGAGGTGCGCAACGCATCCTGCGACTGCCGCCACCTAGCTGACTGCCGCCACCTAGCTGACTGCCGCCACCTAGCTGACTGCCGCCACCTAGCTGACTGCCGCCACCTAGCTGACTGCCGCCAGCGTCGGATCAGTGTAATATTTGTCGACGAATTTAATGTCGGGTTGTGGGTGGATATTAGTTTGCCTATACAAAGTTGGCTAAACGTTGAGCACTTGTCTCCATTTTTCACCGATAAACGGTGGATATTGGTTAACTATACAATGTCGTGCCACCGTCGCCATTTTCACCTGGTAACGGTGGAAATTGTGTGACTATACGACGTTAGGCCAAAGTCGGCCATGGTCGACACGTTCGCATCCAAAGAGCGAACTTTGGCTAAACGTTGATCCATTGTCTCTATTTTTCACTGATAAATGGCGAATATTGGGTGGCTATCTGTTACTTTGGTAATTTGACATGTGCTATTAAGAAAAGAACTGAAAAAATAAGGAAAATTGCTCAGCGCATCATCGGCTCGGAATTGCCCAGTTAAGAGAAGTTTAGAGAATGTTTATCGTGCATTGCTGAAGGTTACATGTATCATGAAAGACCTGAACCTAGCTATATCCTTTGATTGTTCTCTTAATGTATAGAAATTTTGATCCGAAACTTTAATCATTTTTATTTGTTTCTAATCATTCTCTTTTCTTTCTTTCTTGTTTATGCCATAGGAATCGATTACAGAATTCTGTTTTCTGATGTGACTTGCTTAATTTTAGTCGTTTCATGACTGCCGCCACTATTCCATCTCCTCCCTCTTTTTTTTATAATTAAAATATCATTATGTTATGTGATCCACGTCAGGTTTTCTTTCTTTAACTTTGTTTTCTTTTTTGGCTAAAAAAAAAAAGAAATGAAAGAAAAAGGTTACTATATCTTCTTTTTACTCTTTACTGCTATTTTTTGGGGGGCGCTCGAAAATGCATTTGCCCCTCCTTTTTTCGTTTGGGAGCGACCACCCTTCCGCCCCTACTTCCGGCACCCTCAAAAGCGGAGGCTGAACTAACTCTCATTTAGTCAGGCAGGTTAGTCAGAACAGTTTGACTAGCTTAAAGCTTCATAGCAAACGAGTCAAGCCTGCTGGACTACCTATGTTCAGCTTGACTAGTTACCGATTAGTCAAGCTTGCCTGGCTAGAGTAAATTGTCTTTGTCCATCCCATGGTCTATGCTGGACTAATTTAGCAGTGTTTAGGGATATAGAATAGGCAATGATTAATTCAGCTGGATGGACTTGATTGGAAATAGTCGAGAATGTTCTATATACAATGAAGAGCTAGCACAGAGTATATGAACACTGCCTGCTGCACTTTGATAAGATCTTTATGATGAACTTAACTTTCAACATCTTTCATTCATGTCTTCCAGATTTCTAGTTGATTTTTTACATTTTATCTTTGGCTAACTAGAACATTTTAAGCCTTATCCCAGCTTAACTATGAGTAGGAATCAATCTCCTTTTTTCCCCTTCAATTTCGGCTTACTATCTTGGGGGGGGGGGGGGGGGGGGGTCATTGTCCCCTGCTTACCCCATAAATACATGATAGGGAAAGGGGAGAGTTGGGACAAAAATACTAACCAAATATTATTCTGTTCATGGAGATTGTAAAAAAGATGTTTCCAAGCCTTGTCTATGATCTGAGCTGTGATCATTGTCTGTTGTAGGTCCTACAAACATGACAAACGCGCCAGGAAATTCTATCATTCCTATCGTGATCACTTTTGGTGCCTCCATGACTTTTCATGTTTGCTTCATGATTTTTATTATAATTCTTCTTCTGCTTCTGCTTCTTCCTCTTCTTCTTCTTCCTCTTCTTCTTCGAAGTGAGGCGATTGTAGAGATCCTCCAAACAAATATTGATGACTAAATTACATTGAACAGTTGAAAGGATGTAACAACGAGAAAATCACCAGTAAAGTGTCAAATCTTTTACTTGTTCCCTACGATGCTCAAATTTCAAAGGATAGAAAGTCATTTTTATTTCCTTTTAAAGTATGAAATTTGAAACTTTAACTACAAGTTTGTTTATATAAAATTCTATAGTCGCAAATATACAGTTTTCATGAAAATTTATTGGTAACCATCTACTGAAATTTAAACTTAAGTTAGTTATATTTATACATATTGACTTATATGTATTTTTTGAAATGTTTTAAGTTATTTGCAATTTTCTTTATAAAGGAAAGGAATACACATTTATCAAAAATCGAACTCAAAGATATAAACAAAGCTGTTGGATAGAAGAGTTCAAGATGCAGTTCTACCTGCGACTTAAAGTCAGCCCACTTTAATCTTGATTTTCAAAATAACAGCAGAGTCATCAAATCTGTATTTTACTGATGTGTTTTTTCAGAATCAAAAAAGACCACAATGCTCATTGACGACCATAATGTGATCTAAGAAAACATGTGAGTTTACTTATTCCTTTCATTCGTAAAACTATTCGTTCTCATGTTCACCTGGACACGTGATCACTACCAGTTGATGATAACAGCTTCAGCTTCATCTCATAATCCACTCTCTTCCCATCCATGTAAGCTATTTTCAATTAAAAAATTTGATAGAATGTAATTGTTGTCACATTGCACGTATAATTATTTGGTTTATCAGTTTATATCATAATCATCCCCAGCGGCATAGCTACGGGGAAACAAGCCCATGATCTATTGAGAAAAGAGGAATATGAAGAGAGAGAGAAAAGAAGAGAAAGTGGGGTGCAAAAGGGAATGCGACAATATTGATCCCTTTCACACTCTATACCCCCTTCTCATTGGATTTTGTTCATTTGCTTTTCATCTACCCAGTAAAGCTGCTGCCCCTTCCCTCTATGCCTCTGCTCATTGTATTTTGATAAAGGATGAATATCTTTCTTCTGGCTACTCTTTTTCCTTCTCCATGTTCTCGTCCGAAGTTCAGTTCAAAGCTCTT
>CM057159.1:29847789-29965289 GCA_029962745.1 Echinometra lucunter | reverse complement strand
AAGGAATATTGATAGGCTAATAAGAGGGCATTGAGTTATATATAAATACATTTTCAGTGGCGTGTCTTCTGTTATCAACCTTGATTTACAGTTGAACAGCATGAAAGCGAAAGTATCTTTTAAAAGCTTGCATATACTCCTTGTCAAGTTGATAGTCTGTATAGGTTCATGCTTCATAAAAATAGTAAGGGATGAAAGATCATTCCAGATGTAAGGATATAACTTGATAATACTTCCCATTAATGCATGCAGTGGCGTAATGAGCCAAAATATTTTTTTTTTTTGGGGGGGGGCTCAATCTTTGCGAGGAGCGAAGCGACCAACCCTGAGGGAGTGTAGCGACCGAGCCGGGGTACCTCCCCCCCCCCCCCCCTCTCACGATACGGATCTTTTTCATTTTTTCGACTTAAAAATGTGCAATCTGCAAAACCTGAAAAGGAAATTCCAACTTCAGTTCAATTTTTATTTTTTCTCATTTCCAACAAAAGAAGTAAATATCATGAAAAATAAACATTTGAAGTGGAATACATGCATGCGAAGTGTGTGAATCACTTACTGAGCGCGCAAAGCGCGCTCCCTAGGGGGGAGGGTGCAGGGAGCTCTGACGTTTCTATGAATTGTTCCTTGTCTGCTCCCGCTCTTCTTACGTTCTCTTACCTTTTTTCTTTTCTCGCTCCCGCTTTTTTTCCTTCTACTCTTTTCTTTCTTTTTTGTTGGCGTTTTGGAGGGGGTGACCGCCCCCATCGCCCCCCCCCCCTGGCTTCGCAAGTGCACTCCCATGGTAAAGGAGCTTTTTGCAGTATTGATGGTTTGCAACTCTGTAAAAGAACACTATTTGGGACTACAAACTTAAAGCCCGTGTCTAGTTTTGGTAAATCTAAGAATATTCATTATCAAAGTTTGAATCCATTGTCAGATAAACAGATAAAACCAAGTGTTATATCATAAAACACATTAGTATTGATATTATGCGTGTTTTCTGCCTTGCTATGCATGCTATTTGGGAAATTGTGAATGCGTTACTTAACAGTAGAAAGGGAGTCTAGGGAGAAGTAATGAAATTCGCGTGATATCACTAATATAAAATTGAAAATAAACCATGGTTGAAATTTATTTGGGGGGGGGGGGGGCTGGCGCCCCCCCCCCCAAGCCCCCCCTCCAGTACGCCAGTGAATGCATGTCCCCATCACGCCGCTCCAATAATGTTGGCGCTCCGTATTTCATGATCATCATGTTCATAGTGAAACTATATTCTTGTTTCTCTCAGTATCAGTCATCCTGATCATTGTTCTAATATTATTGACTAATGGTACTTGAGAATGAGTTCCATGGTTGATTAAGCCTAGAGTATCACTATTTATTGATGAAGTGGATTTAAGAATGGCTTGTACATAGATATAATGGCAATGATGTTGTAATTTTGCTTTCGACTATAATCTCATATGGTGTTATTTTCCGAGGCAAAACGAGTATTTCGCAATCCACTTAAAGCAGAAAACCAAGAGCATTTTTTACAATTCTGTCAAGTTGTAATGGGTATGTGTTGTAATATTCTTTTTAATGCATTAAGTTCAGGCATATCGAGAGAGGAACTATATAACTAGAATGACAGTTTGATTGATTTCTCTTCACGTGAACCGGAAGATACTTTTTGAAATAAGTCGACTAATGAATGATGGGTCTTCACCTTCCTCGATTGTTATTTGCAAAACTAGGGTTAAAGTGTTTGTTTGTTGTTTTTTTTTTTTTAATATTTTCAAAGACAGTTTTTTCGAATCAAATAATTTCTTCCTACTCATCAGTTGTTATTCAAAAATATACATCGTATAGGGTTACAACTCAAAAATATGTTATCCATCTTTTATTGCTTGTTTTGACCAATGAGTATTTACTTTAGAGAAAAGATCCTGTTTACTCAAAACCAATAAAGCGCGTCGCTTGTGAAACAAACGTCACTAAAAACAACATTTTTTTAGTAAAGGTTTTCCAGTATTATTCCTATCCAGTCTCTAAGAATGAACTGAAAATAAGTTATGTAAATTGCTATATAGCATCCATGCGACCAGATAAAATGTACCATTAATTCTGCTATGCAAGAACAAGCAGTGGGGGGGGGGGGGGTGATGATTTTACCCTTTTTTTCTGAGAGAAGGGGATAGGAAATGAAGAGAAATTAGAAAGAGATAAAAAGAGGAAGAGAGAGAGAGAGAGAGAGAGAGAGAGCGAAGAGGGGGAGAGAGGTTCTACCGGAAGTTGTACGATGAAAACATCATTATGAGTAATACGACTTATTCGAAAGAGTACTCACTCAGCTCAACCTTAGGATGAAAATATTGACAAAATATATTGTGAAATACCATGATTCATCTATAGCCTACTACTGATGAAGAGAAAATTGCATGCTAATACTTGAATTATCAATCTCCTTCCGTTTAATTTCATTCGCTTTTATTCCCTCTCTCTCTCTCTCTCTCTCTCTCTCTCTCCCTTGCCTTCTCTCCTTTTTCTTCGTTTTCAATCTCTCTCTCTCTCTCTCTCTCTCTCCTTCCCTCCCTCTTCCTTCCTTTTTCGTTTTCACTTCCTTTCTTCCTCTCTCTTCTTCCCTCTCTCCTTCTTCTTCGTCTTCTCGATTTCTCCTTCTCCCGGCAATCCCCCGCTCTTTCTCTTTCTCTCTCTTCCTACACCTATAAAGTTGTCCCGTAAATTGCGTTTTGCTCATAACTTTTTAAATGATGAATGAAAATGAATACTAAAATTGATAGATGGCTAGGAAGATGTTCCAGTGCAGAGACAACCTTTTCTTTTTTTACTTAAAGGTCACATTTGATAAAGAAATAATATTCCAAAAATATTTGAATAGCCTAACGCGACGGAGAAAAATACTAATGGATTTCAATGTAAACAAGTATTAAGTTAATATTTACAGAATAACGTTTCCTTGTTTATGTGTATATTTGGGTATTTTTAGGTGTTCGTCAAGTTGACTAACTGAACTCTCCAATCATAGACGTATGAGCTTAATTTCGCTTAGGGTACTGACGTTTCTTGCAGTATATCAACTTTCTTCTTCATTCTTATATTGAAATGCAGTTCGTCATCATAAAGGCATTAATATTACAAAAATTTAAACGGACGCCTGAAAAATAAGTTACCATTTGCAATAATATTTTCTTTTCTGTCATTTCCCATTCAACAAAGTTTGTCATGCACTTATACCCATTGCAATATTTGTTTGTCCTATACGCCAGAAGTTCCAGCCCTCCCAGCCAATTAAAAGTCAAGAAAATGATGTAATTGTATACGTCGTGAGAAACGATGGCCAAATATGGAATTCGTGACGTCAGATTAGCCCATTGTCTGACGCTATTTGGAGGTCAACTCAGCTGCTCTCGTACAAAGGTCACATCAATGGGTATGAATACATGGCGCTCAATCTGCGTTCATAGTAAAACGGGAATTTGTTTTCATTGCGAAGTATGTGGCTATGTGAGTACTTTTGTCAATAAAATATGCATTTTTTGTTTACCGACTGAATAATCACAGCTATTCATCCCACTCTGTTTTGATTCAAACTTCTTTCAAACTAGCTAGTCGAAATAAAAATGCTGTCATTTTCAAAGAGTTACGATATCTGATTAAATGAGAGACTCTGTGTTACTGCTGCAAAACATGGTAAAAACATAGGTAAGATTTTCAGATGTTAAATCATTATGTTGGTAATTATTGATTGTTAGTATATTGAGTTAAATCTTATCCATTATTTCTGTATATATTTTTGTTTGATTGTACAGCCCTCGATAAAGGCACTTTTAGCCGAAAGCTCGGACAATAAAGTAGTATCTAGTAGCCTTACGTCTTCGTATAGTTTTCAATTTGCACATTGACGTCTGATTATTATGTACGCGCAATAAGTCAAAAAGCTTTGTTTTCAAGATTACAAGATAACCTCATACTTTGCCAAAGAATGTGACCTGAAACTTTTAAATCACGAACTTTACAAGCTGTTTCTGTTTACTGCCAAGTACTGCCAAAATGGAATATATCATATTTTTCTCACTGGAAGTCCTGGAAAGTCACTTTGTTTAAAAAGAATGCATCCATTCAAGATTGGCTTCCCCATCCGCTGCGTAAAGGATTTTTGTATTTTTTCAAAATTTGTACAAAACATGATTTAAATCTGGCCTTGCTTGTGTTGGAATTCATACAACCTGGACTCATCAATAATATAAACACGAGCATGACGAGGGGAAGAAAACCTACACAGCCGATTGATCAAACAAAACAACATCTATTTTTATTCGAGATTATAAAGGAAATCTCTTATCGAATTCTTTTACGACTTCCACCACATCTATTGACAATACTCGGCTAATTATTGTAAAGGCCTTTTAGATATAACGTCTTCTAGTTAAAACAAAGAGGACAATAATTAAGATAGACGGAATTCGTAATTACAGCCAACGTTTCTACCTGATTTTCAGAGAAAAACTGGTTTACGTCAAAATTCTCTGTATTATCATGCCTGTAATAAGTATTATCTCTCTCTCTAAAAAAAAAAAAAAAAAAGAGTGAACGCGTTCACTCTTTTTTTTTTTTTTTTAGAGAGAGAGTATGTTTGTTAGACATTGCAAAATAATATTATAAAATCTTATACTTTGATGTATGATGAGGATATTCAGTGCTTAGACAGAATTGACTTTAGTGGAAAAGGAGAGAGAGAGGGAGAGAGAGAAAGAGAGTGTAGACGCTGTAAAAAAAAATGGAATGCTGCAGGTGTGTGTGGGTGTGTGAAGGTGTGCGTTTGAGAGCGAGAGAGAGAGGAGGGGGCTGGAATAAATAAAACCGCAGAACGCTTGAATAAGACGATGTTGCTAATTCAAGTGCACATCACTGGAAAACTGCAGAGAAAACGCTCAAAATCACTTTGAAGGTATATGAAACCAAGGGGTTATCACACTCCTTGATTAAACGTGTAGGCATTCTCAACGACAGATCTTGAGAGTCGAATTACAGTTTTATTTTCTTCCAACCATCGTTACAATGACCTCATCATTCTTTTCACCGTCACATCATTGTTCCCTTTTCCAGTATGCAGGTCGCTTGAAATAGAACTTCGGCATTCCTCGGTGAACTTCCGGATCTCTTCGCGAACATGAGGCGTGATTTCCGCTTAATTCTTTACTTAAAAAAAAAACATTTTGGAAGGGAAAGAAAAAAGAAAAAAAAAAGGAAAAAAAAAAATCATCATTCCCTTTCGATTCAATGTTCTGGAATGATATTCCGGAAACTTTATTCAGTTGAAACGTCTTTGTAAAGAATGAACTCTCAATGTTTTATTATGCAACAACTAAAGCCTTTCTTTGGAAAAAAATATGAAGGGCTTATAATTCTATTCTCAGAAACCCCAAGAAATTTCTACTCCTAACCATCTGCATGTCTGGCAAAAGCAATATTTTCACCGTCACATCATTGTTCCCTTTTCCAGTATGCAGATCGCTTGAAATAGAACTTCGGCATTCCTCGGTGAACTTCCGGATATCTTCGTGAACATGAGGCGTGATTTCCGCCTAACTCTTTACTTTAAAAAAAAAACATTTTGGAAGGGAAAGAAAAAAAAAAATCATTCCCTTTCGATTCAATGTTCTGGAATGATATTCCGGAAACTTTATTCAGTCGAAACGTCTTTGTAAAGAATGAACTCTCACTGTTTTATTATGCAACAACTAAAGCCTATCTTGGAAAATAAAATGAAGGGCTTATAATTATATTCTCAGAAACCCCAAGAAATTTCTACTCCTAACCATCTGCATGTTTGACAAAAGCAATATTTTCACGTCCCCCCTCCCTTTCCTGCCAGATCCGAGCGCCAAGATAATTATGATGTCGAGTTTAATATTTCCTTCATCTCATCTGCATTGTACGGAGGTTATAATATCCTTATCGTATTTTCTACCAAGCATTAATTTTGTATAAAAATCTCGACCTTCAACAGCAACAACAATACCAAGTGCCTATACAGTTAAGATAGCAACTCTCATCTTACATTATGCAATGTACTTTTTTTGCGTAGGAGGGAAAGTTCTTGAGCAGGTTTTTTTTTCTTCTTCTCTTTTTCTTTGAGGACAAGAGAGTGGCAAATTGGTCTTGTATTTCAGAAGGACATGGGTTACGCAATAGCGTTTCCATGGAAATGATTACATGACACTTAGACTCAGCTGCATGGATAATTAGTTTGAAATCAACAATCTTAATTTTCTTATGTATTTCAAGGTCGATGTCCAAGGACGTAGCTTTGATGAAAATGATTTTACCTTTGAATATGTTGGATTTATACAGTCAAAACTCTAAATTTGTTATTCATTTCTTTGAAATCAATAGCTGAATAGATGAATAAAGAAAGGATATGTGAATTATCTGTCAAACCAGACGAAACAATGGCTCACCTAAGTCACCTTTCCTCCTATACACATTCTCAAATATGTCTATATTTTAGAATTATCAAGTGAAAGGAATTCCTGTAATGAGTTCTTGTATAGAACTCATGTCTGTCAGATTTGATACTCATGGCGCATCACTGATTATAACCACGGCTTTAGCATGGCTGCAATTATTTCAACGAATTTCTTCCCACTGGGTACCCATTTACTACTCGTGGATTGAGAGTGGCAATTGTAGATTAATGTATTTGCCAAGAGACAGTACCACTACAAGACTCGAACCGCGTATCATGTGATCGACAAGCCGGTGACGCATCCACCAGACCACGACACTCATCAGAGACATTATCATCTGTGAGTTACACGGTATACCAAACCAGCAATGAGTCTTATATGGCAAGCGTTTTAACGTGAGCTTAAAGGAAATATAAGCTTTGATTACATCACGCTGGATAATAAGAAATTTATTCTCTCGGAAATAATCCATCCAATTCTAAAACTTCTCTAAACATTTTATTTAAGTCGATTTTTTTAGCATGCTTAGGAGTATACCATTCCGTATTTCCTAGAATCATGAAACCAATATACTTAAGAATTACTTTTGTGATACAATATTTTGGAGTATATTTCGAAAGCAGAAAGTGATAAAGAAGGACGAAAGACGGAAACGACGAGAAAGTAGCATCCAATCTCCATTCCGTACATATATCTATGATACATAAAAATCAATTTATTTATTTCTTGGATTGTGAATCTTGTTCACGACGATTATTTTGATGTATAATGGGTTTGCGCTAAAATCCGTGATGTGAATACACCACTTCTAAACCACGGGAAAATAAGAATGAAGAGAGGGGAAGGGAAAGAGACAATGAGAAAGCATAGTGTTGCGGAAACACTGTTATGGTGGTTGAAATATGAAAAAGCTTGGAGTTTGAATTAGATGCGATATAGGTCTTCTTTCTGTTTCTTTTTAGAAGGATTCATTTCTATCGCATATTCGTTCTGTTGCTATGGTAACTGCACGTGTCTCAAAATGGCAACCTGACCTCTAGATGAATAATTAGCAAGACTAAATAGTGAAAATCATAAACACCGAATGAGACGGAGGGGGGGGGGGGGAATAGCTATCTCTTGCGAAACGTTTCAGAAAATGGACATGGTTGTCTATTTCCATCTATTCACTGTTTTGTGTTCATCATGGGAGAATTTTGAAAGACTGATCCATTCCAAGACAGGGCCGTACCCAGCGGGGCGGGGGGGGGGGGAAGAAATTTTCAAGACTTAAATTTGTTTACAGAAAATTCCCCCCCCCCCTCCAAAAAAAAATCCACCAAAAGTGTGCACCAAACCCTTCAATTTCAATTTCAAAAATGCAAAAGCATCCTCGTGACCAGCTCGGTCGCTTCGCTCCCTCGCTTGCGTGTATTCTTGCCCCCCCCCCCCCGGAAAACAAAAATCCTGCCCTGTTCCAAACTAGTCCGGTTCTTGTATGATACGTTGTTTTCTTTCAGTTAATAGTTATGTTTTTTTAAAGCCTAAAAGGCATTATAAACATAATAATGCAAAACTTCCTCTTTCAGATTTTTTTTCAACAATGCAAAAACGTAAGTAAAGTAAAGTACCCCCCCCCCCGAAAAAAAAGAGTTATAGCAGGAATGAAACGTGATAAATATGACAATTCTCCTTTGGACAAGGGCACATTGTAGATGTAAAATAATTATATGTACCTGTGGAGTATCTTTTCCTAGTATTTTATTCAGTATAAGATTGAATGATTTTGTCAACATTTCGGGTAAACAGATTATAAAGCAGAACTTTATCCTTCAAACTTTTTTTGAATATGTTGCTGAGTGTTGATACGAGGACCCTGTCTTATCCATTTCACTCACGCTCTATATACCACCGACCACCACCATCACTAACTACCTTCTTCGATGACAATAAATAAAAGCAAATCAGTAAATAAAAACAAACATGACAAAAAAGGCAACCTCCCCTAAAAGAAAAATCTATAAATATGTGCAATATTTATGGAACAGTATAGCATTCACTTTTTCGATGGAAGAATTTCGAAATCTCCTACAAAGTTAATTAATAAGTCAGCATAAATTGAAAATGTACTCTCTCTCTCTCTCTCTCAGCGCCCAGAGGCGATAAATGTCTAAGTCTCATTTTACAGAGAGCAGAGACAGGATATAGCAAATTGGTTTCGGTACGAAAATATGAATTATCATCTTTAATGGATGTCTAAAAATAATCTGAGGTCATGTTTGTCACAGTATTCTTTGATTTTCATACAATATTTTGGATTTCCTCTGTTTGTCTAGTCTTCCTGAGGATATCACGTCGACGAGCTAGAGAGAAGATGATAATGAAAGTCTTCCTTCGGTGTTATTGAGAGTATGGGAAAAAACCCGAAAACGATGACAGTCAATGTAAATGGTTATCCTTTGTTTTGTCATTTTAGGTGGGGGGGGGGGGGGGGGGGCGGAAAAGACAATGATTGTATGCTCAAATATATAACATCATTAAACATAACCCCCTCCCCCATGGGATGAGGAAAGAAGATGATAATGAAAGTCTTCCCATAACTTTTCTTTAAATAAAGGAACACACATTGGTATCAGTATGCCTATAGCACATCGATTTATTTGACGTACGTAAACAGAGCAAAGCAGATAAAATATAACATGAAAACGAGAGTAAAATTGAGCTACCCCCCCCCCCCCCCGCCCTCCAGGGAAGGAGGCTCTTGTTCCGGTTTTAAGCTTTTAAGTTTCTAAATTTTGCTTGTGATAAAATTGTTGACACTTAATCATACCGATGATAAGTTTTGGTCATAACATTCGCCCTATAGGAAGGGGGAAAAAAATGGTATCATCATCATGATCTTGTAATTTGATCGCTTCATCTTTTTTGTTTTGTTTTGTTTTGTTGTTGCTTCTACACGATGTGACAGGGGCTCTTCCGGGTCCTCAAATATTACTTCTTTTTTTTTATTCCGGAAGTCTATTAAGAGCTTTGATAATGGGATGGTTCCTGAAACAATGCAGAAAATAGTAAGTACACCTTAAAATAGAGAGTTGTATTCGGCTACATAGTTTTATGAAGGTCCCCCGATTTTGACCCATATTTATACCATATTTCTTTATACATCTTATATGTAAACGCTAAAGCAGTGTTTAAAAAAGGAATTATACCGTTGTATAATCAACAATGGTAGCAGTTTTCTCGAGCACTGATTTAAAGCAGATTTTAATCATGTTCATTGATTTAAAAAAACTGACTTTTTTAAATTATTGCCTATAGGTGCAGCTTAGATTGGGCAAGGTGATCAAGATTCATTGCCTGGAAACAGTCGAAGTAATGATTATTATCAGTTATACAAAAAGCTAAAATACAGCCCCGACATAGCACCTGAAGAGCTCTCCGAACGCTGCTGAGACGTGTGACGTCACATGTTGAACATAATTTACACAAGCAATGTCCCATAACATCTGTCATATTTTCAGTGCCTGTTTTGTCATCTTCTCAGTATTTTTCCTACTTCACTAGCTTGAACAGTGTGAATGTTTGATCTATTGCCTCACTCTGAACCCCATACATGGTATTATTTTGAAGAAAAATGCAGAGTTCAAAAATTAAAAGGAATCAGCCGCTTATAATCAAAATAAGACGCCGTTATATTTTCAGATGCATACACCGCGGTATATGTTTCAAGAGGGGAAACGAATGTCAACCATCATGACCATGCTAAAATACAAGACGAAAAATGGTTTAAAAGGAAAAAATGGTCATGATCTAAATTCAAGAATTAGATGATATTGATCATAGCGTGATCGTCTACCTGTTTATCGTTTTTGCTTATCGAGATTTCTGTTTGATTTGAGGGCAAAATATCTTGTGTCAATATGCTTAGACACGGTCAACAAACTCATAATCTTGTTAAATCATTAACTAGTAAGCCTGTGACCCAATCTGATTTCAAGAACTCAATCTGACAGCGGATCGTTTAGCCAAAGATTCCAACATATTGAGACAGTATTGCCTAGCTCCCCTATAGCTTTTAATGGAATTTCTGAACTACATGTGAGTTCGTGCAGGAAGCAATATAAATTATGTCGTGGTACGGTGGCAAAATTTCTTAACGTTAATTTCTGTTGATAAAAAATAACTTATTTCTTGACCATAATGGACTGGTATTTTTGACGTAGCATTTTTTTTTTCGGTCATTGTCTATCGCTTTAGCCAATATGACAGGCTTCTTTAAAACTGTGTTTTTTGCTGTTTTTTTTTTTTTTTTTTTTTTTTTTTGGGGGGGGGGGGGTGTTTATTGATATTCTCAACAACCACTGATAACATGCCTTTTCAACATGAAAGACGGAGGATGATATCAATGACGTATCCGAAAATCAGTAATGGGGGGGGGGGGGGGAGGGGGATGGAATCCCTTCATAGGATAGGCCGGGCAGAATAGGCTCTGCAGTGGAGCGTATAGACTGACGTCACCCTTTACACGATATACGCTAATGAATATACAGGAAAAGCTTTGCTTTTTACTTTTGCATAAGAAAATGTGATACTGTTCAGAATTTTCATCAACTCAATAAGAGCTTACTGGTGATGATGACCGTGAGTGTATAGTCTACCGTTCTTAAAATCATACTTTATAAGTTTACGACAGGGTACAAAAGAACAATTCGTTAAAATAAAAATGAGGGAAACGCATTGGTATCACCCATGTATATTGTAAAATCTTTGTTGAAAAACATGCAGTTCTATCATATCTTATTACAATTTAAATATAAAACTGATGAATTATATGTCATTTGTGATTTTTTTTAATATAATAAATCCATTTTTGACAGTTCTCAGGTGCTGGAAATCTTATGTTGAATGAGAATGCCCTCTTTCTGATACATGTCCAGGACGAGTATGGTAAATTTAGAATGACTTACTTAATTGTAAAGAAATAAAGGAATTTCCTCTCAAGTGCAAATGGATCAATGTGTAACATTATGAAACGAAATCTTCCAAACACTTGAGCTAGTTTGCAAAATCATTTGATAAGCACAAAAACAGGAAACACGTAAACTTGACATTAATTTTAGGGCTTGGCTCCTTGCCGGTCTATTTTCGTGAATAACATTTGGTTGACCTTATCATTATAATTAGAATGTTCAGCTCCACATATTCCCCATATTCTCCAACCAAACCATGCAGATTTCAAACTTTTCTTTTTCAAATAATATTTTAATTGAAGATATCAACCGATGTCCCTTCAACCCCCCCCCCCCCTCTCTCTCTCTCTCTCTGTCAAGTTCGTGTTTTGCACGTTACTTTATACAGGTAACACCAACGCGCCAAACTGAAGGCAGGCCAAGAAAAATAATCGTGGTGCATTTAATGTAACTTTCAACATCACTGTCGCTATTACTTTTTCTCCATATACGGTATATATTTATGCACGAAAGGGAAATAAACAGTCCTTCTCTTAATGCATATAGGAAGGAAAACGAATCTAGATATAGATCTTACACCAATGGAATACAAAATGTTCATGGTCGTAGAGAGCTGTGGGTTTGATGGGTGCCTTCTAATGGTGAACTGAGATGAGAGCGTGTTAATTAGTTCCTTCCCGATCGAGAGAAAGTGTCCTGATGCTTGTGACCTTACTGATTTGTATAATGCATGCAATGGTATCTCAGGCTATGTAATGCAGGATGCATGGTCATAGGAAGAACGAATGAACATTAAAAAGAATAAGAAGTAGAGGGAGGAGGAGGAGGAGGAAAAGGAAAAGAAGAAAAGGGAAAAAAGAAAAGAAAAAGAAAAGAAAAAGGAAGAAGAAAAAGAAGAAGAAAGAAAGAAAGAAGGAAGGAAAGAAAGAAAAATAAAGAATTGCAATTTCTCCTTTTCACTTTTTCTTTTCTCTACAAAGTCCGATCTATCAATTCTGGATATATATTTTTTGAGTTATAATATACGTGACACCCTTATATTATACCAACTCATATTATATTATGGTATCATGTAGCTCCCACTTCCCCGACTGCTATATCGCTTCAAGCTTTCTGCTTATGATAGCTGGCCCCTGCATTTTTTTTTTTGTTTCCTCACCCAACTCTATGATTTAATGATTTCAAAGTATATATATGCATGTATTATTTGTATATTTGTCACACTTTATTTGTATCGATTCTGATTTGTTTCATTATACTGTATCCAATGGTTTGTATTTGATTTTGCAATAAATGCAGAATTTTCTGCAAGAAAAAAAAAAAAGGGAACGAAAGAACGAACGAAAGAAAGAAAAATACGTATGTGTTTACGATAACCATTTCAGGATCTCGTTGAAAAGGTATGTGCCACAGAAAGATAGTATAAAAGAGATGAAGATTAAAGAAAGGATTTAGGAGAGAAAGAGAAAGAGAAAGAGACAGAGACAGAGAGAAAAGAGATGAGAAAAAGGGCGAGGAGAAAGACTGCATATAATTTGGAGAGAATTAATGTTGCTTTTAATACTTGAGCGGTGAGAGAAAGAAAGATGGAGGAAGACAAAGAGATCAGGAAGAAAGTGAAATGGTGTGATGTCGCATGATGATCGAGTGGTGAAGTAAACGTGACGATAAAATACAGGAAATAAAGATACAGTGACGGGTATGTTTTAAATCATTATTATGCTCCTGTCTCAAATTAAACTTCCGTTTTCACTAAATTGTTGCTGAAATGAAATTTATCACGCACAACTATTCTGCTGGTATAGACTAAATGCTGTATGTATTATACCGCGTTTGAATAATAATTGTGTGAACATTATTGGCTATTATCAATTTCAGTGCTATCGCTAGTAATGAATTTTCGTTCTGGTAATACTTGCCAATTTTGATTTGATATTCATTGTAATGAATAAAATTATGTAGAACTGAAAAATGGTGATATATATGCGAAACATTTTAGTACCCTATATCCATAAAATTTTAACTGAAACAACATGTCTGAAGAGTAATGCAGCTAAAAATGACTGAAAATACAAACTGTATATCAAATAAGGGAGCACGAAAAACCTTGGTTTAAAGAATGAAAATAAATATTAACTAAGACAATAAGTGAACCAATTAATGAATAAACAAAACAAAAATAGCAGTATTGGTAATGTACAAGTCTAACAAAAATAACGACTTATCTTGGATCTGCAAACAATCGGATCTCCTTCACAATATAGTTACGTGACAGAAAACAAGGATCAAAGCTCACATTTATTTACTCATTTTAACATTATAGGTTAAAGGTATATTACAGACTGTAATTTGATATTGGTGAAGAAAGAGGTTTTTTATTGGTTAGTTGATTGTTAACTTATCATATGCTTATCATGATTAGTAATCTCTCTATGTTTGATATGTAAAATTCAAAGCATGCATAGTGGCCGTATCAGTAAAGGGAAAAAAATCAAGTTCAAAAGCAAAGTTAAAAAAAAAAAAATAATAGAAATGAAAGGAGAAGAAAAACCTTCTCCTTTCTACATGCCAGGTGGATTTGTTATAGTTTAGGGGCACAATGGAAGGGTAAAGACTGTATCTGTCTACCTCTTCCCCATCTTTGTTCTATTCCGTAAGAATGATCTATATGCCAACGTTATATGCCAAACCTACAGAAGTGCATGCATAATCATACATAACCATGCACGCTTCTATATAGCAGGGGTGGTCTAGTCATGCATGGTGGGAAGTGTTGAGGGGGGGGGGGGGGGGTCCCAAAGGTCGTTCAATAGTTTGGCTAAGAATCTGAGAACTGGTTTTTATAGGTTATGGGTTTATCACAATGAAATTCGCTAACCGAATTGAAGTCCCAGTTCTCCCCTACCTGGCTTCTACACTTCCACAGATTTGAATAATTTTATCCTACTATCGTGACCGTGTGCCATATCATTATGTGCCATATTTCTTCGATATTTAACGATTCCTATTCTCTGTTTTCTTCACATATACAAAGAAAAAAAAAATATTTGATGTATTTATTCTCCACTCATAGGTTTGATTTCCCTTGTTAACTGAAAGTTGTTTTTCAGTGAGGACAAACTTTAATAAAGAGCACAGAGACAGAGGAGGGTAAAAGGCAGGAGGACGGGGGGGGGGGGGGGGGTTGAATTTGAGACAAATTGAAGTAAAGAAGAAAAGGAAATACCATAACCCCAGTGTAACCCCCGTCAAGTAAACATGACTTCTTTCAGAATTGAATCTACGTGAATACTGACTGCAAGTGCTTGGGTCGTTTAACGGTAAGCATTTAGCTTACGCCTGCTCGCAGTCATTTCATAAAAACGTTTTTCAGGATTATCTTACTAGTGATCTATTTGATGACTTATACAGTAGTATCACTCGAGCGTGTTTATTTACTATTCTAGAGTGCTGGTGCTATCCATTTTAAGATCATGATTAATCACCGAGATACTGGTAATTAATTATGACACTTCCTAAATTCGCTAATGAAACCCCCATGTGTGAAATCCAAATTGAATGAATAGAACCGATATAGCGTCATTCATTAATCGCAGTTGCGTGGACCTTACATTGGTCACTGTGAGTGAGCAATTTAAACAATATAATTATTAAAAAATAAACACCCCCCCCCCCAAAAAAAAAGGCTAAGAGATAGATCGAGATAGACAGACTAGATAGGGGC
This sequence comes from Echinometra lucunter, assembly GCA_029962745.1. Lineage (NCBI taxonomy): Eukaryota > Metazoa > Echinodermata > Echinoidea > Camarodonta > Echinometridae > Echinometra > Echinometra lucunter. The sequence continues at coordinate 29,950,164 of CM057159.1, read as the reverse complement.
GAGAAGAGAGAGGTAGAGAGATAGATAAAGAGAAAGAGAGAGAGAGAGAGAGAGAGAGAGAGAGAGGGGGGGGGGGGGGGGGGGAGAGAGAGAGAGAGGGGGGGAGAGAGAGAGAGAGGGAGAGAAAGAGAAAGTATATTAATGATTTTAACTTACGAAAGGGCACTGAGTCCCTGACTTTCTTTTTTATGCAAAGCTATCTTTACCAGTTTTATGGTTTATTGTTGATATTGTATTGGCACAGAAGAAATTTCATGTAAACAAAAATGACTTGTAGATCATTTAATCGAACTTTGGTAAGTATTTGTTCTAAACTTAAAGGTCTGAATCTTGAGGGTTGTTCAAAATGACCATCAGTCTTGGCAGTTGTATTCATATCACTGTCATCGTCATGAATCTCAACACCCTTCCTCCTTCTCACAAGCCATCATCAAGCTGCGTTCCTCAGGAGCTAGAGGTTTGAAGAAGATTACAACAGGGAAATAATTCAATCATTATCACTCTTGCACTTGCTCTCAAACCACACCTAAAGTAATATCAATACAAACAAAATCACATGCACTTTTGAAGTCGTTTGAAATCTTTGTAGGCTTTTTCATAATCGGCACATCACCTTTCAAAATACACTCATCTCCTAAAAGTAAAAAAAAAAAAAAAGAATCATGAAATCTTAAATGTTTATCTTGCCCAAGGACATCTTCTTTATTCATAAATAATCTTGGCATTACGAATGCGAACATAATCAATTACAGCTCGACACATTATCTTCAACAGTTTTCACTTGTCATTTCGATTCTTTTTCGAGTCTAAATTTTTTCACGCCTTATAGCAACACAGAGGCAAAGCAAAGAAAACAAAGATAAGTTAGATGATTGAATGCATTTCACATAAAATTATTCAATTGATTTATTATCAATGCTTTCAGCATTATCATAAAAACTATTTTTCAAATCAAAACACGATCAATGGAAATTTATACTTTAAAAAATATTTTCAGGGAATCTAATGATCATGATCAAATGAATATTATGAATAAAAATCAAGATGTAAATGGCTTTTCGTAAAAGTGAACAAAATAAAACGAAGATTTAAAACGAATATTGCACGGCTCTGCCATGGCAAGCAAGAATGGTAAATCTACAATCACAAACTAATAAAATTCAACACATTCTTCACAAGGCATACAATGCAAACGCAAACACATACCAGGATTTTGCTCTGTCTGATGTAACAAACGTACAAAATTACAAAGGTTCTTTATACATATTGTGAATATCACAAAGTTTGAAAAATTTCAAAAGCACCATGACAATACTATTCGCATGATCACTTAAGTTATTGCAATAACAGAACAATTACAGGTAGCACAACTTTACTCCACGTTCAATACAAGAATATGCTGAAGTAGATATTTTTCTTTAGAATGAATCACCCCTCGTTCTCTCTTTCTCTCTCTCTCTCTCTCTCTCTCTCTCTCTCTCTCTCTCAATCTTGTTTTCTGACACTTTTTCACAAAAGTTTGGGACGGTATCGCAGTTATGTAATGCAAAGAATATAACCATTCACTGATAGTCTCGAGGTGATGGATCATGGCATATTTTAGGCACTATTTTAACTCTAAGTAATCTGTCATTTTTCATCAATGATCAATCTCGATATCAAATCGAATTATGGAGAACAAAGCAAAACCATCCATTAAAATAAGCAAAGAGCCCTTTTGGGAAAATATTTTGAAATCTTATAAAATGAGAGTAAAAGGACAGTTTTCCTCATGAAAACGTAACAACAATATTCTATAAACAACGAAAAATCCATCAGCCTTTAAAATTAGACGTAAACTGAAAATCCAGAGTTTAACAATATCAAGTATATACAATCTTCCTCTGGTGGTATGAATACTGAAACACATTGAAAACATACAAAAACTTGCACATATCAAACAAAGAAACGTTCATGAAATCAAGTCAACATTCAAAAAGTATAACCTATCCCCTCAAGGAATGTAAACATTTTGACGATATTATGGTCCAAACAACAAGTTCGACCCAAATCGCTGGCAAGGTACGAGTCATTTGTTTGCAGAAACTGACGCAAAATAAATCGAAAAGTCCAGTGTGATCATGACCAAATCATTTCTTGGTTCACTATCACATGGGGAAGAAGATCGGGCTTGGTGTTGGACTAAGATCAGGGCATTCCAAGGCACAGGAATGAGCTCCACTCTTAGGTAAGACGGGCAGATTGAAATTGAAAGCTAAGCTTTGTTTCCTGGTATCCGTACTAACAGGGCTAGAGTTCTGACTTGTCTTACCTGGTAGAGACACACTCCGAGCCATTCTCTTTATCAACAGCGGCGAGTTACCCAAACTGAGTTGTCTCGTCGAGCAAGCTTTCCCCGACGTCATCGCCGGGCTCGATACAGGTGACAATGTGGAATCTGAATACTTGTTGGCTGAGGAGTTACATGCGGTATTACTGAAGAAGGTATTACTGGTGTGGTTACAGGGTGAGTTCTGGTCAGTGTTTTCTTTACGACTGTTCGCTAGTTCGCTCTCGAAACGAAGCAGTTGCAGCATGAACGCAAGGTTGGGTGAGATGACGGTTCGCTCACTTCGAACAAACTCAAAGGCTTCCTCCAGACGGATTTGACGGACTTTCATGAGGTATGCCAGACATATGGTTGCTGAGCGGCTGATACCAGCATGACAGTGGACCAGGACACGCCCTTTGCACCTTTCTACCGAGTCTGTAAATTGAAAAAAAAAGGGGGGAGGGGGGAAACACTTTTAGCACACTTTTCTCTTTAATGAAAATCAATTATATTTTGTTGAAAATTTATGCAAAAGCTCTTATGGGCCATCGTCTCAATAAAGTACGGGTAACAGGAAAAGGAATAGGAAAGCTTTGAGGCTTCTCATATGCTGTATAATTATGCTTGAACATGCTTCAAGCAAATATCTTCACAGATTATCATACTATGATTTTCAAAAAAGTTTATAATTCCAATGGGAATATGCCTGCTGATTGACTAAATCTTATTTGAGTAAATTTTGTGTCATAATTATGTGCAAGTTCGGCATGGCAATTTTCTTTCACTTACCGATAAAGTCGTTGGCTTCCTCGAACCACGGCAGCAGATCTGCATCCGTGTTATCGTCGACAGGAATTTGCATATATCTGAAGCACGTTGGGAAGTAGTTCGGCAGTCTGGATACATTCAATACCGCCGTGATGCCATGTTCTTCAAGTACAGCTAACCTTGAGGCGTGGAAGTTACTTCCCAGATAGAGGTGAGGGAGTAACCTTACTGGCGCATTGCACTCGTATCCCGGACCGGACTGTCCACTCTGCTGATGCTGCGGACATCCACTAGGCACTTGCGGAGTGGCAGATCTAGGGCTACTTGCGGCAGTGGTGTATTTTGATGATTCCAGTGGTTGGGTATTGTTGCATTTGATGTTCGGCAGTGAAAGGGCAGGACCACGTCTGAGCAGCGGAGGTCTGGGGCTTCGTGGAGCGGCCGAAGCTGCAGCGGTGGGTGTGGACGAGGTGGATTGGTGTTTAGTTGGAGGTGGGGTGAGGCTGATTGGAGCAGGCGGTGGTGATGGCATGTTGAAAGAGGATTGGTTCGATGAACTCACACACAATGAGGGATACTCCACAGAGAACTGGTTGAAACCACCTATACAAAGACAAAACAAATGAAAAGGATTCAATGAAATATTGTTGAAGAAAACTAGCAAAATATAGACACAGGCAGATAAACAGATTTTTTTTTTTAAAGGGAAAGATGATTTGTCAACAACAACAAACAAAAATCAACTATCTCACAATCAAAGCCTATATAACCTGTATTATAGACCCTAGAACAATTATAAAAAGGAAAATAATTAAATTTATCGGATACCAGTAAAACATAGGAAATAAGTGCAGCGACTGATAATAATCCATCGCAAATCCTCCAATCACTGGATAGAAAACTGATTACGTTCCATTTTTTCTATAAATAACAATGTTTAAACCAGGCCCACGTTTAATTTTCCATACATTATCTTATCAATATATCTGAGATAAAATTGACGCTGATCCAAGCAGTTGATATGACGCGAAGATTCGATAACATACATGTATTTACAATAGTCCTCTCATTCTCATGATAAGTAGAAATTGGTTTTGAAATGGAGACATACATGATTTTAAATGGAATTGATAAACAAATCATACAAAAGATGTAAACACAACATTCATTATCTCTACCTTCTAGTGCACACGAAGGCATATCATCGATGAGCATGAGTGAAAATATATTCCAAAATAAAATGAATTCAAATCAGTCCTTAGCGTACACAAATATATATTCCAAAGCAAGATACAACCAGGCAGAAAGCTGGGAGTACTCTGGATGAGTCGTCTGCGCTTTAATGAATGTTTCACCAACGCAAACCACGTTTTTATACGACCGCACACACAGATTACACATGTACACACCCCCTAACCATACTCAGGACTACTAGTACTCCAAACAAGTCCATGCTCAAAGCGAGCGAGCACGCGCAAACTCCACTCAGACCGACCGGAAGTTTATGCATCCTCCATAGCTATATGAGTGATAGCGCGCACTGTACTGCCAGCTGACTTGGCTGCATTGCACTTTGCCAATCGAATGGTTATGTTATTGTTCAGACAAAAAACCGCAGAGAAGGTACAGATATGGGTCAAAATACGTGTCTAATATCTCGTTGTGTTTACATCCATGTATTAGTGGGGAATACTTTCTTAGTTTCAGGTTATTTTATGAAGATAATTGTAGTACACTACTTCGAAGGAGTTTATAATCGGCAAAATAAACTCCTTGCCACTTCTATGAAAAAAGAAGGAAAGACTGTTTCATAATTTCACTTCACTGCAAAACATTGCTTTATTTACGATCAAAAGTTTGATTATCTTCATTAATTTCACTCATACTACTGCTACGTGGGTTCATCATGTGATATTACCAATTCTCGTTAGGTCGAAGAGAGGATGAGGGTATTTCACGGATTGACCATAGAATGGTAATATCCTGTATAGTAGTGACCAACATGACCATCATGATGATGATGGTGACGATATAGATGAGTACATCCTTCATGTACTACGCCTACTGATCGTCTAGTACAAGGATAAAGATTAATCTCTCTAGGATTGTCGGGAGTATTTCTACATTCCAAACTCCTCATTCAGACGCGACTGTACTATGCTCATTGTATTATTATGCACATCATAAAGATTTATTTTCATACTATGAATCACGCACATACACAATGTAGGGTCTAGTCCAATTATAGTACATGTATACAATCACGCATCACCATTCAATATTGAGTCATTATTCAAAGTCTATTCTGCTTAATGCTTATATATGGCTCTGTGAATACAGGTACATTCGTTGTTGAGAGCAATAAAACCTACTACAGCTGTGACGTTTTCCCACATGAACTGCACGACCCTCTTGACAAACTAATATATTGGATGATGCATGGAAATTTCGTTTGTAAAACCTATACCTTTCACCAGAATGGATGGTGTAGAACGATGTCAAGTTGAAAGATTAAAAAAAAGGGGGGTGAGGAAGGGGAGTGAAAATCTGACGATTGTATACAGGAAAAGGAAGTGAATCAGTGAAAAGAGCGGGAAGAATTAAGGACTAAAATACAAAGCCCCCCCCCCTCAAAATTCATATTATGCATGAATGTATATTCTTGCATAACAATCCCTTCAAATACATGGAATTAGAAACTGCTTTTAGAAGAGATTTTAAGCTTTGAATTTTCATCAGCTATTTCGCACATCCTGTCGAAGTGGGATAGAGCTTCGTAGTGAATTCATGTATAGGAAATTGAAAATACGGAAATCAGGCATCAAAATATGAAGCTGCAGCTGTTTTGATTTATACACCTCGTTTTGACGTGAGCTTAAACCTTCGTGATCAACTTTCAAAGATTTCGTTTGTTTTCTGAACAGAGCTTAAAAAAAAAAAAGGAACTGAAGACATAAAACAATTCCGCCACCTCCTTCACAGGTTTGCAAAAAAGCTCTTTTCATGATTGGCCCCCACAATACGAACACTGTGTGAAAATTACAACGATGTGTAGGCCATACTCTTCTCACAATGATGTGAAATCTGAATGATTATTGTGATCGCTTATGACCAGAAAGTCACAGAAGCATAGGACAACGTTAAACGAATCGTAACTGACCAATCACTGAAGTGATTAACAATTTAGTGATTTTACGGTTTTTACTTCCGTTTACTTGATGAATATTTTCCTTTTTTGTTACAAAAACAACAAACCATTAAACAAACGAACAAAGAAGAAAATAAAAACAATCACCAAAATTCCATTCGATTGCAGTCACTCAACTATACAACTATAGTGCGTTCTTCATTGAAGCTGAACGGAAGGATGCATTCATATTCACAACAGGGGTGCAGATTTGGCGCGTAAAAATGGAGTTGGCGCGGGAAGTGAGAAATAGCTGTGCAATATACTAATTTCCCATACGAAAGTCAAATATAGCCCCTCAGACGTTTAAAAATGCCTGTCATCAATGGTGAAACTAATAATCGAGCCTAAGGGATACGTATAGGGATGACTTTTATTTTTACCGCGCAAACGGGAGAGATCATTATGAAGATAATATTAGTCAACCAGTTGGAAATTAGTTAATAAGGAGGTCCTATATACGTGACGATAAATAAGTTTCTTTTGAGAAGTGTCGATTTACGAGCGCGGGAAAAAAGTTGCGCAGGAACCTATAATGCACATTGATATAAAGCATCATTAATGTCCAATTCTGGCAACATAATGATAATGTATATCATGCAGTTTTGAAGGCGGTTCTGGCAGAAATATTCTCAACCCCACAACAATCTAAAAATCAGACGAGACGAAAAGGTTTGCAAACATGACAATTTACCATTTCCGGATGTAGAAATTACATGTACGCCCAAACGATTGTTATTTCTTCCCAAACTCCTGTTGTTTTGCAATAAAAACAATAAGAAATTCTAAACAGTTGGCGGCCACACTGCATTCCGTATAGGCTTGGAATGTCCCTCGGTCAGGGATATAGGTCTGGTTTTGTTGTTGTTGTTCTTTCACTGTATGCATGAAAGACGCCATCAGTGTGTGTTCGTTTGCGGACATATATGGCCCTGAACTTGAGCAATACTAGAGAGATGAAAACAAATACTACACTAGCGTTCAATGACCTGCGTGCCATCAAAGCTAATGCATCCATTGTCTAAGGATGCCTACATTGTATATAGATATAGAGAGAGAATAGGTTGTAAGAAAGAGACAGGGACAGGGAGAGAGAAAGAAAGAGAGAAAGAGATAGAGAGAGAAAAAGGGGGTGGAGTACAGACCGCAGACTCCAATTGTGTCCAATAACCAATTTTTTTTTTTTAAAGTTCAATTCAAATGATCCTTGTATAGCCTTTGTTCGGCTTAGCCTTAGTCTTTGTGGATTTTGCAATTGAAGCTGCTTCTGCAAGATCATTGCGCCTGTTCAGAGCCAGAAGGGCGTTATTAAACTCAGTATCATTTTGTACAGACTTAACGCCCTTCTGGCTCCAAACAGACGATTAATATTCATTCAATCACGATTCATAGATTAAAGATTTATTAAACTCTATCGAAGCATACTATTTTGTATTTAAAAAAAACCAAAAAAAAAAAAAAAACACCAACACTACAAGAAGAAAAGGCCCGATAGTACAGACTCAGTGAACTTTTTATTGGATGAATTTTTCACTTCCTATATAGATCGAAAAATAAAAGAAAACAATGGGAAACAGATTTGATTTAGTGGCCCGCATTCAGCGCTTCTTTCAATCTTTCAATGGGGTCAATGCCTTCATTTACCTTGACCGTGTTGCCAACGTCACTCCAATATCGACTGATTGACCCAACGCTGAACTGATCCAATGACTTGAGATGAACTAGGGCTTACTAGTTCCTATCAGTATGAGCATTCCACGGACCAACTCTCTCGACGAATACCTTCCCTTGAACATGTTGAAGTCAAGCTTGTTGATCAGATGAATTTTGTACTAAGTGTAATTTTGAATTATTATTTTATCGATTTTGTTACATCAACGAATCCAGTGGGTCAAATTACAGTGTAGTCAAATTTAACAACTAAACCTGTTATTTTCCAAATAATTTGGTGAGTATAATACATGTACGTCCAGTCAAAATTATGTTAGAATGGAATTGAGCAGCATGGGCAGTCCTGATAACGGGGTAATAACCCATAGAGTTACATACGGAGAATGCAACTCTATGGTATAACCAAAGAATCTTTGGTATAATGAGTGCTTAGCGCGGAGTTCCCAAACGACTATGCTGTGCACAGTCAAAGATAATTTTGACCATATACAGGCATTCTATAATCTAAACAGTTACTATTGCATCTTTACATTCATTTTCCTACCCAATAACACTCAAAGACACTTGAATAAATACATTTCCTCCTTAACGATGATAAGACAACAGAAGAGAGAGAGAGAGAGAGGAGAGAGAGAGAGAGAGAGAGAGAGAGAGAGAGAAAAGAGAGGGAGAGAGAGAGAGATAGAGAGAGAGAAAGAGAGGGAGAGAGAGAGATAGAGGGAGAGCATTAAAAATATATAACTTAATTTCCTCTCCTGAGAAAATTATCACCTGAGCGAGGCTGATGAGGCTGTACACAAGTATACTCTCCCAAAACACAAAACAAGATCACGTACTGTATGAAATCAATAGTCAGCTATAAGCCAATCTTAAAGCGGAAATTGCCACTTCGATGAAGCTCAAAAAGTAATTAGACCGTATACTCAAGGCACCGCCTATATTACATTCCACATATAGAGGCAAAGTGATTGGTAATCAGCTCTCATGATGTAATGAATGAGATAAAAAGCTTCCCTGCACCATGCACCACTTCACATGAATGCGAACGTGTGGTATAAGTTAGTGCTCAATGGAATTTGATTTTAAAACAAAACACGAATCATTGCGAATTTCAACTCTACTAACAGATCATATCTTTCGAGTATATAGAGGACACTGCTTGAGTGATTATGGGGCACAAAATATTGTACATTTCTTTAATTTTCTGTAGTGTAAAATTTATATATTCATCACTCATTCATTTACTTATGTATACAACCTTTCATTAAAATCAATATAAGTTAACTATCTATCCGTTTATTCATTTACCTTTTTTAAAATTTACATAATGCGCTTATTCGTTCATCTATAGGCTACATCAGATAAGAAGGCCACATTGTTCAAATAAAGAATAATACAAAAGCTCGTGATCAAGTGATTTCAAACACCCAAAATGCAGTCAGATCAGCTTGACTGTTTTCCTTCGAAAACTCATGGGGATATGATATGAAATAAAACAAGATTAAATAAAATGAATGAAACATAACCACTGGCAAAGGCTGACAAAGATTGAAAATTATATTTCTATTATTTTCGTCTGTGCATCATCCATTCAATCTATACAACGAATAGAAAGCCTATACATGTACATGAGAAGTGCTGTCCCTATATATTAATCTTTCTGAAGTTTATTTCCGACATGATATGTTATTTCCATCACATCTCTGATAATGTTAAACTTCTCTTTTGAAACCTGACATCTGAAAGAGGAGAGACGTAAATACCAACCGGCTTTTATTATGAAAATTGAGGAATGGTTGTCTAATGATAATCATCGTTGAGAAGTAAATGTGTGTTGATCATGATTATTCTCATTCAACTTGTCAAGCCTAAGAACATGGTTGATTACCCATACCGGAAAATCGACCGGTCTCTTGGTAACTAGATGTTTTTTAACTCTCGCTTTTCCTTTCCTCCCATTCATATTTAATATCGCCCGGAGGCAATATTGTAAATTCACTTCCGCCGCTACAGATTTTTTTTCCTCATAAATACACGTGCACAAATAAGCCATAGAGATCCAGAACTTCGTTTCGCGTTGCCTCAAGAGATGAGCATGACCATCATGAACCTACAAGGGGCATCCATCATTCTATCATTTCGTCGAGACATAACCATTTCATGAATATCGCGCAAAGCGGGAGGGGGGGGGGATGTGCAGGTACAGCGCTATGAAAAAGGGGAAAGAACCCCCCCCCCTCCCAGTGGTTCGCCAAACATGCCTTTCAAACTGGATACCCCCACCCCCCCCCCTTATACCAGATAACGATAGGCACGTGTAACCCGTCGGGAGGGGGGGGGGGGTGAGCTTACATTTTTCTAACTTGTCAGAAATGAGCCTGCCCCTCTAACAAAATATTAAAAAGAAACTGGCGCAGCCCCACTAAAATGTATATCTCTTTTACATCATTGCAGGATGTGGAGGAGTACTATGGTGAAATAAAGCTATTGGCGTTTTGTGTTGAAGATTATGCATGCAAATAGGGCCACTGAACCCATCACTGGGAAGACTACCATTGATGACCCCTTTTTTGAGAAGCGAAAATCTTTCAGTTGAATATTATATTTTAAGTCCACACCTATTTTGCAAACATTTTAAGTCCACCTATTTTGCAAACCTCCAGGATTTATCACTTGCGTCGGAGATGTACATTTTTCTTTGAATTTCAATGCGGCTGTGTACGTTGATCATGGTAATTAAACTGAAAATTATATTTTAAAAAACAAATTACAAAAGACTAAAAGAGTATGCTAAAACACTTCAGGGGGAATTCGAGAAGCCATTTGCAGTTTTATGCTACAGTACATTTATATATCAATGTGTGAATGAAGTATGAAAATGATATGCAACGTGGCTACACAATATCATTGTAACCTATGTTAAGTAAAATAGCGCTGAATATTTATGGCAGGAAATAATCAAAACGTATGCTGGTACCGCCGCATATCGTAAATGAGGACTGGATTTTGCACAACAACCAGTATAGGTGTATTATCTTTCTACACAAGTGTTTTATTTACTACATTTAGATACTCTTGAATGAAATAACAGTAGAACTACATGTGTGACTGTACAGACGGGGTACTTTTGGAAATATACACCCTTTGTTCATTTAATGAATAGCGCGCTTTCCGCGGCATTTATGGCAAAGGAAATTCACTTGGAACTAATTTGGCTTTACGATGTTCGAATGCAATTCACAATTCTCTCACACAGAGAAGTTTTGGATTTCAAAATCTAAATATATCTTATTTACAATAAGAAAATCTCCCAAATTTCATATCATTCTAGGCTATCATTTTTCGAAAAATATTGCAGGTAACGAAAATACACTTCTTGATGTCCGCTCAAAAAATTAAGACTGTCAAAGCACCACTCTCCGTTTTTATATTGAGCATTGAGAGGATTTCAAGCAGTGAAGCAAAATCTCACTCTCAGACGGACAAATGATTACATTCATCCCAGTATCGAAGTGTGTTGGCTTGCTTGCCTGCAAAAAAGAAACCTACTTGCTTCCAAACATTGATTGGTATTGAAGGCTCTCAATCTTTAGGTTTTTTTGTACCAAGCTGCATTCATTATTGTTACCGGTAATTTCATACGCTGCCTCCCTAGAGATACTTCTCTTCTCTCGATGTCTTTGTTATTTTTTTATAAAATCTCTAAATGATATTTCATTTTATGTGCGTTCTCTCCTCAAGAAAGGTCTTCAGTAATTCCACAATCAAGTATAAAGCTCCTTGGTGAAATGTGCAATGTGATGACCTACATGCACATCGCTGACTTTGAAATAAAAATAATCCTCTTTGCTCTGAACATGCTGAAGTTGGTGAGTATAGGCGTAGTTGATTATCTATATCAATGAATCGCCAGCGTGATGATAATACGATGTAAGTAATAATAAATAATATATTAAAAAAAAAACCATAATAGTTGTGCTATCATCAGTAGATAGCTATCGGGAGGACTAATGGCTTATTTATGCTCGTGTCATGTGACTGAAATATTGAACAGATGTTGGATCTTTCTAGGGGAGAGTCAGTATAAATACGAGCTACACGTGTTGCAGAGGTTTGGTAATGCGGTGTAATGAATATTTCAGATTTTCCACATTTCATAGTTTCCGGTGCGTGTAATAAACAAACTCAGCTGGAGTGATGAGAGAGGAGAGAGAGAGAGGGAGAGAGAGAGAAAGACGGGGGGGGGGGGGGGGGGGGGGAGGGGGAGAGGGGGTCAAAGATGAACGAACGTGACCGTTGATGGTGTATTGTTCGGGGATTCTCAGATAATTGGGGAATACGGTATACCGCTTGTGGTGAATGAAGTCAGTCTGCCAGTCTATTGCCAATATTGCATTTCTTTATATGGAAAAGCTTTATTTTTGGACATAATATGCGTTCTGCATTGGTAATAAAAGTATTTCGCTAACCAACTGTTGGCAAATTGTAATTTTGTGTGTGTGTGTGTGTGAGAGAGAGAGAGAGGGGGGGGGGGTGGGGGAAGGGAGAAAGAGAGGGATCTAAAGCTAAGAGAGAGAGCGAGAGAAAGGGAGAAAGGAAGATGGAGAGTTATGAGTGGAAAATCGTGGTAAAAACAAGTGACTACCGTCTGAAAAAAAACCAGATACATGCATGAAATAAATTCTATAGGCCCTACTGATGACTAGCTTACATGTTTGTGTGTTTGCCCAAAGGGCATTTACAGATAGGATAATTTAAAAAATGAAAATCGCAGTAATAGAATGACTGTAGTGTAATACTACTACTAGTATGCAGTACTACTACTACGTACTAGCCTATCGAAGCTATATCCAATCACTTTCATTGTCTTCAATTTCACTCAGATTTATGAACTAAACAATTTGATATTCACAAAGTACAGATCTACTGAACAGTAGAATCCATTACGATAACATGCCTGCGAAAGGGGATATAGGTATGAAAAAGGAAACACGTCACTTAACATAACATGCTTAATGAAAGTTATAACTTCCTGCATGTATATGTATCGATTCCTATTACTTCCTGTGATAACAAATTCATTTTTCCTCCTTTAGTTATGATTTCACGTTTAGTGTCTGTCTGTCTTCGTCACATTTGACAATAATGCAAATACATGTATAGCATTATAGGGCATAGACGCGTGTTCGGGAAGAACAACTTTTTTTCTAGGACTGGAGGTGGGGGGGGGTACATGACCCCTTTAAACATGTTGTTAAATGGACATTGAAGATTGCTTCATGTATCGAGTCTAGACTCTAAGGATAATGACTGTGAAAGCTACACTAGAGTCAGCAAACAGCTATGCATATGATTATTTTATCAGTAAATGAGTAAGTAATTACAGTATTATTATAAATTATAAAAATAAAACAAAATGATACGAATAGCACCTCACAATATACTGACTGTAGTATTAGGGTGAAAAACAATTTAGCAAAGTCCCAAAGGACAAAACCTAATTATTCGATTGCTTTTCGCTCCTACGCTACGGTAAGTCCCCGACCCCGTTCTTACTTACCAACAAGGGTAAAAATCTTGATGGAGAGATGAAGAAATGGTTCCTGAAACAGAGTCTCTAAAACCCACGTCACGTTCCCTTGGCCTTGGGCTTCTTTGTTTTGACTGTGATCTGTCTGCAAAGATTCTTCATCGTAAACCAGAACTGCGTGGTAGAATCCAGCAAGAAGTCTCGAGCGAGTATCAGCGCACGTTACGAGGTGATCCAGCGGCAGCGGCCCGTTGGAGCGACGTTTGAGTAGCATTGGACAGTGAACGTTGAGAGCATCAACGATGTGTCGGTTGTTGTAACATACAAAGGATCTACAGTCCAGTAGAAGAACTTTGAATTCTTCCGTTGAAAACCATGATTTTAGCTGAGAGCCTGTAACAGGTTGAACACGAATAGAGACCGTCATTGTCCATAGAAGAGTTTTTGGCCAGGAAACAATTCTGCGTTTCGAACTTGCTTAAGTCCTCGGCAGTAAGATTTGTACGGGTGAGATCCGGCTAGGCTAGATGGGCTAATTGCAGAGTGCCACCAGTGCCACACGATTAAGACTCAGCATTACATGTGCATGGGAACGGACATTTTTATAGTGTAATTGTCATGTTATGGTCTTAAAACTAGTAGTATTCTAACCCAAGTGGTTCCACTTCAATATTTACACTATGCGGTAAACTTCCATTTGTGGCCGCTACCCTAAAACCACAGGAAGTTCTTGTATTTGTTCTCAGTTTATTGTTCTCTCGTAATTTCCGATTTCACAAGCAAGCAGACAAAACACGGCGAATTTCCACTATCACGTTTACGCTATAATGATATAGTGCTGCCTATTTACTACGTTTTACAACTATTCACTTCAGTATGCGATTCCATCAGATGGGCCAATAAAACGAGTTTTGAATAATTAATTAAATATTCCTTAGGCTTTGTATTATATGAGATGTGAACGATACTGAAAATAACCCATTCACAAAAACAGCAAAAAATTTCCCCCGATATCCCTCCGCATTTATGAATGAAAAAATCCCCCACGACTCTGACGTCACACATTGGCGAATACGGTACTACATGTATAATGTTCAGCTGGATTATCCATTTGTTAATCCATTCGTTGATTATTCATTAAAATTGTTGCAATGATACGATATTCATATTCATTAGTTAGTGGCTTGTTACCAAATATTACAGACAATATTATCCCTCTACATTTTTATTTATTCATTTTCAGTTTTATTCATTCAGGGTAGCCTCTTCAGTTACATAAACTGCTGTCCTCGATCGAGGGCCCTAGAGATAAAAACAATACACTATTTACAAATATCAATAATAACTTGTACAGGAATATAAAGTATTATGCATATATTATATTCGCTGAGTAAGGAACATAATGAAATATTTACAATGAGAAGGGAAATTAATGTCTAAGATGCAGACATTATACAACAACAACAAAAAAAAAAAACAGGGAAAAGTAAGGGGAAGGATGGTTGGTTCAGGCGCTTGAAGGTGGTGAAAGATATAGGAAAAATAGAAGTTGAAAATAATAATCAATAAAAAAATTCATTAAGTTCATTGATAAGGTCTATTCTCAATTCAACTTTGAAGGACAATTAGTGGACCAGATAAGGCTGCAATACCCTCCGGTTAAAGCTGAATCTCTTAGAACATGTAGAATAAGGCAGCGACCTTATTTTGCCTTCAACAGAAAATACATAATAATTGTGTAATTAAGCCACCTCGAAAGAAAATTAACCCGATGCCACCCCCCCCCCCCCCAACCGGCGCAAACTGCGGAAATTTTACATGCTGATATCCAGATGAGCTCACACTGGTAATGGATATATGCCGCTTTGAAAAAAAAAAAAAAAAAATTAGAGTGGACGCATTCACTCTGTGAATTAAGAGTCTTTGTTCACTCTCAAGTTTAGGGTTGACCTCAGTGATCACTCAAAATCCTTGAATGATCACTGAGGTCACCCCTCCAGTGGCGTAGCTAGGATTTTTTCAATAGGGGGGCACTGGGGGCCTTGAAATTTTGTAGGGGGCACCCAATATATATATTTTTTGGCACATACAAACACGCACACAACACACACGCACCTCTCCCCCACACATAATATTTTCTATTTTTCCAGCGAGCGAAGTGAGCTAGTAAAAATAACCACTTTTTATTTTGTCGTCAAAATACAGTTTAGACCTACAATTTTTTATATGATATATTTGGTTACCACTCTACCAAATAGAATATATCTCGCTGGTCTATGCTGTCTCAAACCATTCTGCTTCTAAATATTAAGAGCGAGCGAAGCGAGCAAGAAAATTTTGAAATCCTCACTTACAAATGTCTACATTTTTTTTTGCCTTTCTGGCCCATTTTGGCACTGCTTTACCTTTTTTTTTGCCTGATGATAGTGAGATACTTGGGCTTTATTTTTCAATTTGTTTTTTCTTTTCCTACCTTTTGGCACATACACAAACCCACACGCACATATGATATTATCTATTTTGCGAGCGAGCGAAGCGAGCGAGCCACAATCACCACTTTGTCATCAAAATACAGTTTAGAACTATAATTTTTTGAATGGTATATTAGGTCACCACTCTACCAAATATTATCTCGCTGGTCCATGCTGTCTGTTTTTTTAATACACTGTGTCAAGCAGACATTTATTTTATTTTGATGTTAAAAAAAAGAGAGAAAGAAATCATGTAGGCCTATGTTCACGATATTTCTATTTTAAAAGAAAAAAAATACATTTTTATATCTTGTGTTATATTGGAAATAAAACCTGAACTTGAACTTGAACTTGTCTCAAACCATCCTGCTTCTAAATATGAAGAGCGAGCGAAGCGAGCAAGAAAATTTTGAAATCTGCACTTACAAAAGTCTACATTTTTTTTGCCTTTCTGGCCCATTTCGGTATTGCTTTATCTTTTTTTTTTGCCTGCTGATAGTGAGATACTTGGTTTTTTTTCTTTTCCCACCTCTTGATTTTTGTGGGGCGCACCGGGGGGGGGGCACACCAAATTTATGGGGGGCAGGTGCCCCCAGGCCCCCCCGTAGCTACGCCCCTGCACCCCTCAAAGAGTGTATATTACAATATCACAATATTTACTCTTACTCACCCTAAATGCACTCTCTTCTGAAATTCACCCCGAACAGAGTGAATGCGTTCACTCTATGACTTCTTTTTTTTTTTTAAGAGAGTGAATTATGCTTTACTGAATGCCTTTAACCATGATTTTTTTTAGGGGGTAATTCTTTTTTTAATTTCAATTTTTATAAATACATGTCAGCTACCTGTCCATCGTTTGGATTATTTTTTTTTTCTATTTTGCATTGGACTGTCGTATGCTTTTATTTCCGATATCAAACGAGTGTGTTACCCATAGGTTACCTTAATTATTTACCGCCGTGATGATGTTTACTGACCAGATAACACTGTAAAAAGGCTATTGTGGTTTCGTCTAAACATTCCCATTGAAACCGCGATGAGGTATGTTTTATTGACGAAATGATCACAATAAAGACTTAGGCATGTTTTGTTTTCCTGTTGCGGCTGTGATGACAAGATCAATGCAAAGAGTCATGGACGTACAACAGGAATACATCAACAACAAAACCCATATTATAGTACAAACACATCGATCAATCCGACACGTATGGGAATTGCACTATTTTGTTGAGGAGCAGGGCCGTAGCCAGAGTTTGATGTGGGGACATAACTGAATATTAATCGCCGTCCTGGGGGAGGGGTCTAAGGGGAGGGGGTGTCTCCCTTCCCTTTCAGGATTTTTTTTTTCATTAAATTAAAATTTCAGCACAAACTTTGGATTTTTTTATGTGGGGGGGGGGGGGGCACATAACTGAATATTGATCACCGTCCTGGGGGAGGGATCTCCTCAACGTGGCTGTTGGGGAGTCATAATACTTTCTTAAAAAAAAAAATAGAGCCTAACGCATTCACCCTGTTAATGGTGAATTTAAGAAAAGAGTGCATTTAGAGTGAATTAACATGATTAAGAGTGAATTAAGAGTAAAAATTGTGATATTCACTCTTTTAGGCCTGACCTCAGTGATCAAGGATTTTGAGTGATCACTGAGGTCACCCCTTAAAGAGTGAATAAAGAGTGAATATCACAATTTTTACTCTTAATTCACTCTTTTCTTAAATTCACCCTTAACAGAGTGAATGCGTTCACTCTTTTTTAAAAAGAGAGCAGGGATAAATTAATTTTGGAGTGGAAAGGATCCATTTACCTGGAAATAAAACCATTAGAGAGGATCAGGTTATATGCATTCTTTCAAGTCACATATATCCGCTGATAACATAAAAGTTGAGATGAAACAATATTGGGCATACCTATATCATTATAATACGATGGACAGTCGATCCGTCGACTGGTGGTGCCGCACCCGTGCATGGTGGGAGTTGTAACAATGGGTGCCAACTTGTGTTCGTGGTTGGGAGGAGGATGATTGATTGCCGAATATCCTCGGTGAGAGAGCGAAGCGATCGAGCGGGGAAAGGGTGTTTGGTTCAAACTTGAAGGATCGACTAAGCAAAGGCAATTTTCTGTCTCTACCATCCCTCCCATTAACCACACAAGAAATTGTTTTCAAACAATATCGCAGATCCTCATTACTTAAATGGAATATTTAGGGGCCTCGATTTTTTTTGCATTTTATTTTCATTCTTTGAGTTAACACTTCTTTATAGAGTATGAACAGCCCTGTTTTTTATTTTGCGAGCGAGAGAAGAGAGCGAGCCGAAAATTCTTGCTATATTGAAGAAATGTTATTTTGTCACCAAAATACATCCTAGGCCTATATTTGAATGGTATTGGTAACCTCGCTGCCAAATATGACTATTTTAGCAATTATTGTTTACTGCCCAAACCACCGTTTCTGTATTATTATGAGCGAGCGAAGCGAACGAGGAAAACCGCCGCTCTTTTGACGGTAGTATAGTTTCGTCATCAAAATACACTGTAGACCTATAAGACTTTGAATGGTCACCTCGCTGCCAAATATGACTATTTTAGCACCTCGTTGGTCGAATCTTTTGCTGTTCAAAACCACCCTGTTTCAAAATATTACACGAGCGAACAAAGCGAGACAGGGAAAAAAACAAACTCTTGAAGAAAGGTATATAAGCATGATAAGATATCTAAGTTACATGATTATTTGGTCAACTCACTTACATGCCCAATTCGTTTGCCTTCCCAATCTATCCTGTATCTATAAAATCGTTAGACGAGTGAGTGTAGCGAGCGAAAAAAAATTTATTCTTTGATACGCCTCAAAGATATCTAAATATTTCGATCACCTGTATAATTGCCAAATGTGACTCTATTTGACTCGTCCCAAACCATTCTGTTTCCATGAGCGATCGAAGCGAGCTACTGACAAGAAAACTCTATTTTCTTTAAAAACGTAGAATTGCCACCAAAATAAACTATAGAGAATTTTGATGATGTACATTTTCCCACAGAATTCGAAGATATTTGGACATTCTCCATTCTCATGATTTTAGTGGCGTACATTTTATCGGCATCTTCCTTTCTCATATATTTGGTATGATAGGACTAGGCTTTTGGCCCCAGACCATTATCTCCTGAAAATTCTTCTATTAAATTATAAGGGGGGCGTTTCATCAACATTTGTTGTGTGACAAGTTGTCAGATCTGACATCTTTCCTTGATTTTGATTGGCTTAGAAGCATCGTTACTGTGGCAACTGTCGGATAAAACAGACTTTGTCGGATAAAAAATCCGACAAGTTCTTTCATGAAACGCTCCCCTGGTCTTCTTGCCGTTTGACCCCTAGCTCTATACAGATAGAAAGAAAGATGGAAATCAATTTCCTCTCATAAGGACAGAAATGTCATTAACCGGCATTGGTTAAGATACTTAACTGCTTAAAATGCGAGTAGGACAATAATTGTAGAAAGACAAGATGCAAACCAATTTCCATCCATAAAGATCATAACCGGATGAGAGTTGAGACATTTTGAATGCAAGCGAGCGGAGCGAATAAGCGCTCCCAGTTTTTTCTCTTCTTTTTATATTTTCTTTACTTTTTCCCCCCATTTTTCTTTCTTTTTCTTTGTTTATAGGGGATTAACGGGGGCCATGTCATTTCTTGATGGTAAATTATTGGGGGTGGGTGGGGGGGGGGGATGAGAATACAGATCACCCCCACCCAAAATATCGGGGGGGGGGGGGGGGGTTGGATGTATCACCCATCCCGATCGACACCCATGGATAATACTATCAAGAGCATTAAAAAAAAAAAAAAAAAAACTCCAGGCTTGAAATTGTAGAGGGGGTACTTGCTGACAATTCAAAGATAAAATTGAGCTCTAATTCCCTTAACCGAGCACAAAACGCACACACATTATGACTAACTAAAGGAATATCCTGATAGTGGTTCTCGTGAACCTCCACTAATAATAGAATATTAGGATTTAAAGATAAATTGCATGAAAATTTTAAAGACCCCCCTTTAAACCACACAAATATAATCTTATAATTAGTTTTCATGACTCACACCGAGGCTAAGGGGTGATGTCTCTAGGAAGTTGCGCCAGCCCGATTTTTTTTTTTGGAAAAGAACATTGTGTCCCGAATGTGTCTGATCGCAACATTTTGTTTCTTCATATTAACTCTCATTCCTAATTAAAAATAGTTATATAATCAGTGCAAATGAATGAGTCCCATTTTCTCATAAATTAAATCCTACAAATTATCATGGACAAAGTTTGGTAGAGCTCGCAAAACAATGGTAGTCCTGTTGTTGAATCCTTTTCCCCGATCTCTAGCTAGCTAGCTAGTTCTATACGTGGCATACACGTACGCATGCGCACTACCTCTTCGTTATTCGCGTGCGTGGAAGTGAATACGGATGAGAAAATGGTCCGGATAATTTTTGCATTATTTTTATTAATTCTAGCCGTTGTGCCGGCATGGAGCTTGTATTTTCACATAGGTGAAACAGAAAAGAAATGTTTCATCGAGGAAATACCAGACGAAACAATGGTCATAGGTGAGTGTAAGACCTTTTACGTAGTCTTGTAATTCCAGCTGTGAAACTAATAATTTTGTACAGCTGGGACTAAGGAACCAAGTGGGGCGAATGTACATACAAGGAGGTGAGGCAAATGTACAAGGAGGTTTGGGGAAGAAGCTAATAACAGAAATACATGTAATTTTACATATTCACCACCGTCCACTCACAGGGGACGGCCGCCCACAGGAACACATACTCTAGGGCCTAGGCATGCTAGGTTTACAATATGAATGATGCCCTGTAGGCCTAGATTCTAATCTAGGCCTAGGCTATTAATTAAGAATACAATCAATCTTACGATTGATCATGTTGATAATCAGTCGTAAATCTATAGGCCTAGCAAACCGTGTACTAAAAAGTTACAATTGATCGTAAGATTGATGGTATCTCTTTATGTTACTCATCCTGTGTACTCAGTCAATGAATTGACCTCGTCCCGCAAATTTGACAAGTCTGTACAAAACTACATAGCATGCTTTTCTATTGGTTACTTGATGGCATGCTGTCGACCTACGAGTCTGATTAGTGTCAGTTTTCTTCTTAAAATTCACCATTTTCAGTTCATTCATCTGATATGAAGGGGAAAATTGAGAGCATGAAGGAAAAATGTACACATGGTACAGATAATGGAACACATGGCTTTGTTTTGGTTGGATACTTTTTGTGCATACAATTATACACTTTCATGCTTAGATTTACACATGGTGGCATTTCCCCTTCTAAATTTACCCATGGTGGCAAAAGTGTTTTTAAAATGTACACATGGTGGCCCTGCCATGTGTAAAAGCCCTGGTGAGAACCATAGCCTCAGGAACATTGCTGGTAAGTAAAATCAAAACTTTTCTTCTCTTTTACAGAAGATCTGAGTCAACGTATTTCGCGTTCGTGTCGCAATTAGTTTCGCTATTCAAAACGCCGTTTTGACCTACGGGTGCTAAAGCTCAGCCTCAAGATTGAGGTGCATATGTAGGAGAATGATGTGTATAATTGGGATGAAGTTGAACAAATTTAGAATTAAAATTCTATAAGCCATGGAAAAAATATAAAATATCGCCTAAATTTACATGTATTTTTACCATGGCTTATAGAATTTTAAAGTTATTTTAATTGTATATATATTGTGCTTGTGGTTTTTTAAAAGCTGTACAGCTGCCACGATTCAGCCATTGGCTGCCATGACATGTTACAATAAACCTTGAATTGAATTGAACAAATCTAATTTAATTGATTTTTTTTTCTGATCTTTTTTTTTTCTTCTCTTGATTACAGGGAACTACAAAATTCAGATATTTGACAAGAACAAGAATGATTTCCTTCCATCAAGTCCTGGCATTGGGATGCATGTAGAGGTACGAGATCCTGATGATAAAATGATCCTTTCTAAGATGTACAGCTCATCAGGAAGATTCACATTCACTTCTCACACACCTGGAGAACATACGTTGTGCCTCTACTCAAACTCTACCAAGTGGTCAATGTTTGGTGCTTCCAAACTGGTAAGTCATAACTGTGTTATGAACTGGGGGCCAATTTCTGAAGGCTAAACTGTGTTTTAAGGTATTATCACATTGTTGTAGACCTGACCACTCATCCTGTGTACTCGGTCAATGAATTGACCTCGTCCTGCAAACGTGACAAGTCTGTACCGAAACTAAATAGCATGCTTTTTTGTTTGTTACTCGACGGCATGCCGTCGACCTACGAGTCCGATAAGCGTAAGTCTTTTTCTTAAAATTCACCATTTTCAACTCATTCATCAGATATGAAGCAGAAAGGGGAAAATTGAGAGCCTCAGGAACATTGCTGGTAAGTAAAATCAAAAATTTTTTTCTCTATTATAGAAGATCTAAATCAATGTATTTTGCGTTCGCGTCAGCAATTAGTTTCGCTATTCAAAATGCCGTTTTGACCTACGGGTGGACCTGACTAGAGATATGACACACACGTGTTTTGTTTTTAATTAGAATCTCAAAAGTGACTGATGATGTCTGTTTCAATTTCTTTCTTTCAAGGTTCTGGAAGTGTAATTTTTCTGTATGAAGTCTAAATAGGCTTTAATATCACATGATTAAGTAATTTTTGGACTTGTATTTTTATTTATGATTATGTTTTTATCAAAGTAGAGAATATAATAATGGATGAATTACAATAATTATGAAAATTCAGTTTTAGTCTAAAGATTTTCATTGATGATTTGTTTGTATTTTCTTAAATTTCAGCGTATTCATTTGGACATCGAGGTTGGAGAGCATGCTAATGATTACAAGGAAATTGCTGAAAAAGATAAATTAACAGAACTTCAGCTTAGAGTAAGGCAGCTTTTGGATCAGGTAGAACAAGTCAAGAAGGAACAAAACTACCAAAGAGTGAGTCAAAATCTCATAGTTTCTACTCTCCTTGAAGTATTAAACATGACTCAAATTATTACATGTACTTTCATAATATTCATGCACATTTATGGTTTTTTTTTTTTCTTCTTCTTTTTAAAGTGAGAAGCTATTCATTATTTTCTGTGAAAATATTTAGATATAACACTGGCCCTATTTATACTCACTGATCTGCTTATCATATTGTGCAGAAACATGAAGCACACTATACTCAACTCATTTTGGATTTATGCCTTATGTAGACGGCTTCTGGAAAGCACAATTCCTTACCCATAAATTCATTCATCTTTACCTTCAATCTAGTGTTCTTGTAAGAATGAGCAGTTGTTTGTTTTGCCATGTACATGTATTCACTCATTTTTTGTTTGGATCTTAAAGGCTTGTTTACAATTTCACATATGAAGCCCCACCACAGGAAACCCGTGCATTTTTTATTTTTTACACGTAAATGAAAGGAATATGAGAATGGGGAAAAACAACCAAGTAGAAAAAAAAAAAAAAACCCGCCTGGTGGCAAAGAAATATGGATCAATCAAATTCTTATAAAGTTATAGTACGATGGTGCAAGTTTATCTGCGCACACCTCTCTCTTATTTTGGCATGAGTTATTATTAATAATAGTAGATATTTCTATAGCGCCTTTTCCACAAGATACAAAGCGCTTTGAGATGTCATCCCTGGTCAGCATAGGAGATAAAATATATACAAATTACCAGGCAGTGACAGTGTCAGTCAAAGTCCAATCATGAGGACATTAAAATAGATAAGTCTTCAAATTGCGTTTGAATTGATCCAATGTTGGTGACGATTATTGACATGTCATTGCGCTTCTTATTATCATAAGTGGCATGGTATAAAAAAGGGGGGGGGTTCGGCAGAGGGTTGCCACTGAATATCTGAATGACCCTTTACATTCTATTGTACTTAACAGTGTAATCAAGATTCTCCAAGTACAGTTTTGCCTGAAGATTACTTTTCTCTGTATTGAAAATAACTCCTTCCTTTATACAAATAACCTCCTTAATATGATGATTTCCTTTTGTTTTTCATGTTAAGTATCGTGAGGAGAGGTTCAGGCAGACGAGTGAGAGTACTAACCAGAGAGTACTATGGTGGTCCATAGCACAGACAGTCATTCTACTAGTCACAGGGTTCTGGCAAATGAGACATCTTAAAGGATTCTTTGAAGCTAAGAAATTAGTATAGTCAATATCAAGTTATACTCTATGCTAGAGTCAAAGAGGATATTATTTGAGTAGCTTAGCAAAATGGACAGGTCTGGATGGAAAACAATATAGACAACAATTTAGGTGCTTTCACACCTACTCAATCAGGAAAAATATCTGTAAATTATGAGAACCTTTTCAGGCCCTTAAATCCCCAATAATTATTTTGTGCATTCACACCTCCCTGAACCAGGGAAAGTCCTCATAGATATGAGCATGTGCATTACGGTTCATGCACTAGTGTTCGATGGGATAGAAGTTCTCATAATTTGAGAAAGCACCTGCTAAACTATGTATATTTTTCTTTGGGGATATTAAGAGTACTTTCGATTCACACTGGCAAAATACCTGGTATTTTTCCTGATCGGGTAGGTATGAAAGCACCTAATGTGCATTTTGCAATCTTTATGCATCCTTTTGCACCACTCCATTCTCCTAAGCTACCTTGACATGTCCAGTATTTATTAATCTTCTAAAAGACTAGGAGTTCTTTGGTTGTGATCTTTATATTTTTCCCTTGTTCCTAGAGGGCTGTGAGAATTTCCAGCTTTTGATGAGTTTAGTTCACCACTCCAATATTACTTTTGGTATCATATAGTCATAGACTTAATAGATGAGTGATGCATTGAATACACAAAAGACTACCTGGATTTGATGGGGTTAATTTGTGACAATTAAAATCCATTAAAAATTTTAAACAACAGTTTGCATGAGATCTTGTATATGATTAATTACAAAGGTAGAATTTCCCACCACAAGATAAGCATGCACATCTACTTTCATCCTTATTTACTGACTTGTTTGATGTCTTAAAAAAGGTAAATAAATATTCTCTGCCAATAACAGTCTGATACTTTCTGATGATATGTCATTTTACTTTGATGTTTATGTTATTGATTTCTTGAATTGTCCTCTCTGACTCTGGCATACGGTGTGATAATGCATTGCCTATTTATCATGCCTCTGTAACTTTCTGTCCATAGATCTTGTCTTTGCTATGTGAAGTAACTAAGAATTTTTTTGTTTGTTTTCCTTTACCTTTCATTCTTACATGTTTCCTTTGCAATAGATTCACATGTGTATGTCATTAAAGAAATTTTAGAGAGACATTTTTCCATCTTCTAACGAGACTAACTACATGTACATGTACCACATGATAAGCTAAATTGCCCTCATGTCTTGTTCAAATTTCATTGAATTGATCTGATTTTAATGATAATAGTAATAGGCATTTGTATTGTCTTATCTATCTAGAAATAGTCTATTCCAGGTACACATGAAAATACAAAAGAGATGCAAGAGTGCAAGTGAGTGTCCTTGTGTCAAGTACCGTTATTGTTAAAAGAGATAGGATTTCAACTTGGATTTAAAGACGCTAGGTCATGGGCTTTCATGGGGAATTTGACACCATGGTTGCTTACCCAGTAACAGGTGTTGTCCATCACTGTGAGTTTTATGACCAACAGACCTTATGTAATGCTCTGTATCTTTACCCTTTCCCCATATGGCAAAGTCATTATCTCACTTTCCCTGGCCTGAGAATGCCCGAAGCAGGCCGAAGAATGTTTGTGGTGGGACAGCTTGTTTTGCTGTGCTCCAGAAATGTAGCTGTAGTACAGGTATTTTTCACAAAGTCTGGTGTCAGCAAATTATGAACCATTCCCCATGAAAGCCCACGACCTAGCGTCTTTAAAGGTCTGAGCTCCACGTAGGATGTTGTGATTCTCAACATACGTGGTAGGCAGTTCCTGAACTTATTCATTGATTATACCTTGAGATTTATTGTAACATGTATGTGGACTAAATGATATTGGAAGATGATTATCATGAATTACATGAAGTTGTCATTTTTCATTTGCAGTTTGGAACCCCCTTGGAACACATCATTTTCAATTGTGTTATGCATACATGATGTACATTGTATAGAAATAGGTTTAGCATGCTGTTTAAAAGATTCAAGATTTGAGCACTGATTATGTCCAAAGTTCCTGATGTATTGGACTTTTAATAAGGTGTCAAAACACAGAACTAATCTCTATAATTCCTTCTGTTTGGAGCCAAATGGACATTAAAAATATTATCCTTTAAAACAGAAGTAATACCTCTCTGTCTCTCAGGCTCTATAACCTTTCGAGCCATGTAAGGAAAAAAAAAAAAGAGTATAAGAGTAATTCCTATTTAAAAAGAAAAGATAAAAGTAGCAGTTGACTACTGTAACTGTCCCAGTATTTGTAAGTAAACATGCTTATTTGCCATTTGTATATTATACATATCCCAAATTCTTTTATCTGCCATTTTGTTCCAGTGCACTTTCCCATTGTTTTACTTTTTTGTGTAAGTTCAAAATTTTCATTTTTTTCCAAAATATTATATTTTATATATTATACACCTTTCCCCCCTTTACATTGTACCCAAAATGTGTTTGAAAGTATGTTTTACAAATACATGTATATATACAAACATGTTCATGTAATCTTGTTGGTATTGATTTTGATCAATACATGTAATTGTAAGCTAGGTGCTAGTGCTACATGTACCTAGATGTGTTCCTGTTAAATTTTTTCTGTTGTTTTCTTTATCGTTATTCTTCTGTGTTGTAAATGAGCCACATTTAAAATGTTCTGGCAATAGATTTACTATACTGTAAATAATATTCCATATAGATAAAAGAATGTTTAGTACATGTAATTTACAACTGGGATGATGTAGATGTAAATTCTTTTTTGCTTTCTGTATATATCGTCCTAAATTTGCCATTTCTTCAATCATAATTTTGTTGCTGTTGTAGAATAGAAATTTCTCGGGTTATAGGTATTAAATTAAGATTAAAACAAAGACTTTCAATCCATCTTCATTGGTCTTGTTTCAGTGATTGAGTTTTTGAGTTTTTTTAGCAAGATTTATGAAAGGTTTATACATTAAAACCTCACACAAATTGAAATCAGTAGCATCAATAGAGCTAGAGTTGATTTCTGCCTGAATGTTTGTCTTCACAGGTAGTGATCATAGTGAGCATCATTAGTTTTATTATTATTATGATTTATGTTTGTGAACATCATTAATTGATTTGTGATGTAGAGGTTTAAATTTATTCAAATAACAAATACTACATTGCTGGCTCTGGCAAGATATGTCATAATAGAGATGCTTCAAATTTGTTTTTATCATATGCTCTTGTTTGCAAAAGGATTAAACTTTTAGTTGAATTCTCTCACAAAACTATTCTTGGAAGGTACTTGTACACTATGTTAGAGCAGTCATATTACTCTATGTACAATGTACCTTCTGTTCATAGTAGCCAGATAATGCTTATTTACAAGTGTCTAAACATCACAGGTGAGACTTTTTGTCTCTTTTCAGACATGTGTAGTACTTGCTTCTTGCAGCCACAGGGGATGTTAGTTTTTAACCACATTTCTTGCATTTGTAGATATGTAAACCAGAATTAGAAAGGGGAAAATGTCAGTCGATATCTTTATATCAGATTTGCATGATGGTTTAGTAATTTTCTGAATTTCTAATTTAAGGTGCATGCTTTTAAAGGCATTGCCAGTCAGAGCGATTTTTTGATACAAGAATGTTTTACAAAGATTGTCTTCAGTAGCCCAAGGAATAATAAATTCATTAATTCCATCATATCTTTATTGTGTGTTTTGATGGTTGATTTCTGTTGTTTCTATTGTGTTGATATCTTTATTTTTTAGAGGGAAGATCATTCTCATCATACCTTTTATTGGGAAAATGATGAAATGATTAAAAGTTTGATATGTGAATATAATTTCATATTCATTTTGGCTCATATAGAGGACCTATTGCTATAAAACTTGTTTAGGTGAGAAAATATTTTTCTTTGCAATTCACATGCTCATAAATTTTGTTCCTTTGGTAAAAAATCTACTGCACCTATAAATGTCTTAGCTTTGTTTCTATAATAGCAACATAAAAACAGTACAGTACAAAATTAGAAGGTATGAGAATTTATTAAAACTTCATTGAAAGTATAACAATGTATAAAGTATACATAAAAAGAAATGAAAGACATAGAATACATATGAAAGAAACATCATGCACAAGATAATAATTGACCTGATTTGATTCATATCACAGTACTTGGATTATGTATATACATGTACAACAATAAAGATTTTAAAAAGCCATACCTGTACATAGAATTTTTACATTTAAAATACAGGAATATTATAAGAAATCATTACACAAAGATTGCACACAAATACATCTACAGATAATGTACTTAAATGTTTTACAAGAAGACATGTCCTACAATAACACTTCTACTCAAAACCTGAATAAAAATCTCATTTCAGGTAGTTTTTGAAAGACATTTTGAAAGCTAAAAAAAGGAACAAGATGGATCTTGACTGTAATGTCACATTTCTAACATAGTTTACATGCACAGGTACATGCATTCAACACCACACATTTCAGTACATGTACATGTGCCATTTAATCAACAATAACCTGAATATTTCATTCATGTGACTGTAAAGTCAAAAAATTACAGACCAAATTAACAGTATGGGAGGGCATCAAAGAAATTTCACCAGTAAATGAATGCTGACTTGCACAAAAATAGGTTTTGATTTGTGCATGGACAAACAGGTCCTTATTTGTGGACTTCTCTTACTCTTTTCTTTCTTACTATTCCCTGTTTATACATCAAGCACTTTTTATATTAACTGTTCTATTATACATGGACATCTATCATATGTGGGTTTGAAATTGTCCAAGTCATATATTGGCATATTACTTGGACTGTGTTCACAAAATGCTGAACAAACCTTCCAAATCATAAGATAGGCCCTTCACATGAGATTTAGTCTAACAATAACGGGAGTACTACGGCACATAAAGTCAACACAGTTTCATTATCCCTGTACGTATTCATATACATGTACATGTATATATACATGATTAGATTAGATTTTTAAACTTAAATTAACTTTAATTCTTCATGATTCTTGCTGTATAAGAACAAAAAATTGTTACACTACTATGTATATTTTTTCTTTTTACTTTTCCATTCAACAATAAATACAAATACCTGAGGAAATCAGTGAGTATAAAAATGATTTTGTTCAATTAAACCAACTTAAGGCCCAATATGACATAAACAGGAGATTATACTTTGATTCACATAATTTATATGAATAGGATATTCTTAAAATGTTGAAAGACTATTAGATAAATACAGTGACACTTATCACAAATTTATTGCAACCATTCAATATTTTTGTATAAAATTTTGTTCACACTACTATGCACTATGAACTTGTGATAGTCAACATGTGTGTTTCAATTGGTAAATAGAATTATTCCAAAATGTACTTGAATTACAACAATGGTTTTAAGTTTTTAACCCACCAGACAAAAAGGAACATCATTTCCAAAAAACATTTCAAATCACCCATACCATACCACATTGGAAATGATAAAATATGACTTACAAAAACATTACAAATGCATGGCATATAAAGATAGGAATTCTCATTGGCATGAAAATAAATTCATAGTTAAATAAAAATATGCTTATCATGAATGAACATATTTGTAATCCCAGAGTTTGAATTGCATTTTTGGAGAATGTTGCACAGCAATCAGAGAAGGAAATTTATCCTTACGAGATACTGACCCACTATGATAATGTATACTATAGTTATGGTCATTAAAAAGCCAACTCTAACCATCTTTAAAAAGACAGAAGCTTTGTCCATATAAGGTACTGAATTATATAAAGTTTAAATCAGCATGTTATTGTGTCTTGAGCCACGCACCAGACCAAGCGATGCCCTTTTACCCTTTCTAGGACCTGATATGGATCCCTTCTTCCTGGGGAAATTTCTCTGCTCATCCTCTGTACCTTCTCCATCACTCCTATCATCATATGACCTTCTCCTCTCATCCTCCTCATCAGCATCACTTGTCTGACCCAGTGGTTCAGGCCGATGGGACCTAGAGATGTGGGGCAGGGGTGCAGGTCCACGCAGAGAGGAGTTGAGATCTGTTGATCTATTGTCACTGTCGTAGGCTTGATCGTCTGATCGTAGAGGTGCCAGCTTCTTGGCTTTTTTCTTTTTCCCTTTCTTGGTCAAACTGAAATATAATAATTGGATGATCTCATGTAATCAAACTGAGAAACCACTCTGCACATTGGTATGCCATTTGAGTGAAATCCAATCAAAACCAGGGTTCTGTACATGATCTTATGTTTGAAACAGAGTCATTGCAGTGATGAACTAGATGAATCTTCGACCACGCGTGGTCGAACTTTATGCCTCCGCCATTACCAAATCAGAAATAAATGGCACTTCATGTTGATTTATTTTTATTCATACAATGACACCATTGACCTTGACCTTTGACCTTGTGACCACCAAATCTAATGAGAGCATTGCCCTTTCCATATGCATACATGAGCCAAGTTTGTTGAACTGTCAAATGGTTACTGAGTTATCACAAGAACAAACCATTTCTATGTACATAATGACCTCTGTGACCTTTGACCTTTGACCTTGTGACCCCAAAATCTAATCAGATCATTGTCCCTTCCATGTGCATACATGAGCCAAGTTTGAGGTTGATCGGTCAAATGGTTCTTAAGTTATCGTGAGAACGAGCCATTTTTATGTGTATTATTAGCTCTATGACCTTGACCTTGGACCTTGAGACTCCAAAATCTAATCAGATCATTGTCCCTCCCATATGCATACATGAGCCAAGTTTGAAGTTGATCTGTCAAATGGTTCTTAAGTTATCGCGAGAACGAAAACGGGACGGACGGACGGACGGACGGACGGACGGACGACCCGAAAACATAATGCCTCCGGCAACCACCTACAGTGGGCGGAGGCATAAAAATTGAGTAACAAAAAAAAATCTATAACCTTTTCACTTTTTCCTAGTATGTAATTCCGATAAGTTTGGAATCCAAGGTAAATAAGGATACACATAGCTCATGGAAGACTGAAAAAAACCCGCTCAGTAATCTCCTTTTTTCTTAAAGGAGGTACCCAATGCTGAAACAATGTTCCTTCATTTAAAAGAGCATGATTTTATTAGCAGAAAATCATCTGCCTAAAGTTTAAAAAAGTCGTGTTGCCAAGAAAAACCCAAAATATGATAAGATTTCAGCCTATTTTTGGCCCCTCAGCTGTGTCCCAGTTTCAAATGGGTATACCCACAATGACGTCATTGTGGTTACCTTGTCGTGCAATTCTAGCAAAATGCGCGCAAGGTATAATACATATTGTACAGTACAGTCTAGTGCGCGCCACAACTGCAATGCGCGAAGCTGGGTAACCACATCTATGTCATACCTCATACTCAAATTTTTAGGCCAACCCTTGACTAATCACAAATAATTTGCCAAAATGCATTGATTTCAATTGAAAATAATCAAATTTTTAATGTTATTGTTCTTAGAATTTTATTCTCGATCATATATCAAAAAATTTTTAACCACTGTGTAATCACTTTAACATCAAGACCGTTGTTCTTCTCCATGTTGGTTTTTATTCTTATTTCTTCACTTCAAAATTGTTTCTTCATACAAGCATCTCCAGTGCCTGATGGGAGATGCTTTTATCAACGATATGCAAGGCATCCATAGAAAAATGATTTTTAAAAACGTGATAGGAATGTAGAGAAATCAACATTTACCTATCATTCTTATGCTTCGGTGTCTGCACCTGACCCAAGATGGCTTCCTTTACCTTTTCCTCCAATCCTCCCATCTGGTTTCTTGCTGAGATTCTGCAAAATTTTCAGGAAAAGTTCCCTATGTGTTATAACACCCACACACAGTATACACCACAATCAACACAGATTGTGCAGTTACACCAAGCAACATCAAATGTTGTTGTTTTCAACCAACAAGTGAATATGAATGACAACAAAAAATACACACAAGGAGTTAATCATTGTGTGATAAATTGCGATGTTAGCCCATGACGGTTTTGACAATTGTTAGGACAAAAAAAAAAAAAAAATGTTATTTGACACAACAAATATCACCAATGAAATTGAAGGTATTTTTTATTTATTCCAAATAAAACAGTAAGTATGAGCATGTAGAGTGAAGTTAATGGAGATTAGGATAATTGGCAGTTAATGTTGTGTGCACACATAAACAGCAAATAAAATGCACAAACAAATTTTTAAAGAATTTATTTTTGTTTTTGTTTAAAAGGTCAGGTTTTGTGTTTGATATGTCCATATTAAGATGGATTAGTGATGTTGCAAGCAATGTCAGCCATTTGGAAAAGGGAATTGGAAGTAACAAAAAAAGAGAAAGAGAAAAATAAAGAATGAGGTTGAATGATCCTGCATATTCAATGAGTGACTGGTCTGTTAGTGCACATAAGCATGCACTGTTAGAATTAAAGGGTAAATCATTAGACTAGACAAAAAAGAAAATACCCATTCTTAAGCATTAATTCAATTACATTAATCAAACAGACCAAAGATAGATGAAAATAACTATTCAACAACATTCACTCAAAGATATAAAAGTTTTGGAAAAGTTTGACTCTTCACTCCACCGTATCTATTATGCATGCTTTTTGCTTTAACCCATAGAGGTACAGAGCTTTCTTGAGGTCTAAATTAATCATTTTCAATCCTCAAATTGGCAACAACTATTATTTTTCTTCCACTCTTACATAGTTTGAAAAAAATAAATATGGATATAACATAAACCAAAATGAAATATATTTGTAAAATTTAATCAAACATTGCCAATTTGAACATGGAAAGAGGGATTATGTTATATTCACTGCATTGCCAATTTAGGGAGTGGAATGATTAGTTACAATTAAATTGCAAATTGAGAATGCCACACTATATGGCATTGGGAATGGACTCAAATTTTTCAGTGAATTTTTCACTTTCTGCTTATGTATAATGTGTAATGCCAAGCATTCTAGACCAACAGATACTGCAAAAGCATCTCCTAAAGGTGACACTGTACCTCTATGGGTTAAAAGTGCCATTTCTCTTTGAAAAGAATTCAAGTTTTTATTTCTTAAAAAAATACCATGTGAACATTACAGTTCATGCATGTATCAAAAAGTTTTTCCCAATAAAGCAAAGACACTTTTTTGAGGCACCACAAAATTCATTATCTCCTATTATCTCATCATCTCCGAAATATGACGGTCCAATCAACAAGTAGATGAAAAATGGAGGAAAGAATTAACTTACCCATTACTCTTAGCTGGTGTGCTATCTGTTTCCTCTCCATCTTTCTCAACCTTCTCATAAAGTTTAGCTAGCATTCCATTAATTTGATCATGTGACTTAGCAGGGAAGAGGAGATGAAGAACGTTGATGAGTTCCGTCTTATCGTAGTTACCAACCTTGACCAATGCTGATAAGAACTCAAGCTCCTGATGAGAAAATAGTGCAGAAATTTAAGTGATAAAATTTTAAAGTTATGTTTAATACATACAATTTGCCAAAAGCCTACATATTTGCTAACATCACTAAAGGCTTGTTCACATATGAAGCAAAAAACTGCCAATTTTTTTCGTACAGATGAATGGGATACGAGGCAGCCAAAGAAAAAAAAAACTTCCAAAGCAAGGGCATACTTTTTGACTCTCAAGAACAAAAAGGTGTGGACCAATCAAATTCTGATAAAGTTACCACAAAATATAACATCATGAGTTTGTCTGCAGAATTTTTCCAAAACAACTCTCAAGAAATCCTGGGGAGATCAAGCATTTGCTCATGCTGGACCAGCCCTGCGGAATTCACTACCATAGGAGCTGATCAGAACTCAAACTCTTCAACATCCTTTAAGGGCAACCAAAGTCACACTTTGTTCACTAGCAGGTTGTGAAGACAGACACGTTTTCGTTTGTGATGTGCGTAAACACTCTTTTGTTATCTCCATACCTACTTTTTTTTCTAAAAGTGTCTTGAGCATTTACTCAAAATGGAAAATGATGCTATAGAAATTATATACATAGTTATTATTACTTAGAGTTGATGCTTTACTGCGCGTTCAATATCATAAGTGGCAAGGTATACTGCATGGCAGTTTTTCCGTTGCATGGATGTCTGAATAAGCCTTATCAGTACTAATGTACATAATCTTCATCATGTATCTGGTATATCAAAATCAATATCTATAATCAAGACCTCCATATCCGCAAAATACATAAAATAACAGTTTAGAAATGAGAATCTTTCAACTGGCATTGATTACAGCATACATTGACAGGTGGTCTGTTACCTTCATAAT
The DNA here is from genome assembly GCA_029962745.1 of Echinometra lucunter. NCBI lineage: Eukaryota > Metazoa > Echinodermata > Echinoidea > Camarodonta > Echinometridae > Echinometra > Echinometra lucunter. The sequence continues at coordinate 29,915,733 of CM057159.1, read as the reverse complement.
TTATGCCACCTGATGAAGATTACTTTTCCATATTTTCCAATTCACATATTTCCAAATGATGCATTTATTCTCCTACTTTATTTCAAGTGTTTATAAATGTAATAAAGGGTACATTTCTGAGAAGAGTAGAGACTGAATTTAACATGTTGCATTCATTTTTTTTTCTTTTACTATACCTGTTCTTGTTGTTCTTGAATTTTTGTCATTTCTGATTGTCTTCTGATCTCTTCCAAGGTTTGAGTCATCTCAACCTCCAGTTTATTCCTGGAGCAAAAAAAGGAGAAAGAGATGCAAGAAAATAGGTAGACAGAAGAAAGAGATAGAGAGAAGAAATAATTCAACTGGTTGTCTTTCAATATAACAATTACCAATTTAACAGATATCAATTTTGTCATCTTCCCAAACCAAGACATGCAAAGCAAAATAATGAATAAATATCATCACAATATTCAAAATAGTTTTTATTAATCATCACCATAATCAGAAACATATAAAACAATCTTTTTATTACATATACTGTCTGCTGCTTCCGATCCTGTCCTTTGCTAGTCCAAACATGTTTCCTTCTGTTTATTTCTTTTGTTCATGGTTTCTATGGAAACACAAATATTCATCATCCTCTCAAGCTCTGCTCTCCTTTTGTTTTTCATTCAAGCAGTATGTTGATTGCCTACAGTATATTACAGCCAATATTCATCAATGATAGTAATGCATTCTTATTACAGATAGCCAATGAAACTTACATATATCCTATAGACACTCACCTGAATTCTTCCATCTCTACCATATGTTTATGTTTAAGAGCAACTCTCTTAAGTCTAGCAGCCGTTCCATTCTTTTCTCTTTCCAGTAATCTCTCCATCTCTTCCTGGTGTTTCAGAGCAAGGGCTTTCTCCCTCTCTGCAGCTTTCTCTTTCAATCTCTTCTTGGTGACGGCTTCGGATTTAGCTCTCTGCTTCTTCATCTTCTGCTCGATTGCTTCTACTTGCTGCAGATTTTGTAAAAGAATAATGAATAGTAATATCAATAAAATCCTATTATTTCACCCTTTTTCTTCCATTTTTCGGAAAGGATAACCATTTCTACTGCCTTACCATCTGTGCAAAATGGGTATTAACACTGTTTGACCCTAGAACTCATGAGATTATTGCATCATGCTACCACAAAAAGGGATGCAATCCACATATCAGTATCATATAGATTTAAGATTCAAGGTATGCTTTCTCTTCCAAATTCAACATAGGTTATTCGTTAAATCAACAAACCTTCTGATGTGTCTCGATGACTTTCTTGCACTGAGCATTCTTCATGATGCCTTTCTCTGTCAGTTCATCCAGCATATTCATCTTGAGTTGCAAAAGGGCTTTCTGTTGTTCTTCAATGGTAGCAAGCTGTAAAAGCAGATATACAATGTTACTGATCAAAGAAATGCAAAATCATATATGCATGCTTCATAGCATGGCATTTGCTAAATTGGATTTGGAGAAATCTACTGTTCGAATGGAGTGAATTAAAACTTCTCACAAGTCAATATAAATCATAGATTTACAAACAACAGCACATATATGTTATACAATTTCTTGTTTGTGACATAAAAGGGATTGTAAATTAACCTGATGACATTTAAAACTACTTAAAATACTTAATATCCAACTGATATCTAGCTAGGGGTTGGGGGAGGGGGTAATTCTTACTTCTCTTGCTTTTTGCATCTGTAACTGAGCCATGATAGCTCCTAGTCTATCTTCTTGTTCCTTCAGAGCATTAGCTCTCTCATTCAACATCTCAGATCTCACCTGAAAGAGAAATAGGAAGGAATTAATTAAGATTCAATAAGACACATCTCGTCTAAAAAGGAGATCAAGGAAATAATTACAATTATACGAAGCAGTTTCCAATATTATCAATTAAGAGGAGGAAACAAACTATTATTTCTAAACTTTATTGCCATTAAGCATTAGGAATAAAAACCTGCCTATTGTTGTCATGGCAATGTATTACCATTATTTTGCCAAGATGATGATAACAGTGATAAACTTTTCAGGATACTACTATAACTACTCCGTATTCACAAACAACACAATACCACCACTAGACTCACACAACTAACTAAATCTTAAAAACATCTCAGATTCCAGGCCTCTAGACAAAAAAAATCTAAATTAAATTAAAAAAAAAAAAAAAAGAATTATTGAATCACCCCCAGATCAACAATGCATCAGCTGCATACTTCACAGATTTGACGAGTGAACATTGGTAGGACATGGCAATAAGATCTTCTGCTAACATCAATACATAATCATGTACAATGTACAAGAGATCAAGATGTCACAATCAAGATAACTTTTACATGATGATGCTGAAATAAAACTCACAGCTTCCATCTCTTCCTCCAGTTTATCACCATCTTCATCCTCCCCTGTCATCATCGCCATGCGTTCCTTGGTATGTTTCTGCATCATCTCCTTCAGACCGGAATGGGTAGAATCCTCCTCTTCATCACTACCATCTATCTTCCTGTCTCGCAGCTTGCGCTATAGGGAGGCAAGGAACAGGAAATGAATCAGGTTTACACCTGACAATGACTTTTGAAGAGTACAACAACGTAACAACTTTGAATCATTTCATTATGATAAACTGCAGAATGAAATAGATGAAGATGAATGAGAGATCATGACAGCCTACCAAAGAGTAATTTGAAAACAAATAAGAGGAGAGAGAGAGAGAGAGAGGGAGAGAGAGAGAGAGAGAGAAAGAGATACATAAGCAATAAATCTATGCAAAACAAAATAAAGACAGAGACAGACAGAGAAAGCTATAGAGAGAGTCAGGAAAAATACAGAGAAATGGAGAGAGAAAAAGAAAGAGAAATAGAGAGATAGAGCAAATCAAATGACTCCCTTTTTTAACTCACCTTAGCTTCTTGTTCCTGTTTCCTAGCAAGTCTTTCCATCTGCCTATTCTTCCTACCAGCCATCTTCTCTTCTAGCAGACGACGCTGTCTCAGCTTAGTCAGAGCTAGACTGTTCTCCATAGCGATGAGATGCTGTTCATGCTCAGCTAGAATATGCCGTCTTTCTTCCTCTGACATTGCAACCTGAGATGCTAACAATCGTCTGACAAGAGATAAGATGGCAAGTAAATTAGTTTGAGACAGGCTCCTGGAGAATTTCATTGGTATGATAATGCTATTGATTTTCATAGTGTCACTCAGGGAATTACATTGTTAGTTTTTAACAAATATAGCTTAATGACTGTTAAGCTATATTCAACTAATTCGAAAAAGTTTTGAGTAATGATTAAAGACATCCTTTCATTCACAACTACTGTATTAAATGAAATGGACAGAATTTTCAGAAACAGACCCTTAACAGTATACAAAACAAATGTAATCATGATCTACAAATATAAAATAACTTACCCAACCATTTTTTCTTCATGTTCTCTGATTTGTTCTCTCTCTTCTCTTTCTTCCTGTTTTCTCAATGCCAGCTCCTTGCGCTGTTTAGCCAGCCTTTTCTATAAGTAGTACAAAGTGATGGATAACATTTTCATCAAATGAGAAGAACATACAAAAATTCCTAACTTACTATGACAGTCTTACAGCATACAAAGACATAATTCAATTAACAATCACCAGTATATATCAGGCATGTTGAAGGGGTAGGCTTATGCATTTTTAGCTGAATTTCATAAATCAGAAGAAAATCATTATGATTTTTAAATACATCCTGATTTCAGGGAAAGACAAAAGAATGTAATATTTTCCTCCTTTTTTATCTGATGTGGTATCCATTGGAGGAATCATCCATATTCATGATGTTTTTATTTCATCAACACATAACTGCAGATTCATAACAGATTCTGCATGCCATACAGGCACATTATGATCTTTTCATTTGTGTGTGTCAGCTCTGGTTTAGATTTGCAACTTCTCTAATTACCTTGATAGCTTTCTCTTGTTTCTGTCTTTGTTCTTCTCTCTGTTCTTGTAGTTCTTCTACATCTCTTTGATGTTGCTCAATAATCTGTGCAGCTTGCCTTTCAGTTAAACCTAGCAGCACAAAATTGATTTCAAAGCAGAAAAGCCTTAATTGTGAGTAACACAATCCAATCATTTACTTCATGGTATAATTCTTGTTTTGCCACTGCAAATAATTAAAAAAACAAAATTATTGTGAATAAACAAAGAGAAACAAAACAAAATACTTTCATTACTTTTTTCTTTTTACATATGATGAAAGAAGTGCTCCATAAATCAAACTGGTGGAATACATTATGCAACATAATCATAATTTGAGTAATTCAATGCTATCTCTTCTTTGTACAAAATGAAATATAAAAGAAAAGCACTTTTCCCCTATGTGATTGACAAAATACAATGTGAATGTAATCATTCACTCTCTACTTTAAGTAAAGTAATGGAAATTAAATCATTATCACCTTTATTTTGCAGATCAACATGAACTTTCTGTCTGACACTGATAATTTGACCTTTGACCTTTACTGCCATCTCATCTCTCAGCTTTTCAAGCTCCTCTCTTGCCTCCTCATCAATCTCTGTCTCAATCTCAGCAAGTTGGGAATGATGGCTGGCCTGGAGGCTAGACTTGGACTCAAAATACTCATCAAGATCTAAATAAAGTAGAAAAATTATTAATTAGCGACATCAATGTGTTAGTAATGCATCCCTGGATTTTGCATTTTTACCACTTTTTTGTAGTGGAACAACCTCCTAGTGAACAAAGCTCACTTTAAACAACTTATCAATTATTATTCCACTATTTCATTTTCTATTCATTAAATAATTTTTGTCACTCAACAATAATATTCTGCATTTATATAGCACCTAATACATCTCTCTGAGATGCCTCTAAGTGCTTTACAGAAATATTGCACTCATCCGAAACATTGCACAAAGTGAAAGCATATAAAGTAAGTGTAGTTACTAATTTGATTAAAGAAATGATTAATTCACATATCTTACCCAGTTCTCCATTTTCCACAATGGCTTTCTTCTCCTTCTCAAATTCAGCAAACTCCTGCTTTTGTTCTTTCTCCTATAAAAGATAAATATGTTGTGTGTAATCAAATCAATGCTAACATACATTTCTATAGCTATCACTAAACAAAATAAAATCAATTAATTTCATAATAGTTTGCAGGATTTTTTTTTTTCTGTGGAGGAGGGCGAGGGTGGTGTCCTTTTAAGAATTTCTCAGCATGTTTATATGCTAAAAAGAAATGAATAATCAGGAACAAAAAATTACACATCAAAATAGCACCCAAATAATTTCTTTAAATTTGGTATACTGATTGAGATTGCAAAGCCCAAGGCAGTGAACAACCCACCTTCTCCTGCATCCTTTTCTTCTTCTGCTCACTCAGCCTTTTATGAAGAACTTCTTCCTGTTTCCTCCTCTCCTTCTCATAGTTATCTTTGATTCCCTTGACTTCTTTCATAAGTTTCTCCATGTAAGCTCTGGCTTCCTCTGAGCTAAGCTGTTCACTCTGCTCTAGCTCATTGATGGCTGTCATTGTCTGAGATGCCATGGTGTTTAGAAGGCTGCTGTGATGATCTTCTTGAGATGCCTGCATTAAGGAGGAACATATTAAAGGGATATTTTGATTCAGGGAATTAGATGCTCTCCATTATGAGGTTTGGTAGTGATATATCCATGACCAACAGAGTACATCTTATGAAATAATCCCTTGTTATTGTTATAATCTTTATCCATAACAGAAAAAGCCCATGATGATGATCATCATCATCAACACTAATACTACCATTACCACAACAACCATCACCACCTCTGTCTGTCATCATCACCATCTCTGTCTCACAGTCTCTGTCATCATCATCACCATCACCATTATCTTTATCCTTACTGATCATCATCATCTTCATCAACCTTAGCATTATTTTCATCATCATCATCATCATCATCATCATCATCATCATCATCATCACCATCACCAGTATCTTTATCATCACTGATCATCCTCTTCATCAACCTTAGCATTCTTTTATCATCATCATCATCACCATCACCATCAACATCATAAACACTAATACCACCATTATCACCAACGCATAAACCATAATAGTCTTTGTCATCATCTTCACCCTATCATCAACATTATCTTTATCATTATTGATCATCATCTTGAAAAGAAATCATTGTCAACATCATCCATAATCAAATCAAGAATCACCACTGCCATCTACACATGTTTCTTGACAACAAACAGCGTCTTACGGTTGCCTTAGCAAGCAGTTTCCTCCTAGCTAGTTTCTCTTCCAGAATCATCCTCTGTCTGGACATCTCTTCATCTATCAACCTCTCTACTGTACACATCTCTTGATGGTGTTCAGACAGTAGTTTTCTAGCCTGGTCTTCATCTAGTTTCCCTTGAAGGATTGCTTTGTCCATGTACTCCTGCTGTACAGACTTCATTGCTATCCTCTTCTTGGTTGCATACTCCTGGATGAATTTCAAATGACAGTTTGAGTTCAATGACCAATTAAGAATTCCACAGAAGGAAACCCAAGAACTTCATGAATATATGAATTGTAATGACCAGACTATAATAAAATTCTCTTATTTTGTTGGTCTCATACTCAATTGTGGTGAGGTAATTGAATTGACAGATTGAGTCTAATCGCCAATTAAAAATTTCAAAGAGAAATCTGAGAACTTCATGAATATGCAGGGGAATTCATTGCTATGGTCTAATATGGCTGCATATCCTGCTTGGTAAACTAATTAATTTGACAAATTGAGTTTGAGACTCAGTAATCATGGGTCAGAAAGAAACAATTTCACATTCTTCAGTGGAAAGACAACATTTTTTTAAAAGAGGAAATCTACATAATGAAAGATAGCATGATGAATCCCACTGCTGTCACAAGTATCAATATCATTGTTATATGCATGTGTACTACAAGGCACTGTGTCATGAAACATGTTACCACTGACAATTGGCTAATTCAATGACAACTTTGATGGCAGCTAATCAGATGCAATTATTTATTTCAGTAGCTTGTTTCAGTTTAATATTGTAACTTTATGAAAAGTATCGTGAAACCTGGCCCAGATCTGTCTACAAAATAGTTCCCCACAGAAGTACTTGAAGGGTATAGCAGGATGGAAACACTTGCCTTGCGAAGTTTTTCTTGTTCTTCATCTTGTTTAAGTCTGAGTAGCTGTGTCAAACTACTAGCTTCTGCTGCTTGCTGTTTCTTCAATAAATCCATCACCTCTTTAAGATCCTATAGATAGAAGGTATGAAAACTTGTGACAGAATCAAGATATGAATGTGTTACATTTTAGGTAACATGTTATGAACGATGCACAAGCCGGTGCATCCAATGATCTCAAAGGCAGAGGAAGAGCTTGCTTCATTTTCACAAAGTTACAAATACTAATGCACAGGTGGATAAAAAAACTTTAACGGTACTGAATGTCCATCAGATACAAAGATCCAGTAATCCAAATATTAAAAAATTGTAATTTACAAAAATACACCATATTGTTTTAAGTTGAATTAGGTAACATTACCACATCTGAGAGGAGCTCCTACTAACAACATGATATGACAATTTGATGTGAATTGTGACTCTCTTACCTCTTTGGACAGACTTCTGGCTTGAGCAGCTTTCAGTCGAAGTTCAGCATCATGTTTCTTCTTCAGCATAATCAGCTTTCCCTGCAAATCAGCAAAACATTCCAATAACTTAATCAAATATTGTATCATTAATTTGTATCATTAAAAGGCATTAAGCTTATAGCACATAACACCAATGTAACACTAACTTTAAAAACCTCTATTTCATTACCGGTTCATGAAAAGTTTAATAATATTTGTTGCCTTTGCTGTGGATTTTAGAATATCTCCAAACTCTCTGAATTACAGAAATAACAAACATGATCAAAGGGACACAAACATTCTATCTGTTCTAAACCACAGTTAAATTTTGTGATCACTCAATTTAGAAATAATGATATCAAATATTTAGTATTCCATACTCCCATTTCCTCTGCAGTGTACTGAATACTATACATTTCCAAATCATACCTTATTCTCATTACTGAGGTGTTTGATAAGTTCCCTGCTCTCCTGGCGATAATCATCATCTAGTTTTTTAATGGTATCCTTGGCAGTTCGTTGGTATTTCTTAGAAAGCTTTGCAGTGAGATCCCTTGGAAGAAGATCCCTTAAAGACCAGGAGCCAAGGAGCATTATAAACATCTCAATCATGGTGGAAATTCTCTGCTCCTCAAGACGCATGTCTGTTGTAATTGTACTCATGATATCCAAGCTGTATACATACAAGTGAAAGGTTTAATATAATTTTTAGTAACAAATATTGATTACAAGTAATAATAAATCATTTAATAGAGAACAAATACATGTATAGTACTTTACATTTGACTGAAGCTTCCCTTACTTCACAGAGTAAGTAATGTTCAATACTCCACATGCCATCCTACTGCATGAACAAATGATAGAATTATTTCAGAAGGTAAATCTGTATCCTTATTACAGATATAAGCAGCATTCTAAAACCATTTGGACTTATTTTGAAATGATTTCAACTTACTTTTCAAAATCCAGGAGTTTCCTTGTCTTGTCCTTCTGCATCAAGACTACAACAATGCTTTCATTGGCAGTGAATGAGCTGTAAAAGATAGAAATAGTATGATCACATAACAGACACTGTGTCAATTCACATAAAACCTTCATGAGCAAATGACTTATCAGAGTAAAATAGCACATAATATGAAATGTTTGGAAATGTTTCATCATCAATAGTGATCCGTCATTTTACTGACAGGTTCAGTTACCCAATTAGTTTTTATGACAAATGTCTCTCCAAGTGCTACGCTCTTGAGACATCCATTTCAGCTCTTCATATCCTGTTACCCCACACTCTGTTATCAAATCATCTAGGAAGCCTTTACGTGGTCTTCCCTTTGCCTTCTTTCCCTGCAGGTGACCTTCTATTACTCTGACCATCAAACCATCATGTCGCATTATGTGTCCTATCCATTTCTTCTGTCTTTGTCTTATCATTTGAATCAGCATGCACTCTTCTTGAACTCCGCACAATACCTCTTCATTCGATATTCTATCCCTCCACGACACACCTAGTAGTTCGCGCCAGCACCACATTTCAGCAGCCTCCAGACATTGTATATCGTTCTTGGAGAGCGTCCATGTCTCTGTCCCACACAGCAATACACTCCAGACTAATGCCTTCATGAGACGCTTTCTTTAGCCAAGATCAATCTTACTGCTTATGAGAATATCCCGTCTTTGGAAGACGGTGCCTGTGCTGAGCGCAAAATGACCTCTTTAACAGACTTGCCATCTTCTGTCAGTACACTGCCTAGATACTTAAAGTGGTTGACTTGTTCAAGTCTGTTGCTATTTAACATGATGTTTATTTCCTTTGTTTGGTATTTACTTATCATCATCACTTTCGTTTTCTTCTCGGTGATTCTCATGCCATAGCTCTTGACAACTTGGTCCATCTGGTCCATTTGCCTTTGAAGGCCATCTTCAGTTGAAGCAAGAGTGGCCTGATCATCAGGCCAAATTCCCGTCAGCAATGATACAGAACTGATAATCATATAAATGTGAAAGGAAGTTTACAAGAAAGAAGGCCTAGATTTTTATAAAATAGGGAACACAAAACATATTTTTCTTCTTTTACAAGAACTCACCTGTATTCCTCCACCAGGTCAACACCTGTTTTTCCAACCCTAGGGTTAATAATAAGACCATGTTCATTCTTGGAGATAGTTCCTTCAGGTTGTACAATCGCATAGATACCCCCGGCAGACATCTTAGCATAGATGAAACAGCAAAGGATGACAAGAATTAGAGCAAGGATGAGAGAGACAAAGAAGAAGAGTGCTGGCAGACCATGGTTGTAAAGAAGACTCTCCTCGTACGTGATGGTTTGTGTGATACAGACGCTGTCAATGACTGGGCCATAGCTAGATCCAGGATGCTACAGGAGAAAACAGGAATCAATGAAAAATTTTGCATGTTCTACAAATAGACAAACTTAAAAGCCTATCCATACCCTCAAGACAACAGTTCATAAACTAGCAATGATTATGCTACATGACATGAATATCACATCTACTTAATTTGCTATCATACTTGTAAACCAACTAGAAATTCACAAGACTTTCTCATACAAAGTATGAACAATACTTAAAACAAAGTTATATCAGAGAGATCTAATTCCAGTCCATTATTTGACAGGGCTCCATTTTATTTATTATACACTGTACAAGTCTGATCAGGACAAGCAAAAGGATGATTCAAATATCACTGAAAAAAAGGTTCACACAATATCACCACCAACAACAAAGAAATTGAAGAGGAAATAAGTCTTGATGAATGAATATGAGATGAAAATCTTACTGTATTTGTTTCCTCATCTGCTGGCAGTGATGACCATGTCAACTGAGATTCTAACTGAATATCACTCAGGTTCTCATCTACTGAACTTTGGGTTAGTCTAGCAGTGTATGACATCACAGCTATCTCACCAACTGAATAAAGAACAGAGTGAATAATCTAATAATGTGAATTCTTTATTCAGGGATGAGCATACATCTTTGATACCACCTGTATGTCACAAATAACAACTTCATGCTCTTTTTAATTATTTCACTTTGACAAAAAAAATTAAAAAGGAAAAAGATGAATTATAAAATGTAACTAAGAATTGGCTAAATGCATAAGAAAATTATTAACCAATAAATTTCTCAATGACATAAATGTGACAGTTACTCTCTCTACCTCAACAGTATCTAAATTCAAAACTCTCTTCAAGACATGTTTGTTAAGAAAAATTATAGCACAATTTCCTTTTCTTTTCCTAAGCCCATGTCCATACAGATGCTATGGCAGTGATATGTGCTATAAAGCAACTGGTATTATTATCATAATTATGATTATTACCTTCCAAGACACCAGGGTTAAGGGTATACCGAGAACCAGTAATAACTGGTCTGATGGCTGATGAGAAGGGATCAGGTACAATGGTATCTAGATCCACAGACAAGCCTGTCACAGGGTTATAGAATGAGACCTGGGATGCAGGACCGGTAGAATTGCTGGAGTGAGACACAGTGGTGGTGAAATGCATGTACTGGTAGGTGTAATCATCAATCACCTCAGTACGAGAGAGCTGAGAGATGAGAGAAGTAAAATATGGATAAATAATTAAACTGTAGCAGTAAAAACACAAACAATGAAAATGATGTAGCTTTTGGACATCAAGTTTGAAAAGACCTTGGTACTTAAAGAGAGCTAACATTAGAAAAATTTTACCAATATATTTTCCAAAGTAACACATTCTTCTTAATCATATTTTATGACGAAAGAGCATTGGAAATTAACATCTAGAATGATCTCATCACCAGTTGAAATACAATATAGGACAATTCTGTTGATCATTTATAACATAAAAAACCTGTTTACTCAAGCACTATTCATCAAACTATTAACACCACTTTCTACCAATTTTAAGGACATGATATGTGGAATATATAGCACAAAATATAGCTCCATGAGAAACTGATGAGCTCAGAATATGAAAAATCAAACAATCCATATACATGCCTAGCTTTATATGTGAAAAGATACTTATAGGCCTATAGGGTTGAAATACTGCAATGCAAATTATCAGACATATGTGCTTTACATTCCATTTTCTGCACAGATTCCAACTTCACTACACTTCAGAATTATAATTCTGTTGGCTGAATGAGAGAGTCAAGTTTGCAATAACATTATCAGAATCGAATAATTAGATTTTCTGGTATAAGTCTCTCCATAATATGATTATTGACCTGTTTCCAGGGTACTTCATATATCATCAATGCATTCTAAAAAATTTTTTTTTCTTCTTCTTCTGCAAGGGATCTTTTTGTACAGTGAATCTGAATTCATGAGATATTTGCAGAATCACTTGTCTGTACACATAATCAACTTTGCAGGATGGAGAACTTGTGAAATGCTCATGTTTGATGTAGCCATGCCTATGAAAATTTTTTTTCTTCTTCTTCTGCAAGGGATCTTTTTGTACAGTGAATCTGAATTCATGAGATATTTGCAGAATCACTTGTCTGTACACATAATCAACTTTGCAGGATGGAGAACTTGTGAAATGCTCATGTTTGATGTAGCCATGCCTATGAAAAAAAAATATACTGTGATACATACCACTACTACCTCTGCTGTCATTACAAGGTCTGGTTTTACTACAACTAATACTTGGCTGTCTATGTGAGCTAATCCTCCATTGACACCTATGTTCTCTTCTAATAATACATTATCTCCAGCACCCAGCAAACCTTCATTTATAATGAAGGAAATCTACAAGAAAAGAAAAATATCAATGAGAGAGAAAAGTTGAAATACTTTGATTTTATATCAGAGTAATTAATCTTTCTCAATGATGAAAATTGTTGCAAGTGGAAAACTAATCAAATATATTACATCTGGATCTGTAGACATGGTGGAAGAAAGAGGTGGAAGAGAGAAAGAGAGAGAGAGAGAGAGAGAGAGAGAGAGAGAGAAAAGGGACTCAGAAAAGACAGATCACTTGCTTCTGTAATGATCACTTCAAAGAAAAAAGGAAAGGAAAAAGGAAGAAAAAAATAAGGAAAAGGTAGAATAAGATTATGAGGGACAAAAGGGAATGATTCTTACATTAAAAAAGTGTACCACATGTGCAACAGCTAAGAATAGGAAAAGACAGATAGATGGTAAAATAAAATATACCAAAACTAATCCAAGACAAAGATAAGATACATGTACCCAGGAGACTGCAAAATCAATCAACAGCAGTACTCTTAAAAAAAAAAATGTACAATACAGAATACTACATATTAAAATTAATATGCTCCATCAGTTCATCCTTTAATAATATTGTAAAGATGTTTTCCACTGTTCTTTCCCCTGCATCATTATTAAATGTACATGTACTGCGGCTCACAATACACACTGCTTAAAATGAAAAGCTCTCGAGAGCAATTCCCCGTCCACCAAACTCATTACTCCAATCGCATCAAATCAATACCATTCAAGCAGAATGCATATTATCCTCCAGGCTGCGTATCTATTTACATTGGTTGTCATGGTGATGATGGGATGTTGTAATACTACACTCATGCTTGATTAGGTTGTAAGTGAGGTGTAAGGAGAACAATCAAGATATCTGGTCCATTGGGAAATGACAATTCATGGGCTAAGCATATTGAGATGCTTCTAATTTGTAAATAATTCTGAGAGGATTGTCTGCCTTATGAAAAATAATCCTACATTTCTGCAAATATTACTGATAAGATAATCATAAGGATTATGACGACAAATACAATGATGTTGATGATTATAATCATGATGATGAGAATACTGCTACTACTGCTACTAGTAGAAATTCAATAATAATGATCCTACTATAACAGTAATAATAACAACAACAATACTAATACTAATAATTATATTAAAAATGACAAATAATAACAATGATGATACTACTAGTACTGCTGCTACTACTTATAATAATTTAATATATGTAATAATAACTGTTCCTCTTTTAAATCATTTATATATCATTTTCCTTTTTTCATATCGATTATATATTTTGTTATATATTCAAGTTATTCTTGCACTAAAAGTATATCCCACAATATTTAACAACTTGCTATCAATTCCATATCTGTAGCTAACTAACTACACAAGCATTTGTATGTTAAGTTAATTTTGTATGTTATGTTAGTTTCTTTTGATCATTTAGTAATGTTACTTTCTACTACAGTAAAAAGTAACATTACTAAATAAGAGACAAAATATCACTCACTCAATTTCATAGGATCAGGTGTAAGTTGTAAGTAGGCAACAAAGACTAAATATATGACAATGGCACTGATAACAGACATAATGTAGATGCAGCTCTTTGACTTCCACTCATCTGAGTATGGTAAGTGCAAGTCAAAAAGCTTTTTCTGTTTCCAGTGCCATTCCTTGATTATGCAGTACTACACATCCATTATCTTTCATCAAATTTACCTGGAGGTCTAATGTTCCATTAGCAGCATACACATATCCAAGGTTAAGATCAGATAATATGCAGATATTACTGGTACAGGTAAAACTTGGTGTAGATGGCTGGCTGTATGTAATGAAGTTGGAACTTGGCATAAGTGACATTCCCGTGAAATCCACATTTAAACTTGGCACATCAGCACTGGAAACTTCTGTAATGTCAAGAATACATTAAAAAAGACATTTCTTTATCAAAACCTCATTATACATCTGCCACAATTTGTCTTGTCCATAATGAGTATCACTGACTTCAATATTAATGGTACAATTTATACATAAGCAAGGAAGTGTAATTCTTTTGGAAGGATTGTAGTGGAATTTTAAATATAAACATACTTTCTTGTGTGGGAGAATACATTGTGGTCAAGAAAACACTTGGGAAACAATTAGACTGAGAGGAATCATTTCTAAAGATCAAAAATTCAAAATCAAACCTCAATGACAAACATACCTAGGAAGACAGTGACATCAGATAAGTTGTATGGAGGAAAGTCGAAGGATACATTCACCACAGTTTCTCTATCAGGAATAAAATCACTATCACTCATTGAGAAACCCGAGTTCTGGAACTCTGTCCTAATTCCAGGTCCAGCATAGCTGATATCGCTTGTAACGCTTTGTGACGTTTCATTTATACTCTCACTAAACTGGACAACAGCAGAGAAAAAAAATGTATCTCCTATGTTTTCTCGTTTTTCCACAAGGTATGCAGTGAACGACATCATGATCATATCATCCTCAGTCAAATTGGCTGAGTTGTTTGAGTTTTGGACAGTCCCGAGATCTATGGTCAATGACTGCACATAATTAATGGAATTGTTGAGAAGACTTGATGCAATGTTATCTCCTGTAGTCACAGTCACGTTCTCATCAACAGCAAGAATGAACTCTGCTGGAATGAGAAGGAACACAGTTGTATTGTAGAGAGTAATGTTACTAGTGAGAGTTAGGTTAAGAGCAACATTCACTGTGTCAGAGAGGAGAACAGACTCTGGTCCAGGTTTGTCTAATCCACTCTGAGCCTCTAGAAGGAGAGACATGGTAGGTATAGGTGATGATGGTGTATTCACAGTCTCCATCACATCAGCCTGGATGACACTGGTTGATACCAGTAGGATGAAGCTGGATACAGATAAGAGATCCAGGATTCTCCATCTTGCTCTCTCGGGTTTTCTCTCAAGATGATTTGCCATGGTGATTTCTAGCTGGAGGCTGGTTCATATCACGGTTTCAATTCCTTGTCTGTATTCTTCTTTGCTGTCTTTGCCCCATGTTTCACCTGCACCAAACAAATGAAAAACAAACAGGATCAGTCATATATCATTTCAAATTTTCAATCAGGCTGATATATGCCTGCTTCTTAGTGACATCTACAAGTCATTGCAGATGTCATTTTGAGCAGGTGGTCTACATGTTTCTTTTATACTTGTTTCACTAGGAAAACTATTTCAGATAAACATAAATTGTGGTCTTTATAGACATCCCAAGAAAATAAGAGAAAAATATCCTCAAGAAAATACATGTAGGCCTACAATCAGATCTGCTTTTGCATGAAAACGACCACTTACCTAGAGAAAGTAAGAAGAGAAAAATATCATCATGAAAATATCACTTTCCATACAGGTGTTTGCAAAAGCAGGTTTGCTTGTAATATCTTCATATTTTTCTTATTAGTTTCTAGGGCTAGGGGTATTGAAATATGTTATTTTCATACAAGCTAGCGTTGAGAATGGATTTTCTTTGAACGTAGTCGGTCTGTCGTCCTATTTATCCCGTTTTTATAATGAAAAGAAGAGAAGAATGCAAAAAAATGTTGAATTATTTAACTAGCATTGGATCCCGCATTGGATTGGGCCCATGCACCTCTCGGTCAAACCCCATACTCCATGCGAACCCTTTCCTTTATCAGCTACAGCAAACGCATTGTGTGTATACAGTATACAATCCACTCAATTATCGAGTGCACGCACACTACTCATCTAGTACTACGCATATACATGTACACTCCTGCTGGTCAATAGTCATAGGAACACCCACAACAGGTGTATACAATTCACGCCACAATTAATGTGATCAAAATATGATATATCTAAATTCATACACGTTACGTAGTGTAAAGTTATACATGCAGAAGGAAATCCGTTCAAATTAAATCAATAATTCATAAGTAGTGTCTGAAAATTACATTACCTCCTGGAATTGTAAGATATTTAACATTAAACATCCGCTTTAGAGAGCTCTAAAATTCTCATGTATCCTTAGAAACACCAAGCTTCGCCATATGAATGACGTCAAATTGACGGCTTCTGATTGGTCAGTCAGCGTTAATGAGAGGATTCCTCAGTGTCCCCCACTGCCAGTGATGTTTTGTGGGCTGGATTTACTATCGTTTATCAAATTATACCATTCTGAAGATAAAGAACGAAAGTGGTAATGATTATTTAGTATATTCATTAAGTGTAAATTGTAATGTAAAACTGTAAATTATATTTTGTTGAAACATTATTGGTCAACGTAAAATACTACGTCAAATTTTGTGGCAGGACGAATCGATACTACGGTGAGCAATTACAGAATCCACGGGAGAGAAGCCCGTGGGATATCCTTTCCTTTAGCACCTGCTAGTCACTGAACACTAGATCTAGTTAGTAGTAGTGATAGTACTAGACTAGTACATGGCCACTTTTGGCATGTACGTGTTGTAGCATCGTCACTGCATTGTTAAGATACCCTGTGCATGCTGACACATGGCTGATAAATGTTCCAAAACCTTTTGTATCTTTGGAAGTCTAGTGTGAAGAATTGTTACTTTTTATGGGCATCACACAAACGTGGCTTTATGGGAGCATTTGCATAATGTTGGGCAAAAAAATTCCTGGCTGCAGCAGTTGACTTCTATTTCTAATATTCTAACTAATCCTAGACTCTAGCTAGGACAGGTAAGCTAATTAACTCTAACTTCATGATATTGATTAATGAATCACCAGAATCATTAGCACAATTATATATTTGCTTCTATTTCTTGCACTTTAATTTATCAGGATGATTTCCATACCATTCCTTCAACTTGGTCTCATCACCTTAAGTGGAATTTTCAGATTTTTTTTTCGGCGACCTTGGTCCTCTGAACATGCTGAAGCTCACACTTGAGCTCAAGAACATGATTTGCCAATTGTCAGCAAGTGCCCCTGTATAGAACTATACTGTTGCGAGGTTGGGAATGCTTTTGGGCTGTCTTTTTTTTATTTTTTATTTTTATATATATATATATATAGGGCCTATGATAAATTACCCGGTATGATAAACAAATGGTTTTTTGCCCTCAGGCAAGCAAAAATTTGGCTGGGAGAATCTAGAATTTGTTTAAAAGGCAAATTGTTTGCTTGAGAGATTTTAGTTAGAATTATTTCACAAAATTGATATTAAAAAAGTACATTTCATGAAATGAATAGTTTGTAAAGTTGCAACATTTTCTTTTTGTATTTGATAAGTGGAAGTGATTATGATAAAATGAGACAACTCTGTGATTGATTATTTTACAGTGATTAGTGTAATTTTTCCAATTAGGAACTTGAAGAAGGGCATCAAGAATGTCTTGTGTTGAGATTGCCTCCATCATCCCTTCCACCACATGGAGACTAGATGCCTTAGAGGTCAGTCTAGCGGTCATCTTTGGGGTCATCCTAGGGGTCATTCTAGCCATCATCATCTCAAGATGCTTTGTCAAGGAACTTGCCAAGGATAGGGTAGGTGATTTAGGAATGTCTTTTAGTGATTTTTTTTTCAGTATTAGAATATTGAACAAGATGTGATTGTGATTTTTAAACTATAATAATGAGGATAATGTATTAAGAAATATAAATGAATGAATATTAAAGATTTTATTCTGTACCTTAACAAACTGCAAGAGGCCTCAGAATTCAGAGAAATTGTTATGGGTTGTTTGCAGAGCATTTACCGGTATCTTCTGTGTTGATTTGTATTTTGTGTTATTTAAAAAGAGGAGGTGGTACTGGTAGCTATTTTTCTCACAATTATTTGACTTTATTGTATGTTGAAATAAATGATATCTGAATCATTTTTAAGCAAGGCATTTAGGAAAAGAAATGAACAATTAGTAAAAATACTTTAATTGGAGGGGTCGGGGGATCAGAAATTGGGATGTATTTTCTTCTGAATCTGAATCTGAATCTGAATGGTTTGGTCAGCAAAATGTCTCTTCCCGACACATCATTAACACACTCATTACCATAGATATATACAGGAACCACCTGGTCTGCGTTTCACGAAACCGTCATAAGTCTAACTTCTTGGACATCCCATTGAAACGCGTGTTGTAGAATTAACACGCGTTTCAATGGGATGTCCATGAACTTAGACTTATGACGGTTTCGTGAAACGCAGCCCAGGTTCCAGGAGGTATATGGGGTACAATGTGAACACAAACTTGATTTTACCTTTCATTCTCCCCTTTTAGATTCACAAGCACCAAGATGATACTGTTGTAAAGAATGCAGCATATGAAATAGAAGTGGCTGGCTATGCTGAAATGGTAAGTTTAAAATTGAAGTATGAATTATGCATCATCTTGTTATTTTAGAGATATGGCAGGGTCTAGCCGTTCAGCTGTCTACTCTTCACCTATTAATCAACTCAGTGTTTAAGATGGTGATGTTCAAGTTTGATATTGAAAACTATGTGTTTAAAAAAGCAAAACTTCACATGTATTATTGCGTGGATGCAAATTCCAGAGAGAAGTATTTACCTCATAATAGAAGGTTTCGTGGAGTTTAATCCAATATATTTTCATGTATAACAGTTGAATATAACCCTTTTTTTCCCCTTCATATTTATTTTACTTTAAAAGACATACAGAAAAACTAAAACATCAACAGTCAATGAGAAGTCCTCCCGTCAGATGCTCATTAAACAAGATGATGAAGATGGTGAGGACAGTGATACATACCGGAAGAAGAAGAGGCGAGATGAAGAATCAGATGATGATGATGATGAAGGAGGGGACGAGGAGGAGGAAATGAAGGAGATGCCAACTTCAGGCATCATCATTGCACTGACAATGCCCTCAAGGTATTAGAGCTAAGATGACTTTGATCAAAATGATGTAAAATAAAAAGATGTCTAATGATGATGATGTAGGACTATTTCTTCTTTGTGATGCAATCAGTGTACCAATGTAGTAGAGGTGTTGTGGTTCAGTTGATCCGGATTTCTCCGGATTTGAACCACAAGGTATGGGGTTCAAATCCCTACCGCAGCACAAATGCCCTTTGGCAAGACATTCATCTACATTTGCCACACTTGACCCAGGTGAGGTAAATTGGTACCTGGCAGGAATTTATTCCTTGAAATGCTTGTGAATGCTGATCGAGCCTGGTAACTTTAAAGTATTGGAATACATTGTATGGCTACACAAAATAGATTTGAAATTTTTATGAAGCAGATTACTATTATTACCACTAAGTACACATTCTAAATTCTTCACATGATGTTTGTCATGACAGTGAAAAGACCCTGGTAGAGCTTAGTCTTCAAGACTTCCAAGCAACCAAGTCCATGGAGAGAGAACTCCTGCAGGAAAGAGAATCTGTAAGTTGGTCAACTATGGATTCATTTGAAATCAAATCTAAAAGGCCATGCCATTTATTCCTTTGTGTTATACTACAGAGTGCATATTGATGGTTGGGATTTATTTTGTTACTCAAGGTGAATATCAGATGAATAAAGTTTGAGGATTTTATTTTCATTAATAGGATGTAAGAGTTCTGATGTTATTCCTTATTGTATACTTCAGATGAAATGATTTATTATTGTAGTGTTTATAACCTGTAGCCTGTTTATACATTGCCTAAGATAACTTGGGCTTTCGTCTGTGGAAAATGCTTGTTATACATATACTAACAGTTTAAGAAAGAGAAAGTGTTTGTTCTTTTATCATTACAAGTAAAATCTATGTTGCTGACATATTTTCTTTCTTTTACTTCTAGGTGTTTGTACATATCCTACAAATTCTTCTGGGAAGGTTTGTGACGGCAGAGAAGATGGATGAGAAGTTTGCTGCTGACTTTGTTGAGAGAACATCAGAAGAATTGAGTGAAGCCAAGAACTCATTGGAAGCAACTCAGTTGATGGTAGAGCAAGACTTGAAAAATAGATCTGATCTGGTGAAGGATCCCCTAGCTCTGGAAGAAGCTCTAGAGAATTCAAGATTGGATTACATTAGAAAGATGGTAAATATATTCAGTTAATCCACATTCGACTTTGTTCAGTGATAGCTTGGAATAATATCAAATTATCAATGAATGTTTATTTGCCTTGTATTCTACATCTTACTTTCATTTTGTTATGGGAGATTGGCTGAAATAAATTGCAGCAATGACATAATTCTTGTTTAATTCTTCATGTATTTGCTATTTGTTTAATTACAGGATGGTTTAGTGCAAGATGCCCAGATTAAAGTGAAAGACAAACTAGATAGAGAGGCTGGACTCACAACTGAGGAGGTAAGTCTACCAGTTATGTGCAGAATAAATTGATTTCATTTAAATTAGTTAATGGTGGCATTTTCTTCTCTCTGTATCTCTTATCGATCTATTTCTTCTATCTGTCTTTCTTTTGCTCTGATTAATCTGAATTCTCATACTTGATACATCTCTTGACATTCCAAAAGAGTATGAACTCTCCCTTCTGACGAAATCTCTATGACCTTAACTGAGCACATCTTATAGAATCTATCAACTTTTAAACTAAGGATTGTGGTAATTGGTTGGTATCAATTTGCCCTTTTTTTTATGTAGGTTGAAGCTATCATGAAGAAGATCCTAGAAAACATGGCTGCTGCTGAGAGGATGATTGGTCAAGAACAGAATAGACAAGCTATGGTGAGAATGTTAACATTAGAAATAAATATGTGATATTGTACACCCTAGCAGGGAAAAAACTAGGTGTAAGTGGAAATGCATTAATGATCCAATAGCAGTTTAAATTCTTACAATCACGTTTTTGAAATAGCTATAAAACTTGTTCCCTCTAGACATTTTGGTATTGCTTGATCAACCTCATGGCTTTGTCGGGTAATGAGGAAAATGTTCTTCACATTTGATAATGATGTGGATTAAAAGATAACAATCAAGAAAATCAATTTGGAAGACAAATCTACCACTTAAAGAGTAATAATAAACAGACATTATTAGAATGAATTTTAACCCTGTGATGACCTGATATCGATATACATACAGAGCTCGAGTTTCATGTAATTTTATGATGCACTGTTAAGCAAGCTATTACATTTACAAATATGTTCCTTCTTGTCTTTCCAAATGTAGATATTACATGAAAGACTATCTAAGCGGCAGGCACTATCTGAACAGTATGCTCAGGTGACAGGTAGGGAGAACAAAGGAAACCAAACCAGGGTTAGAAGCTTGGATGAAGTCTCAAAATATCTAGCAGAAGAAAGAGAACTCAACGAATCGCAAGCTAAAAGGTAAATAAAACACAACAGATATTAGCTTTGGTGATTGTTTGATTTTGAGATTAACTAAATTGATTAGAGGAACAAAAAGAGTCGTGAACTTGTTTTTGGAAGCCTGATTTCAGGGGAGAATTTAACAGGACATAAAGATGAAATTGATTTAACCCATTCATGACAGAGGTCCACATTTTGTGGTTTGGCCTAATATCTTTTGATGCAAAGCCCTAAAAATCATACCAAATACATGAGCAGAAAGAGCAAAAAATTCTACACAAACTGTGCCCATTTTGGTTGTGTCAATATTCTTTGTTTGATGCTGAAAATTTTTAAAGGAAAATAAGCATTAAAATCCTTAAATTGGCAATGTGATAGAAAGTTTAAAATCACTGTTTTCTCCTGCAAATTGGCAACTTTTTGACTTCTCATCATAATTTCTGTCAATTCATATTCATTTCAGATACATGACGTTATATAAGAAAAAATGTAGCAATAAAATTAAAATGTTGGTATTGCCAATTTGAAGAATAAAAGCTGATCAAATTAGGCTTTAAGTAATTCCTGTCACGAATGGGTTAAAACTAGAAAGAAATAGAGATTTATGGCAGTAGAAGGCTTCATGGTACACCATGTATTCTTTCTTGGAAATGAGTGGTCCTCAATAGGACCTACACACTCTTGACATTTTTGTAAGCATGTTCTTACCATCCTCAGGAGAATGGGTGCTGGTGGGAGTAGACATATTTTACACATTACTATTAAAAAGATATTTGTAATATGTAAACTTATGACCTTAACTTGCATTTTAACGAATATGTAGAAAAGTATCTGGTAAGAAGAAGAATAAAAAAAACTGGTTGATTTATAGTTCATTACTTCATCTACTATCTATTCAACAGTATACATCAGCTCTTCTCACAAGAATTTTGTAAAGAATGGATTTCTTTGTTGTTTTTCTTTAAATTCTATTTTCACCTCCTTTTTTTTTTTTCATGACAGTATAATGAAGCAATACCAGTCAGATGTAGAGAAGATACAGGAAGCTCACAAAGCAGGTAACTAGTATTAGGCAACAGATCCAATAGCTGTTCCATTTTGTTATGTTTTCAGTCACACATTTCACTATTTTCACTAATGAAACTATGAAATATTTGTGGTAAGTAAATTTTTCAAGTGACTAGTGAAAATCATTTGTATATTGCAATGAATGTCTCAAGGCTGCTCTGTCAGATTGACTAGAGAGCTAGAATTCATGTTGTCTGTATTCACATCATTGTGCATGGCTTTAATTGAATATGTGCTCTGAATTGTGTACATCTGGTGTAAAAGGAAGTCTTATTCTATGGGTGTGTGTACTATCTTGCTTAAACATTTAGTGTGAAGTTAATATCCTTCTTTTGCTTGGCTTTTTTTTGTTTTTTTTTGCTTAGCTGTATTAAAACAAAGTCAAGAGCTTGCTGAGAAGCTACAGGAACATCGGGAGAGAAAGCTGAGAGCTTTGGAGAGGAAACAAGAGGAACAGAGAGAAAAACTAGCATCCAAAGCTCCTCAAGTTGTCAATCCATCAGACTTTGTAGAGGTACATCATGAAAAAAAAAGATTCATATTTAAATATTATTATTTTTCTTTTGCACTTCCATATTTTAGAATTCATTTCTCAAGTAAAATGTATTTAGTTGATGAAAAGTCGAAGTAATGGTTTAAGTCTTTTACATGTATGTGTATTAAATTAGAGGAATTTCATTAGAGGTTATGTACGGATTTGGTTTGTCGGATTTCCTTGCATTCAGCTGGTCAGTAGTAAGACAGGAGCAAAACTAAGATGTATGAAGTTTTCTCCTCAAGTTGAATATTAAACAAATGAAAGGCAAAAAATGTCAGCGATGTAAAGTCATACAGAGCCTGCACAAGTGTAAAACCAATGAGAGTTCAAATGCAAATGCAACAAGTGTATGAACTATGAATCATTGTGTAGGTAGGGGTTGGGATGGAGGGGTCCTGCATATGGCAGAGTGTAAATGCATTCATTTTAAATATTTACACTGAAATTCACCAGAAATCATGAATGGAATATCATGATCTCACACATGTATTTGTTTATGCAAGGCAGACAGAGTGTAACTATATTTAATCACTTTCATGCCAGTGACCTTTTGCTACCAAAACTGTACATGAACTTTAATTTCTATCATCTATGTTACCTCTTGATTTAAAGCTTCTTTATGATACGATCCTCTGAAAGATGTTTCTTTTGACTTAAAAAAATGAAACTGTTCTTGGTGCACCTGAGACTGGATAATAGTAAAAGTATTAACCATAAACTAAAGGATTTTATTGTTTTCCTCTTTCACCAGGCTCACCATGATCTACTAGAGCAGCAGCGGAATGAGAAGAATGATTTGATTGATGAGCTTGACTACCATGAAGCAGAAGAACTCAGTCTACTCAGAAAGGTATATTCTATTCTTTCTGTCGTGTTGGTTTCCTTTGCATGTGTCATCAGATACTGCAAGATGGGAATGTCTGAAAATTATCTGTTTGTTATTCCTTTTAATCCAGTATGTTATTATTCTATTCAAGAGAAATATAATGGTATATTACTGTTTATATAACAGTATATTACAGTATTCTGTAACAGTATATTACAGTATATTATCATTTTGGTATCATGGTGTGAAACACAAGTCTAATCAATGAGCAATGAATCAAAAGATTATATAGATTTAAAGCTTTGAGCACTTTCAGAGTGTTAGAATCTGCACCATGTAGGTTGTCATTATTATTATTAGATGTCAGTGAAGTTTGATTCTAATTCTGATGAGTTATGATTCAGCACTCCTGGTGGAATAAAAGGAAAAGAAATTTGTAACTGTAAAGTTCAAGTCTCTGATGTTTTATGGTAATCTTCATCTTACAGAGTGGTAGAGAATAATCAGTTGTCACACGAAGTAGCAAAATGGACGATTGCGACGTTTCGGCTGCTACTTCGTGTGACAACTGATTATTCTCTATACCACTCTGTATAGTACTCCACGATGATCAATCTCTTCCGTTCTATAAATCTTCATCTTCTTACTCTATTCTTGCAGACTTTAGAGGAGGATAGAGTAAACCAGTTAACAGAGAAAGATAAGTCTGTTTTTGATGAGCTGGTAGAGAAGGCTCAACTGAATGAGAAGGAAGCTAATCGTATAGTCAAGAAACATCAAGCTAATGTTACAGCTTATGAAGGTATGTCTATGTTGGATGAATTCTTATTAGTCTTCCATTCTCATGCCCTTGTTTTTGTGTTTTTCAAATCATTTTTGGTGTGATTGCATAATTATCTACAAATGAATATTAGTCTAACTCAGTGACTCATAACAAAGTGCATTTGTGTTTCCATGACATGTGGTAAAATTCTCCCATATTTGTTATACACTCTTATGTATACATGTAGCTTGTCAATTTGGTATTTCTTGACAGTGCTTCATATACCTTATCACAAGGTGCTCATGTTTTGTGAACACCATACATAAGAAGCTTTTGTAAATATGTTTTTTTTTGACATACCATTGTTCTGATTAACTTGAAGCCCCTATGGCTTAGCACTATCTGTTCATTTGTAAGGTCAGGGATTAAACCTTGGAATAAGAACAGTGGTCTTGTGCCTTGATACAGAGACCATGCTTCCTTCATACCTATTGACATAATGCATATGTTTTGTGAACACCTTACAAAGGAAATCTTAGGGCATCCCTGATGCTTTGGTGTGTGTACCCCTTGTTCTTCTTAAGCATTTCCTTCACTATTCCTAAGCAGGGATTAGACTCCTGACCAATTGTCAATGGGGGAACGATACCCCTTGCACCTTTATAAAACATGTGCTGTTAACCCATTCGTGACAGGAATTATTTAAAGCCTAATATGATCAGCTTTTATTCTTCAAATTGGCAACACCAACATTCTTATTTTAATTCTACATTTTTCTTATAAAACGTCATGGATCTGAAATAAATATAAATTGACAGAATGTATGATGAGAAGTCATAAAGTTGCCAATTTGCAGGGGAAAACAGTGATTTTAAACTTTCTATCACATTGCCAATTTAAGGATTTAAGTGCTTATTTTCCTTAAAAAAAATTTCAGCATCAAACAACAAATATTGACGCAACCAAAATGGGCACAGTTTGTGTAGAATTTTTTGCTCTTTCTGCTCATGTATTTGGTATGATTTTTTGGGCTCTGCATCAAAAGATATTAGGCCAAACCACAAAATGTGGACCCTCTGTCACGAATGGGTTAAGAAGAGTAGGCATGATAAAGAGAAGGATCTAGCTTCATGCATCTTTGAATAGGGATTGAGTAGATTACCCATGCATGGCATTGTTATATTAAAGGAATGGTTAACTGTGATCTTATTAACACAAAGCTTGTTAGCACTTGTGACCTGCCTTTAGCCTTAGTGGACCTTTAGTTGTACAATAGTGTGATTAAACAAGGCATGGAACCTCATAGGGAAATCTAGCTTTAAAATCAAGCCTCTGTTGACTTAGGATTACCTTACTAAAATGAGACCCAAGTCCCTTTTCATGCAGAAAGGAGAAGAGTAATAACATGAATTAAGGTCACCTCAATATGTGGTAGACAAGAACAGGTTTGATTGATTGTCTCTTCAGGCTTATATGACCACATCAATGTCTAACAAGTGCATTTTATGAGAAACCAACTTTCTTTGTTAGTGGTTTCAATGACTCACTTGTGTGACCATGCAGTAGGTTTTTTTTTTTTTTTTTTTTTTTTTTTTAAATGTCAGATATCCCTAACCATAGCTGTATTTTGATCTAATCATTAAATCCCTTCCTTGACTCTCACACATCCCTTTCATGGGAAATGATTGGGGGGTAGTAAAATTTATCTGAACATTGCCACTATTACAGAGCAACTGGATCAGGAGAAGAAACGTCAAAACATGATTCTACAGGAAAAGATTCAATTACGCAAAGCATCATGGGAAGAGGAGCAGAAACGAATGGCAGCTGAACAACAGCAGTTAGCTGAACAACAGGAGAGAACCATTACAAAGCTGATTGATACACAGTCAACACTAGATGAAGAGTGAGTGTAGTTTTCAATATTTCATGACGGTGTACGATAGGCACTACATCTTGTTAGTCTTTTTTTTTTAGGGGGGGGGTGTGACTGGAGTATGCAATTAAGGAAGACAATAGTTATCTCTTGTCACCCCCCCAAAAAAAAATAAATAAATAAAATAAATAAATATATATATATATATAAATAAATAAATAAATAAATAAATAAATGAATGAATGAATGAATGAATGAATGAATGAATGAATGAATGAATGAATGAATGAATGAATGAATGAATGAATGAATGAATGAATGAATGAATGAATGAATGAATGAATGAATGAATGAATGAATGAATGAATGAATGAATGAATGAATAAATAAATAAATAAATAAATAAATAAATAAATAAATAAATAAATAAATAAATAAATAAATAAATAAATAAATAAATAAATAAAATAGGAATTGGAATCTAGGAGTAATGCAGAGAGCTGTTATGGTTCCAAAGTTTGCAGTTTTCTCTGTGTATGAATGTGTTGTAGGAAATCTTGACATAGAAGAACTTTACAAAAAGCTGAATGTGGACTTAATGATTCAAAAACATTAAGTAATGCTTAGTTATGTGAGATTTGTATTGTGGATTATGAATTTCGGATCGAATATAATATCCAAAGATTTCTTGGTGCAAATTTCACAATTTTTTCCAGGTAGCATTGTGACGAAATGTATACCTCTACATAATCTGGTGAAAATCAATAAGTGTGCTATGAAATACCTCTAAGTAATATATTTCTAAGAACAATATTTTAAATCTTTTACTCCAGGTCAAAGAGACAGATAATGCTTCAACATGAGCAGAATGTCTCAGCCTTAAATAACCATCTTCAGATGACCAAACTCAAACAACAAAAACTGTAAGTATAGAAAAGACCAGCAGGTATACTTCATCACTTATAATGAAATGTTTGTATCTACTTATCGTTCCTTAGCCCAGTGCATTAGATGTCATGTTAGAATATTTTGGCTTCTTTACTTGGAAAGGAGGCAAGTTAAAGGTATTGGTTAACATTGTTATGATTTTAAAAAATCTTGTTTTGTTACTTGAAAATGGGATAAACATAAGGGTTATAGTGTAAAAATACCAGTCTGAAAGTTTCAAAGTATAATATCCACAGGAAGTATTTGTAAATATAAAAAATATGAACCAATGTTTGAAAAATATACGAGGGTCGGTTGCACAGAATAGACATAAGGAGTGCGCATGCGCGTATGACTCACCTTACCGTGCTGTGTGTCTTGGCGTATCACGCGGCGGGAGGCACATAACGGCATTTTCAAATTCAAGCAAAGTAGTCCTCTTAGTGATTGTCTCGTGAGACGAAGGATATTAAAATTGCCGTTTGCGTCTAACTTACACTTTTTCAATCCAAATTATGGTTGGTTTCAGGGTTTTTGAGTACAAATACAAGTACTCATACACATGTTTCATCTTAGTTTGAGAATTTTTTAAATCAGCTACTCACGAAGTTAGCCAATGCCTTTAATAGAGCATCTTTCATTTGAGAAATATCTTTGGTTATACTCATTGTGGATGATGGAGATATGCATTGTATGTAGACAGCCTTCATTGGCTTGTAAACATAAGCTAAGGAACTGTCATAAGCACCATGTGTCTCATACATGTTTAATTTACTTAGTTTTTGTTAAATGTACAATGTTTCAACATTTGATTTCTGCAAAGAGAGTGGTATTCATATTGCACATCTGAATTTTGGGTTAGTGCTGTCATGTTGTATCTATGACACAAGAGCTGTAGATAAAGAATTAGTACAGCATCATGATGTTTTGTTTGTTTGTGTCAAATCATTGCAGACTTGAGGCAAAACTAGCCAAAAGAAGAGCTCGCTATGAAGCTCTAAAGGCAGAGCATTCACAAGAGAGATTAGGAAGAGGAGAGGATGAAGAAGAAGAGAGTGAACTCACCACAAAACAGGTAATAATCAGAGACTTATTGGAAGGAATATTGGAAGATTGATTTATTTTTTTCTTGAGAATTAGAAACACCATTGAGAGTGATTGCAAAGGAACCACTTACTCTAGAATTTTTGTGTCAAGGTGAAGAACTAGAGGCTGAAGAGCGAGCTATAAAAAAGAAGAATGCCAGGCAGCCATCTTAGCTTGCCATGGAGACAGAGGCCTGTATTCTCAGTCTATAATCTCATTTCATCTCTTTTTTTTTTTGTCAGGCTGAGGAATTGCAGGCAGAAGAACAAGCAATGAGAGAAGAGCGGCAGGTGGCCATCTAAGCTTTAAAGAAGCAGCTAGCTCAGGAGACAGGGTTTTATTCATTCCATCCTCAGTATGTAATAGCTATTTTTCTCTTGTTTTTCGTCAGGCTGAGGAATTGCAGGCAGAAGAACGAGCAATGAGAGAAGAGCAGCAGGTGGCCATCTTAGCTCTAAGGAAGCAGTTAGCTCAAGAGACAGAGGAGGTATTGAAGGAGCAAGATGTTAAGATGGGTATGTTGATTGGTAAGCTTCAGGTGGGTCAAGTCAGGAGACAAGGAGTCATCAAGAAACTGGATAAAGCTGTCAAAGATCTACAGGTATGTGTCTTATGGTTTTTATTATCTTGATTTTATTAACCTGTTGAACACTAAGTCTGAGATAACTCTGGCTATGGTCTATAGAAAATGAGTGTTATACTGAAATCAAATCATGCTCAATGTGTTAACCCATTTGTGACAGAGGGTCCACATTTTGTGATTTGGCCTAATATCTTTTGATGCAAAGCCCTAAAAATCATACCAAATACATGAGCAGAAAAAGCAAAAAATTCTACACAAACTGTGCCCATTTTGATTGTGTCAATATTTGTTGTTTGATGCTGAAAATTTTTAAAAGGAAAATAAGCATTAAAATCCTTAAATTGGCAATGTGATAGAAAGTTTAAAATCACCGTTTTCCCCTGCAAATGGGCAACTTTTTGACTTCTCATCATAATTTCTGTCAATTTATATTCATTTCAGATACATGACGTTTTATAAGAAAAATGTAGCAATAAAATAAAAATGTTGGTGTTGCCAATTTGAAGAATAAAAGCTGATCAAATTAGGCTTTAAATAATTCCTGTCACGAATAGGTTAATACTGATTTTGTCTGACTGATACAAATTCAAGCATATCCATTACCAGTATATTTTGAGTTAAGCAACTAGGTGGTGGGGGGGGGGCTGACAAGTCTTGTTAAAGGTGATTAATATCATATCAAAAGGATTACTGAGCTGTTGAACCTCATTAAGAAGTACTGATAATAACAATGATGCTGATTAAAGTAATTCATAATATTTCAAGGTCTGTTATTGCCCAAACCAGACAAATCTATTCAAATAATTGCAATTGTAGCACATGCACATTCTCAACTTAGTCAGAAGCATCCTGGACAGTTGCAATTCATATATGCAGACATGAAGCATGCAACCAGCAGGATATCTGTTTATACCCTTTATACCCATGGGTAGAGAGAAGCAATGTGTATAAAATGACCGTCATGCTAAACTTTGCAAGTACTATGCTTAGCTAAATGATATAAGTTGGTTGTATCCCTAAACATTACCACCATCCTTTATCTTCCACAGGACCAGCTAGTTGATTCCATCGCTAATAGCAATGTGGTATCCGAGCGTAAGACAGAACGCATCATGGCAGCTCATATGCAGGAAATAGAAGAGATTGAAGAGAAGCTACGACAAGCGAGGGCGCACCAGGAGGATCAGCTTCAACAGAAGATGGAGACCATCAAACTTATGAGAGAAAAGTAAACCATGATTGCAATACCATGTTTTCTGTAATGGGCATTATATTATATTCCACATTCTCTCATGTCCTTATCTTTCCTATTACACTTTTTTCTATTTGTTCTGTTATTTCATTCTTTTGCACAGGTTGCGCCTTGGGCATTTGATTATCAAATGGATTCGGCACCTTACAAATATTATTATTATTATCATTATTGTTATTATCATTATTATTATTATTATTATTATTATTATTATTATTATTATTATTATTATTATTATTATTATCATCATCATTATTATTATTATTATTATTATTATTGTTATTATCATCATTATCATTATTGTTATTATTATCATTATTATTATTATTATTATTATTATTATTATTAGTATCATCATTATCATTATTATTATTATTATCATTATAATCATTATCATTATTATCATTATTATTATTATTATTATCATTATTATTATCATTATTATTATTATTATTATTATTATTATTTTTACTATTACTATTACTATTATTATTGTTATTATTATTATTATTAGTATTATAATTATTATTGTTATTATTATTATTATTGTTATTATTATTATTATTATTATTATTATTATTATTATTATTATTATTATTGTTATTATTATTATTATTGTTATTATTATTATTATTATTATTATTATTATTATTATTATTATTATTATTATTATTATTATTATTATTAATGAAAAGTGTAAGGACAAGTTGCACTCATATACACAAAAACAAGATTCAAATTCACATCTTTTTGATAATGAAAGGGAAGTTTGATGGTTAGAAGTAAATTTGCAGTTTTGATTGATGTATTTATGAAAAACCCAAGTTTCATTCACCCTGTCAAAGCCAAACAGTCATTATCTTATCATCGTTCAGGAATCAGTATCTATTTACAGTCATTATCATATCATCGTTCAGGAATCAGTATCTATTTACAGTCATTATCTTATCATCGTTCAGGAAGCAGTATCTATTTTCCAATACTATTTGTGAGATAACTTGCACTTTGGTGTATGGAATATGTGTGTTATACCAAAATCAAATCATGTTTATATTTAAATATTTTGCAAGAATGGATCATACAATTAGTG
Organism: Echinometra lucunter; assembly: GCA_029962745.1. NCBI lineage: Eukaryota > Metazoa > Echinodermata > Echinoidea > Camarodonta > Echinometridae > Echinometra > Echinometra lucunter. The sequence goes on along the minus strand of CM057159.1, from coordinate 29,884,102 downwards.
AAGTGTTATCTATTTTGGTATCTTTTGAACTCCAGAACTCTGGCTGAAGAGCTTAAGCAAGGAGCCAAACCTTCGAGTGATAGCCGCAGGGAGTCCGCTGCGTAAGTATTGAAGAGATTATGTGTTTCAAAGCTGTATGTTCAGTTTACTGCTTATTTATATAAAATTGCTTTAGCTTTACAAAGCCCATTTTTAACCACAGCAGCACTCAACTCAGATGGTATAGTCATTTATTTTTTTATTCATAGATATTCTAAAACTTTTTCATCCGGACATGATAAATGTATACTTTGGGACATATGGGTCATTTTGTCAAGTACTTGGCTGGTTCGTTTCTACTGTTTGTAGAAAATTTTGTACATATTTGCATGTGCAGCAAACTGTCACAAATTATTCATAGCTTTATAACATATTACTGCTGTTTTTACATCATCTTAGCACAAACTTGTATATAAATTAAATTACTAATACCAATTATGTTTTAATCATGCAATAAAGAAATGTAAGTTATGTAACTTAATGTACAGAGATTAATGCTTTCTTTCTTTATTTTGATACCAATGCACACTCACATCATGTGACTTAATGTCACCAATCACCTGATCCCTCCCTGTATCACCTGACTATTTAAACCCATCTCATCACATGATCAATCCAGCCATAAATCATCAGCGTAAGTTTTGCATGCAGTACTTCCTTGCACATATTTGCATTCTTTTGCACTTAATTTTAGATTTTCACTTTGTACAGTGGAAACTCAGTATAAAGAGGTCTGATATAACAATATTCCTGATACAACAAGGTAATATTCTGGTCCCAGCTCTTTATATTCCGTTGTTTTTTCAACCTGATATAACAAGATTCCTGCTATAAAGGTAATTTTGATGGTCCTAAGGTCCTTGTTATACTGAGTTTCCACTGTAATAACTTCTTTTTTTTTTATCACAAGCTGCATGATGCACTTTAAGCTTGTAAAAATGAAAATAATGATGTAAATTCACATTGTTGAATTAACCCATAGAGGTACAGTGTCTCCTTTAGGAGATGCTTTGGCAGTATTTGCTGATCCAGAATGCTAGGCATTACACACTTTACATGAGCAGAAAGAGAAAAATTCACTGAAAGTTTTGAGTCCATTCCCAGTGCAGTATGTTGTTGCATTTTCGAATTAGAGCAGTTTAAATGTAACTAATCATTAAACTCTTTAAATTGGCAATGCAGTGAATATTATATATTCACCATTTCTGTGTTCAAATTGGCAGTTACAGCTTAAATTTTACAATCATAATTCATTTTGGTTCAAGTTATATCTATATTTATTTTTTCAAATTATGTAAGAGTGGAAAAAATAATATTTGTTGCCAATTTGAAGATTGAAGATGATTAATTTAGACCTCTAAAAAGCTCTGTAGCTCTATGGGTTAACTGTTGCTGTGATATGATATGTTGGATCTTAACAAACAGATATAACCTGGTTCTGCAATTCAACCTGTACAAAGAGAATTATGTTACTTGTAAGCACATTTGAGACCTGTGATCTATCAATATCTACATCTTATGGCATTAGGCATTGATGGTAATGATGTTGAGATAATGCACCATAAGAGCCAAGTAATAGTACACTTGTTTTCTAATTGTTCTTTACATTAGATCTTGCCGATATGAGAGTTATTTCAGAACTCAGGATTTTAAATGACTGATTTGAGAGTTCACGGTTTGGAGATTGGGGGGGGGGGGGGGGGCGGGGACAAAGCAGTACTTTTCCTCCTTATGTATATTTATTTTTTAGGGGGAGGGGGGGGCTGATGTTTGTTTTTGTGAATTACCAACTTTCTAAAAACAAAAACAAAAACAAAAACTATGCATTGCTGGAAGGGTTCATGTTTACTAGAACGTATTCCTTGTTTGATATGAGAATGGTTTTGAAGTTGTCATTTCATTGATTAAGAGCTGTATTATAAACATACAAATTCATTGTCAGGAAATGAAAACATGTTTCAACACTATTTCTCTGTAGCGGAGCTCTGCAAATGATGACCAAGATTCTTGAGAGCAATCGTCAGAAGCAAGCTTTGAGACAACTGGAACAAGAGATGAAAGTTGAAACACTCAAACAGAAGGAAGAACTCAATGAACAGCTTGAAGATGCTTTAGAACAAGAACTTAAGGTGAGTGAATAGAGGAAGTGAAGTCAAATAGTACTGTGATCATACTGGTAGGGTTTTTTTTCATCCACAAGAAAAGTTTGAAGGAATAGATTCTGCATTGTAAACTGGTATCATGTGATCTGTATGCTTGGTCACACATATTTGCTCTTACTGATCACGAGAATTCTGGATAAAATATTGTCATCGCTGACCTGACAATTCAGTCATGAATTCCAATCATTAAGAGTGTGACTTTCCTGTTTGTATCTTTTACTAATACTCAACCTAATGGTTGTAAAAGCTCACCTGATTAGTTTCATTCCTTCATTTTCTTGAATTTTCCATTTGCTCCTTTTAAGTATATTTGTTAATAATTCCTCTTTTGGATATCAAGACAATTTAAGGTGGATGTGCTTTAATTCTGTCTGAATTTCAGTTGTTCTTTTCCCACCAGTATACATAAACCTGCCTTGTTTCTGTATCTATTTCTATCTTTGTAGGAGCGTGAGAGAGATTTCTTAGGTCAGCTTGCAGCACTCAGTCAACTTAGTAAAGAAGAACTGAATGACATGGTCCAAACAGCTATAGCAGGTATCCAACTATTCACTTCACTTTCTTGCTACGTACTAAATATCCTTCCACATAGGTGTGAGATTCTCTGATACATCTTTCAGATAAGTACCAGAATTACAAATATGTTAATTCAATGCAAACAAGGGTCCATTCCTTAAAGTTTGTTATATCATGTTAGAATAGCTGATATATTTATTTATTTATTGATTGATTGGTATAGAATCAAATACTGACCAGCAACACAAGGCTGAAGGGGTCAGTTTACAATCGAATATACATCATTGCATTACATATACGCTCTTCAAATATGGAAATTGATGGGTACTTGCAGCAAATACAATACACATAGCATTTTGCATTTACACAGCCTTTGCTAGTTGTACTGGATGCAAAAATTTTGAATTCATGGAATGGTATGAATTGCCTTCATGCATTTCAAGAGATGCCTTTTCTGTGAATGGGCTACTCAACACTTATTCCTTATTGTCCTCATCAACTTTCTTCTCCTTGTCATTATAGAGGATGGTGGTGATGAGAATGATGCTAAGAAACTCAGCAAGGATCTTAACAAACGGATCAAGACAGCTAAGACTAGACCAGATATGGATCCCGATGCTCAAGAGGAGGAACCGGTAGAAGAAAAACCAAAGAAGAAAAAGAAGAAGAAGGCAAAGAAGGTACCTCCAGCAGAAGATTTATAGGATACAACAAGCTTAATGATGAGGAGATGGGATAGACAATTAAGAGTTATAAAAAAAAAAGAATAATAATAAGGGAAAGAAAAAATCCCTTTTATTGGAAATATCCAATGCAAGAAATCATGGGAGGTTGGAACACAAACATTTGAAATCATACAAAAACTTCAGCTTTGAATAAATTTTTTGTAGGATTGGTCTTTATGAGGCAATTATAAGATTTATGTTATTATTCTGTTATCCATATGAACTGGCTACACTGTATTTGTATGAGAAGATGGCATTTCAAAGGAACCTTGTCCCAAAGAGTCCAATCCGTCAATCAAACCAAAGTTTGGAATTCACCTTGAACATTTTATATATTTATTTTCAAGCATTCACCTTGAATTTCTGCTAAGCATCATAATCAGTGAACAAAATGTCTGTATATATTATGTAAAAAAGTATTTTGGATGTTGCAGTAGTGAATCTGAAATATACAGTCAACTCTGCCTAAGTTGAATTTCTTGGAACTGAAGAAAAAGCTTCGACTTAGGGAAAATTCGACTTATGAGGGGTAAAAAAAAAGAAAATAAAGGTATGGGACCCAGTACAGACCTTCGACTGAGGCGATTATTCAACTTATGCGACTTCGACTTATGCAGAGTTGACTGTACATTGAATTATTCAGAAGTCTTACATGTCAAAGTTATTTATTGTACAATTCTTGTGTGTGCCACATGGTCTTTCATTCGCAAATCTTATAATAATGTGTAGATTTCATACGTGATTAAGTGAACCATTACTTGAAGGATGTTTTGTAAGATATATATATATATATATATATATGTATATATATATATATATATGTATATATATGTACATGTTTTACATAAGCTGTGTTTATTGAGAAGCATGTTGAGGGAAATGGAAGAAATATAGTTTGAAAACAAACCATGATTGATTTAAAGTGTACCGATCACCAAAAGAAATTTTGCTGTGTATTAAGGGTACTATGTCACAATATATTCAAAATATAAGCTTCAAAATATTGTGGGTTGAAACACACTCTCTGTAAACATAAAAGTGACTGTCACTAAGGGGTAGACTAGTGAATGTGCGCAAAAGCACACTCTTAAATTAAGGCGCCATGAATAACTGCCATTCAGTTCTGTAAACGTTGTGATTGTGGTCTTATGTTATCCTTTATTTTCTACAAACTACAAACTTTTCATCTGTTAACCCTAGCTGGGGGGAGAGGGGTATTTCATACATCCTAGTTACGCTATCCTTTATTTTCTACAAACTACAAACTTTTCATCTGTTAACCCTTGCTAGGGGGGAGAGGGGTATTTCATACATCCTAGTTACGCTATCCTTTATTTTCTACAAACTACAAACTTTTCATCTGTTGACCCTTGCTGGGGGGAGAGGGGCATTTCATACATCCTAGTTACGCTATCCTTTATTTTCTTCAAGCTACAATTTTTCATCTGTTGACCCTAGTCGGGGGGGGGGGGGGGGTTATTTCATACATCCTGGCTGTACACAAATTACTTTAGCAGGTGATTGGTACTCTTTGTTTTTAATTCTCAGGATACATGTCTCTATGTAATATTTATTTTTAAGAGTGAAATTTTGTCTTATGTAATGTATACATGTACTTAGAAAGTAATCATGTATTGATGCAGCTTTTGAAATGAACTGAACAAAATGAACATTGAGTACCATAATTATTCATGCGTGTTTTAAAGAGCTGTATTATCATCTGAATTTATGAATTGTTTCCTCCTGTATATTTTGTACATGTTTTTAATTTTGAAAAGGCCAGTGTATTTTCATGAAATTCAAATATTCTTTATTTGGTGGATTCACAATACAAACATCTTTCTCTTAAGGCCAGTGCCAAATGGGAACTGGATGGTCCCTGGGAGTTTGTGAATTCAATAGTCAACGGGTTAAGATGTGATTTCAAAGAAACTAGGATAGGACATTGAAATAATGAAATATTTTATGCATATGAAAATTATTTTTATAATCATTTTGAAATTATCTACGTATTCATTAAACCTTCATATTTGCATTCTGAATTCTAAACTAAGAATATCTTTATTTATGGAGCCACATCTAGCAGGTGTATATCAAGAATTTATTGTTTATAAACTTTTAGTATACTGTGATTGATAATCATTAATGGCAAAGGATCTGTTGTAGAAGTTGAATTAAACTGTGTAATAAAGTTTATCAAAGTGCTTTTATCTCTCTCTTTTATGATGCCGGGAATAGATGATAGAGTCATGGAAGATTTCGGTTAAAGAGCGACGACGTCAAAAGAGATGGAGAAATATAGGAAGTGGTTTCGAAATTAACTTAATATGATCTATGAAATAAGGTGACATAAATAACAGAGAAGAAGTGGAGAAAGAGAGATAAAGTGGACAGGAGAGAGGTAATGAAAATAGTATGAGAGAGAGAAGAGAAGAGAGAATGTGAAGAAGAGGAAGGAGAGAGAGAGAGAGAGGTGAATGATTCTTGATGACTATTGAAATATTTCTGCATACTGATGCTTTATAAGAGAAGACATGAGTCAACCTCTCTTCTGTTAAAAGTAAATGATTAATCCATTAAATCTTTAAGGAGAGGATCTTGGGTATTTGTTTCCAGTTTATCTTGACTTGGCCGTGAACCAGAATAGCCTGGTGGTTAAGTTGCTACCCGGCAAGCAGTAGACGATAGGTTCTAATCCTGCTCGTTTCATTTTTTCTGACTTCTGATTTTCATTAAAGATCGACCATACGATTTTTAACACTGGGAGTAATGCCTAAAAGATTGTCTCCAAATTATAAATTCCTCCCATGAAACTTCGTTTATTAACCATTATATCTGGCTTAATAGTGGTTCTTAGTAATTATACAGTGTGACTGAGACACTTGTCAGTGCACATAAAAATGGGATAAATATGATATGGTTGGTGGTGATAATCTCCCTGATTTGAAGATGATTTGTAATATGAAACGATACTTTCCAAAAATGAACAAGCAGAAGCACAATTTTTCTCTTCACATGCATTTATGCATCTTATATTTCTTTTATCTATAATACAGCACATCCAAATTCTAGACATTTACATTTCATTGACATACCCTTTATACATCTATATGTACAAGTAGTACACTTACAATATTTGAAGACAGATTTGAAATGAGAAACAGGTTGCTTTATTTCATTAACTTCACTAATATAATACATCTATTTCATCAAGTTTAGATTAAGGCAACACACTTGTAAAGAATATACTAAATTCACATGTACCACTTATCATGTGTCATTGTGTAATCACTGAAAATCATCTCCTTCAATTTTCATACAAATCAGAAAAAACAAACAAACAAAAAAACAGGATCAAATTCTAAAAAAGGAAAAATACAAAGAGACAGATGGACAATAAGAGAGAAGAAAACCAAGTTGAAGAAAAGATGAATAAATGAAAGAAAATTACAAAATAGGCAACAAGAATGCCTTTTGTAAAGGGGGAGGGGGCGGAAATATGAGAAATACAAAATAAAATTAAAAAAATCAATGAGTTACAAAAGTGACTGGTTTTTCACAACCTGAAGTATATATCAAAAACAACAACACATATCAAAGTAAAAGATAAATGAAAGACATGGGAAGACTAGAAATGATAAACTTTTCATGAATGATTGTTAGATGGAGTACAGAGAGTGCATGCACTCTGGATCCTGTCTCAAAAAGTGATTGGGATCTTGAAATGAATCAAAATCTGCATAAGTACAGCAAAAAGAAAAAATCTGCCATTATTTGATTATGGTCTACATTCCAGTTCAAATTTACTGCTAGAATGATGCCACCCTAACTCAAAATTACAGCTCAGAATACAAGTTATACTATGGTAACAAGCAAGGCCTTGCAACATTTTAGTTAGTCGGGCAAACAAAAACCTTCTCTCTTCCATACTTTGTTTTCAAGTCCTTTCTCCCAAGGTCTGAAGATAATCAAAACACATACACAAATCTACAAACATGGAACAAACCTTTGGTATTAGCTTCAGGTAATGTTTGTACTGCTCATCAAGAACTTTCTACAAAAACATCAAAATCAAAATGAAATGAACACCAACATGCTGAAAACATTATGACTGCCCAGGTACAATACATGTAGAAAATACAAGCTTGACTTTTGTTCCTCATACAATGAATATGAAAAAACAGAATGAACCACATGGCAGACTAGGAATGCAATCCATATCAAATTAACCCATACCAGTACAGAGCTTTCTTGAGGTCTAAATTAATCATCTTAAATCCTCAAATTGGCAACAGAAAATTATTTTTTCCATGCTTACATAACTTAAAAAAATAAATATGGATATAACATGAAACAAAATGAATCATAATTATCAAATTTAATCAGAAATTGCCAATTTGAATACAGAAATAGTGATTATGTATTATTTACTGTATTGCCAATTTGCAGAGTTAATGATTAGTTACAAACTGCTCTAATTCGAGAATGCCACAACATACAGCGATGGGAATGGACTCAATTTTTTCAGTGAATTTTTCTCTTTCTGCTCATGTATAATATGTACTGCTCAGCATTCTGGACCAACAGATACTGCAAAAATATCTCCTAAAGAAGACGCTGTACCTCTATGGGTTAAGTGTAAGAACAGGTGTTTGAGTGTATACACATGTGTGGTAAGAGGGTTGATCTCATTTCTTCCATAAAATCCTAATGCTACAAAAAAAGAAGACTAGAAAGAATTTCAGATAGAACCAACACCTGAGATCAAATCAATAAACTTCACTTCAAATTCACAAAAATTATTACAATTCAATAAGATTTGAAAACTGTACAAAGCTCTGTACATACAATATCTGTTAGCATGTACAATGTGTTTACATATTTCTCTTTCTATTAACAATTTTACACTTTTTACATATAAGATAATATCCCCCGCCCCCCAAAAATACACACAGAATGAATTTACTTTACAAGAAAACTACATCCTGGAATTAACACAAAAAAATAGGCACACAAGAAAAAAATCCTCCAAATGAATAAACATGGTAATTCCGCAAGAACGAGAAAAGCAAATGAATGAAATGTGAATTATCATGAACGTTAATAGGCAACAAAAGCACTTGGGCAAGAGGCTTGGTAAAAGTAATAAATAGGAATATTTACATCACCAAATGAATTCTGGGAAGGCAGACTGACAAAAAAGGATGTAAACCTTTCTCATCATAGGGAAACCCAAAGTTACTATAAAAAAATACATCACTTTGTTTAAAATGAAAACTGGACACTTGATGAATACCATCATAATCTGAAAACATCATCCATAGTTTGTACTGAAACCAAACCACTTTCTCTATCACAGATTTGTGGAGCAGTTTGTAAATGTACACATACCATTTTACTACTTTCAAGGATGCTTATTATGGAATACAGAGAATTATCTTATAGAGATCAGGGAATACATCAGCCTAGATACATAAGCTAGGGATTAAAAAGAAATCTAATACAGTGGAAACTCAGTATAAAGAGATCTGATATAACAATATTCCTGATATAACAAGGTAATATTCGGGTCCCACCTCTTTTTATTTGTTTTTAACCCTGATATAACAAGATTCTTGCTGTAACAAGGTAATTTTCATGGTCCCAAGGACCTCGTTATACCAAGTTTCCACAGTATAAAGAAATGAAATCTTTCCACATGTCAATGATCATACAGGAATTAAAAGGGTAAACTGCTATCAAAAAAAATTCAGCAAAACTGAATGAGGTATTCATAACATGCTTCACAAGTATAAATTTGGTCATTTCTGCTTATATTTGTACTGTTTTGAAGCCAGGACTTAAGTCCACGAATGAATAACAAGTTCTTTTTACCATTTGACTTACAACATACACACATAATTTTGGCACTTGATCATTTTGTTTATCTCAGTGGGGAATTTAAATAGGATGTAATTGAATCTTTGGTTAATCTTGGTCTTTTGATTCATCAGGAATGTTTGAATTGAAAATTGATCTTACTTAACCCATTCATGACAGGAATTATTTAAAGCCTAATTTGATCAGCTTTTATTCTTCAAATTGGCAACACTAACATTTTTATTTTATTGCTACATTTTTCTTATAAAACATCATGTATCTGAAATTAATACAAGTTAACAGAAATTATGATGAGAAGTCAAAAAGTTGCCAATTTGCGGGGGAAAATGGTGACTTTAAACTTTCTATCACATTGCCAATTTAAGGATTTTAATGCTTATTTTCCTTTGAAAAATTTTCAGTATCAAACAACAAATATTGACGCAACCAAAATGGGCACAGTAAATGTAGATTTTTTTGCTCTTTCTGCTCATGTATTTGGCATGATTTTTAGGGCTTTGCATTAAAAGATATTAGGCCGAACCACAAAATGTGGACCTCTGTCACAAATGGGTTAATGCTACGTCATGCTACAATGTGCAAATAGACTTGTCTAAACTAGGTGCCCTGTAAGTGGTCAAGCATGATACGTGTTCTTTATACACCCTAGTGTAGAAATGTAATTTTGTAGTATATTGTAGAAAACTGTTGAATTATATCTGTTATAATGAGGTGATTTAATGTGGTATGGAATGAAAAAACACAGTCAATAAAATTCTTTGGTGTTTTGTCTGCAAGGTCTAAAAGTTAGTTACATGATTTGGCCGATTCATTAATGAATTATATCTGTTATAATGAGGTGATTTAATGTGGTATGGAATGAAAAAACACAGTCAATAAAATTCTTTGGTGTTTTGTCTGCAAGGTCTAAAAGCTAGTTACATGATTTGGCCGATTCATGAAAAGGCTTGTTGCCATATACAGCAGCAAACCACTGTAAAATAACCATGGGGGGGGGGGGGTCCACAAAGTTTATGGTGTGATGTAACCAAGCTTCTATACATGCATTCACATATCTGCGTGAACATTACAAGACACAGTAATGTGACATGCTTTAAAACCCCTGCGTTTTTTAAAAAAGCAGTATGCCGCAGCAATCTGAACAAGCCTAAGGATGACAAGCATCTTATGTAGGCAGTTAGTGACCAATAGATTTTACAGAAAAAACAAAACGAACAAATATCGAATAAGTTCACATACATCATATCTGCTTTACGGTCCCCATCAAGATTACTGATATGTAGGGTGCTGTTTCAAACACTCCTAAAACATTTTGCTCTAAAAGCAAACACATATAGCTTGTGTGATTTTTTTCTTTATATTCTGACTACAGTTGGGTAGATAAATCTTCATGTACCCTACAAAAGAATCTAAAAAACTACCTGCATTTTCTTAATTTACATAGGCAAGCACAAGACACAAATGTTTACTAACATTACTAGGTTGTGCATACTGTATTCTACTGCATAAACTTCATGGTGTCCTTGAATCAGCTCCCAGAAAAGGGTTTTCCTTTCACCTTATCACTCAGTTTCTGTAAGAAAAATGGAGGAACAATGACAACCATATATCAACTGCATTGCACTTTATATGATCTACATAAAAGGTAATAAGCATATCAGTGTTCATGAGAATAAACCAAGTTTTTAATGAGAATTAATACTTTGCAAATCAATATGATAAGTATTCAGGAAGGCTTTTTAGTTTAATGTCATTGTGCATAAGAACAAGTCCGGAACTCAAAACGTAAAAATGCCTATGTTGGCATAATGGAATAAAATTTTAGCAAAGATCATGCCACAAGAAGATTGTATATCAATTTGCAAGGTCTACATGCTACCCACGAAATTATCAATCATTGTTTAAAAAATATGATTTTTAACAATTTTCAATATTATGTTCCAGACGCGTTCTTTTGCACAACGACATAAAACAAAGATGCATAATTGGAAAGGCATTCTACAAAAAAAAAAAAAAAAAAAAAAATACAATTCAACAAAATTGAGTGATTTTGTGTTCTACGATCTAACGAGATATGTTTTGTAAAAGAAAAAAATAAATATATAAACAGACTTATTAAAATCAGAACTTTATGAGAGGCAGATCATCAGGTCTAAACTTTCTACGAGAAGTTCAGATGCCAGGAGCTTACCTTGCGATACATTTGAGCTCTAATCCTATTTAGATTTGAATCCTGAACTTTCTTTTTCTCCATCTCTTTCTGTTTCACTTCAGGCAGGCGATTATATAATCTAAAATATTAAGTTAAGTACAGAAAAAAATTAGCAATTATGGGTACTCTTCAACTTAGTGTGAAAATAATGTGAGTTAAACACTCACTTCAAAAGGTAATGAGATGCATGTATGGCAATAACTGTACAGAAATCATAAATGGTTACTCCTCTTTTCATAATGATATCCATGAATTTAAGTTTTTTTTTTGCTGCAGCACAAGTTTTGTTAACATTAACATCCAAGAAAAGAATTACAAAACATAATAATGATTACTCATCAGAAGAAAAATTCATATTTTTGCAAATTTCTTAAAATGAGGATTCATGCTCATGTTTAGACTTTCAAAGTAAGACTACAACCTACTACTCTGGCATTGTCATTCAATTGCAGAATCCTTAAAGGGGGTACCCAATGCTGAAACAATGTTTGTTCATTTAAAAGAGCATGATTTTATTAGCAGAAAATCATCTGCCTAAATTTTTTTTAAAGGTCGAGTTGCCAAGGAAACCCCCAAATGTGGTAAGATTTCAGGATATTTTTGACCCCTCAGCTGTGACCCAGTTTCAACTGGGTACCCACTTTGACGTCAAAATGATGTCAAAGTGGGTACCATGTTGTGCAATTCTAGCAAAATGCACGCAATGTATAATACATATTGTACAGTCTAGCGCGCGGCACAACTGCAATGCGCGAAGCTGCTTACCCACTTTTACGTCATACTTCATACTCAAATTTTTTGGTCAACTCTTGACTTCTTATGAGAAAATTAGCCAAAATTCATGGATTTTGATTGAAAATCATCAAATTTTTAATGTTATTCTTCTTAGAATTCTATTCTCGATCATATATCCAAAAAAAATTTACCATTGTGTAATCCCTTTAAGATTAGCTACTTACTTCTCTGTTTGTTCTCTCATTTGCTTCTTGGATAATGCTCGCTTCTTTGGTTTGTGCAGTTGGTCTGTAACAGGGAACACATCAAAGAATATATATTGAATATCTCATATAATATTTCTTCAGTGGTATCTCAAAGATTTATTAAAACTTAACACATACACAGAAGATGGGGAAGGGGGAGGGGTCTCTATAATATCATTTCAAAAGAGTAATGCAAGGAAAAGCAATAGTATTATTTTATTTGGCAAAGAAAGTACCTAACAATAATACAAAAGAAGAAAAGCATTGGAACCACTCTTATCATGTGCAACTAAATGATCTTATCACTGAATAATGTATTCAAGACTGTCTCTACCTAATTTGCCTCTTGCCTAGAGTTGATTAATTTCCCTTTTGTCAAAGTTGATTTAGTCAATAAAATGGCATTTGATTAAATTAATGCTTACATGTACGTGTATTTTTGTAGAGCTGTCATGTACAAACTTATCATTTCTTTTACATAAATTATTTTTGTACTTTTTCATGGTGGCTGAATATCATTCCAGAATTATAAACTCATCTCTCACAAGTAACAACTTTCTTCAGTTCATAATTCTGTATACATGTAACATTATGAAAGTAGACAATAACTCCAAACATTTCTCCTTGTTATGCTGAATAATGAGGGTTTTTTTTTCTTTTTTCTTTTTTATAAAACCATGTGGCTTATGAGATGAAGAGCATTGCCTTACCACTAAAGGGATGTGCATTTGGATTAGGTTTCTTGATTCGCTGGTCATGAAAGATTTGTGCCCTCTCTAGTTCAAACTGTGCCTGTGTATGACGCTCCTCTGCGGCAAGTTTCATTTTTCTCTGCCTTTCACGAGACTTGGAGATGAAGTCACTGCGATGCTTCTCAAAAGCTTCCTGTGAGTTTAGAGAGAACATCATAACACATTTTTACGATTTCTTCTATTCAAATCATTTCTTCAGTTTACACTGCATACATAACAAAGGAAAATATTGTTTCGGTAAAATAGAATGAAAACAAACAAACAATCCCATGAAGTAAGCTTCAGATGTCATATCTCTTAGAAGTCGGAAAATAGCAGTGAACAGAGACATACTTAAGCTTTTCGACATGCGCTCATCAGAGCAAAATCACATAAATGAACAGAAAGCCGAAAATCAAAACAATATATAGACCTCGTTACTGTCTATATGCGGTTTCGATTTTCGGCTTTCTGTTCATTCATGCAATTTTACTTGGATGAGTGCATGCCGAAAAGCTTAAGTATGTCTGTGTTCAATGCTATTTTCCAATCTTTAAGGCAATCTTTTTTTTGAACAGCCAAAGAGTCTTATCAACAATGGCAGTATAGATAGAGAATATATTATACCTGCAAAGAAGCCTTGTCACCAGTCTTAGTGGCCGTCTCTTCATCTTTAACAGGAAAGCTCATTGGTTGAGGCTTAGCCTTAGTGGGTGTGTCCTGTTGCCATGGCATCTTCTTGGAGAGAGGTTGAAACCATGCTACAGGCTGTACGATCTTCTTAGGGATTCTGCAATTTTGCATGTTGGTAAAGACACAACAAAAACACTGATTAAAAGAATGCGTTGACTTCAGAATGATATGTCTTTCTTTGATATGTAGTGAAAGCTTTAAGGTGCTTTCACACATGATGCGACAGTGTGGTACCACACTGTGGCGCCACACTGTTTTGTCTTCACACAAGATGGGACTTTGTGTCACCACATATGCTAATGAACGTGCATTTACGCGTCAACTCTCAATAAGAAAGCATATTGTCAAAACTTGCGCAAGCAATCTCATGGCAACAATTTTTGCGCTAACTTTTTAGAAATTTGATTGGTGCGCATTTTTTTTTGCATCTAGGCAGCAAACAAAAGTGTGTCCTGCCTCAGCGACATTTTTTTGTCTCCCTATACCCCATAGGCTTGTACACAAAAAAGTGTGGCGCGACAGTGTGTTACCACACTGTCACATCATGTGTGAAAGCACCTTTATATTATCTTCATAAATGAGCCAAGGGATGACTTGCAAATTTTGAGGAAATTAAATCTGTTTTTAAATTACTCCATTTTTATTTAGTACATTAATGGCTATGTTAGAGTAGGTAATTCATAAGCTTAAAAAAAAATATTTACTAATGTGTATTTTTTCCATTCTGTTTCCTGTTGAACTATATTGCCTATACAAAGTAGTCAAATTTGAAGATTCCAGTTTAATCTTCCATACTACGTGTGACACAGCTTCCCCTTGCATGATATTGTAAAATCCTACCTTGATGGTGCTTCATTCTCCTTCGCTGGTATCTGGTCGATAGCGATTCTTTCATTCCTTCTTCTTCTCCTCTCCTCATCTTCCTCTTCAACATCTTTATTATTATAATCCTGCTTCCCAGTCAACACTGTAGCTCTTCCAGTCTTCTTGTCACCTTGGCCAACATCAATAACAAATGCTGTACCAGGTTTGACCTTCTGAACCTTGTCCCGTGCTGGCCCTGCAGCAGCAGATCCATTCCTAGGGTCTGAGTCTCTCACAGGGATCCGGGACATACCTTTGGAAGGTTTCTTGAAGACTTCATCCCTCTCTGCATCTAGCTTGGTTTCTTTGCTCATGTTGTCTGTTGCATGTTCCCTGGCTCTGTTTGTGATGCCATGAATAGAATGGGAGCGCTTTGGCTTACAGGCGCATGGAACGCTAACATCAGATCCTGCATCACTGAAGGAGTCTGTGGTGTAGGTCACGCCAAAGTCATCATGATGAGCAAAGTCTTTTCTCCGCTTAGCAGTTTGTGCATCATCTGTGACCCTTCTTTGCCTGGTCATCTTCCTATCTGGAATAGAAGCCTCTGGTGGAGTACTCTCTGTAGTGTCAAAGACAGAGTCTTCAGTCGACCTGAACGACGCTTCTTGGACTGGACTCAAAGCAGGCTCGAGGGATGCTTGTTTCCCAACACGAAGGTGTGTACCAACAGTATCAGAAACATCATCAATAGCACTAGAAGCTGATGTTGTTGACAGATCATCTACTGCTGGTGTACTGGCGACAGGAACATCTTGACGATGTCCTTTTGTCTTTGCAGATTGCTTGTCTCTGTTCTGCTCTTCTGTACGTTTCCGATGGTGTTCACGTTGCCTGTCAATCTTACGCTGCAGCTTAACTAACTTGGAACTCAACTTGCGGATTCCATCTGGTCCAAGGAGCTCCAGCAAACGGTCTGACTCTAAGCTCATATCAGTCAACAATGTCTCTTCAGCTGATGTTAGCACACTAGACAATGCTTCACGGGTGACATTGTTTTCAAGAGTTGATTCCGTTGGCTCTTGTTCTGGTGAGCGTTTGGATGACTGCTTTTTATCTCTCCTTTTTTGCCTGTCTTGCTGCTGGCCATTAGTTGCTCTGGGTATTCTAGACTCTTTTGTGGGAGATGTTTGGACTATGGCTGCAATTTCTTCAGGTGATACTTTACGCTGGAATCTAGATTATTTAAACAGAAACAAAAACAAAACATAGATCATTTCATTTTTCAACCTAATGCAATGTCAAAATAAGATTGTTTTACTATGCCTAACTAATATGAATTTGATACATGTATACTAGTATTCATTTGGCAAGGCATTTTGCACCATAGTTTTTCTGCAGTCTAAATTGTACTGATGAAAAGTTTAGTCTACCTATTGGCTTGATAAAATAGTGCCTTTCAGCCACATGAACCACAGCACATAAAATAGTGCCTTTCAGTCACATGAACCACAGCACATAAATATAGGAGCAAGTATCATACATGTAAAGGTAAGTATGAGCTGTATGGCTTTATTCCAGTTAACCCATTTGTGACAGGAATTATTTAAAGCCTAATTTGATCAGCTTTTATTCTTCAAATTGGCAACACAAACATGTTTATTTTATTGCTACATTTTTCTTATAAAATGTCATGTATCTGAAATGAATATAAATTGACAGAAATTATGAGAAGTCAAAAAGTTGCCAATTTGCAGGGGAAAAAAGTGATTTTAAACTTTCTATGACATTGCCAATTTAAGGATTTTAATGCTTATTTTCCTTCAAAAAAATTCAGCATCAAACAACGAATATTCACGCAACCAAAATGGGCACAGGTTGTGTAGAAATTTTTGCTCTTTCTGCTCAAGTATTTGGTATGATTTTTAGGGCTTTGCATCAAAAGATATTAGACCAAACCACAAAATGTGGACCTCTGTCATGAATGGGTTAAACAGGTTACATTACTTACTCTCCATTTCTGGCCATCCTGTCAGGAGACTGTTCTCTAGGTGTGAACTCTTGCTGATCTCTAACCCACTTTCTTCTCTGTCTTGGTGTGTTGGAATCAGTCACGGTGGAGCTACTGCTGTTACGACTATCTGTCTCATCTAGAACATAAACACAATTCAATCACCATGAGTGGTTTTCTTTGTTAAAAGAGACAAAACAATATCATGAATTTGGGGATAAAACAAAATGCATTTTAATAACTCAAAGCACTGTCTTTTCAAAGCAAATACATGAATGATTTAGCTTGGAATATATTTCATCCCTTCTAACACCCCACTTCGAAGGTTGTTCTAGTTTTATGTTACTAATAATAATAACATTATTTCTACTGCGCACATATCCATCCCAATGGATGCTCAAGGTGCCTAACAAACATACATATATTATGAAAAAGACAAAAAAATAAACATGATAGTAAATTAGCTAATAAATATTGTTGTGAAATGTATTATAGAAATTAACCAAAATATTCTGACATGAGATATGTTTTCAAGCTTTTTTGGAACAATTTGTAGGTAGGTGACATTTTAATTGAATGGGGCAAAGAGTTCCATAACTGGGGTGAAGCAGCAGCAAATGATCTGTCACCGCAACTCCTCTTTGTTCTTAGTTCTTTGAGTTTTAAGGACTATTCTTTCAAACCAAATGATTTGATGTTCACCAAATAATGTTAGGCTTAAAGAAATACATACTAAAATAAATTGGGGAGATAAAGCATATGCATCAGCAATTCCTTCTTTGTGGAATAAGTTACCTTTTTCTCTCCAAACAGCTAACACCCTTCCCACTTTCAAAATTGGGCTTAAAACATACATTTTAATGCATACTGTTAGATTTCCTTGTTCTTAACTTACAAAATGTAAGTCAACTTTTATTTCTTTAATATTATGTATGTTGATTTCCTTGTATTTAAATGAAATTACATTGTATGTACCTTAACCATCTCTAGAGATGGATATGTTGCACTTTATAAATATTGTCATTATCATTACTACATCATCACCCAAGTAAATTCTCACCTTGCACAAAATGTTGCACTGTGTGTTGTACAGGGTCCTGTACTAGATGAGCTAGCCTGTTGACTCTCCTTGAATCTAGACTAGACACATCTGACTCATCCTGACCTTTGACCTCTCTCCTAGCCTCTCTCCTAGCCTCCTTCTGCTGCTGAAGATGTTGGTATTGATCCCACATGACAGAGGCTTCTCGGTAGAGAGGATCTGATTCATCCTAGAGGACATCAAAAACATGACAGGTGGATGTAAGTGCCACTACCATAAGGGTTCAAGTTACAATAAAATGTCTCCATGTGTTTGTTATGTCATTTCACTGGAGAAATTCAGTGACAATCTAAGAGAAAGCTAGAACTGGGGCAACACTATACATCTAATAATATAGACAAATTGAAAATTTGAAGCAATTTTAGATATGTAGCATGATGTTTCATAAAGGAATATCATCAAATTCACTGGAACCATTACATGCATTTGGACAAAACGGGGACGGGCCATTTTACATAAAATCATTTGAAAACGTGAATTTATTGCACTGCTAAGCTATCTTTCAGTTATTAAAAGTAATGACATTCAGGGTCGTGTAACAGAACTTGTCTTCTTGTAAATCATCAATGCTTTAATTACACAACCTACTGTAAGATGTACTCCCTAACTCCTTTGCAAAAAAATTCAATTACATGCATGTCTGCTAAAGGATAAGCCATTTTCCAATAGTCTTGCTAGCTATTGCAATGGTGACAGGTCATGTGAAGAAAAGTTTCATTTCAAATCAAAACCTGGTGTGGCCCTCACAAAACTATTAAAAATTAAATACATCCTCCAAAGAAACTGCACAAGGATCTTTTCTTACCTGCAAGATATCCTCAAGCACTTGTCTGCTGTAGGTTCCAGGTAGCTGAGGAACTTCCCGTTGCCCATACTCCTGATACTGTCTATCAGGGTAATCTGGTCGCCTTCTCTCTCCTCTCTCTGCACCCACTGGCATGTACCTCAGTGGTGGCTGGTCTGAACCAGGTCTGAACCTTGGAATCTTGGATGGCGAGGTCGCATCAGTAGATGAGACAGGATGGGCAGATGCCATGCCACTGGGGATCCCATACTGCTGTCTGTACTGAGTGTCCTGTGGGTAAGCCACTCTGTGGTCTATCGGTTGACTCTGTCTGGACGCATCCCAGCTAAGTGGTCGAGGTTGCCTTCTGTATCCAAATCTTTCTCTAGGTTCCTGCGAGCTCACTCCACCAAGGTCCAAGGCTGCTCTGTCTCTGACAGGGTGTCCCACAATGGACCCATCTCTTGGCTGCATCCCACCTGTCTCCATCTCATATGCTTGTCTCTGGCTGTAAGACATCTGTGTGTACGGAACCGATTCTGGAGGTGACCTGGAGTGTTCTCGCTTCATTCCTGATGTCCTTGATCTACCTGGCCTGTGTTGAGGACTTAGTGAGATCTGTCGCCCAACCTTCTCCTTCTCTCTGGAATGCTCTTGCCTGCTGCTATCGCTCAATGATCTCTTATAACTCCTGCCTCCTTTCTGATCATCCACAAACAAGGCCTGTCCCCTGCTTCTGTCAGGAGAGCTCTTTACAGGGGAAGTGTGTCCTCTGTCATACCTAGGAATCTTGGAAGTATGTCCTGAAGTACCTAAAGGTCTGCTGCCATAGGCATCAACGGGGAAATTTGGTGCACTTGCATCATTTGATCCTGCGAAAATATTTAGAATAACACAGAAAGGAAACTAAGTGGCATCATTTACAGCTGATTTTCTTCATATCATACCATTTATCATCCATCTGAATTGAATGGGCAGTGAGTTATTTCCAATCGTTTCATTTCATCCATGTCTAAAATAGGCAATGGATGATAATATATTTACATTACACCACACAACTACTTTAAAAAGCATTGTCTCATATTTCACATTACATGGTGGAAATCGATTATAAAAATCTTCACAATGATCCAATGGCTAAAATAAAATATAGTGTTAAGAACCACATTATCTAACTTCCAGTATCTAAAATAAGCCTTCAAAACATCTAGCGATAAATCAATTTTCTGTCAAATGTTTTATTTACATGATTACTTTACATAATATCATAGTTAAAGTTAGCTGACTCACCAGCATGGGAGCTCTCTACAGTTGATACACTCCTAGAAGGTGATCCATCCTGCACAGTTTGCCCCTCAATGGGGTAGGTATAGATCACATCTGAGCTTCCTGGTGGTCTATATGGCTTCAGAAACCCTTCAGTGACTGAAGAATCCATCTCCAAACTCTGTCTTTGTTCTGTTCTTGGACTCATCTTCTGCCTAGCTGTGGGACTTGTACCAGATCTTGACTTGGAGAGTGATCTGGGCCAGCTGTTGGTGGTGTAGTCTGGATGAACTTGACGATGCTGCTGTTGTGAAGGAAGGTGCTGTGGAGTCTGGGAAGAGGGAGGACTATGATACTCATGTCTTTCTTGAGGATACTTTTGCCCTTGCTTAGTGTCACTACGTGAGGGAACAGGTACTTTACTGGCTGGTATTCTTGATGTCTGTTGCTGTTGCTGTAGATGTTGGAATTGATCTGTTCTTCCCCATGATCCTGTTCTCTGATGGGATGATGAAGAAGCGGCTCCTGGGAACATATTCTTGTCCACCTTCATCTCAGGGGAAGAGTTTGACCTTTGCATTGCAAACAAGCTATCATCCATGACTTGACTGTCTTGACCAGGAGGCATGTTTTCATTTTCTTGCTGGTATCTCCCGCTAGACTGGTATTTGGGGTACAGCTGCCTAGCATCACCCTGCCAAGATGTTGGTCTCGCTGGAGAATCTGAAGAATGCAGAACATGGAATTCCTCTGCACTTTGGTCATGGGGCATCTGCAAGTGTGAAGGGATCTGTTCAGGTAAGAGTCCATAGAAGACCTGGTCTGTAGATATCGGTTTGCTGAGGGAACCTTGAGTCTGAAAGTCATGTTCAGATAGCTGCTGGGAAGAATTCTGAGTAAGGGAATCATATTCTGCCCTGTTCACAATGACATTGGCATTGTTGTCTTGTCTGAATGGAGTTCTTGTATCAATGCTATGGTCAAATGTTCTTTCTTCTAAGCGTTGCAAATGAAGAGTTAGCATGTCCCTTGCTCTGTCGAAAGCGCCAAAAGGTCTCTGTATCAAATCGGTAGTCGAAGGATCTTCAAATTCTCTTGATGAAGATATCCTCTGGAACTTTGCATCTGAATGTTTGCTATCTAGGGTTGAATTGGATAGATTTTTGTCATGAACAGATGGGTCACCTGAACTGAGAGCTTCTGATATGATGCGGTCTACTCTCTCTCCTGGTGGTTCCCTTCCTAGGATTGCTTGAACTCTCAAAGCTAGTGAATCGGTACTTGCAACGGAGTTGTCTTTAGCAGATGTGGATCTGCTAGCAGCATCTCTGGTGGATGACATTCTGGAGTTCTGGGATGACCTGGGAGAACCTTGCCTCTGTGAAATTGATTGTGAATCACTGATTTTCTTCTGTAACTCAGCAATTTGTGCTAAAGCTAGCAAATCCTCTCTTGATAAACTCTCACTTGCAACATCAGGTTGGTGGGTGAAAGCATCATCGGCAAGACTGAGAAGTTGTTGTACTCTTTGCGACAGGGAGTCATTGGTTAGTGTGCTTGATGAGGACTGGCTTGTGTTACATGACCTAGCAGCATTCTGCGAACGATTAGCCTGGAATGTATCCTGGAATGTTACCTTGTTGCCTTCTTGAAGCCCAAAGCTTTCTCGAGATTTGCCACTGCCTGATGCCACTCGAGCAGTTGTACCAGGCATAGCATGAGAGGGTGACATGTAGGCTTCTTGGTGTCTTAAAACACTATCATCACTTTCACTACCTGTTCTACTAGAGTGACGGGTCACTCTATTTACAATATCCCTCACAGAACTAGATGTGCTTGCTTCTGATAGAGTTGGGGAACTCTTTCCAATCTCTGCCTGAACACTTAGCAGTTGTTGTGGAGAAATTCCTGCAGCATGAAGTTTGCGCATACTCTCAGATTCTTGGAGAAGTCTTTTGACATGCTCAGCCAAGGAATCTGCATTTGAGCTTCCACTGGATTCTGATCTTGACGGAGGAGGTAGGGACTGTCCATCTCCTCTCCTGTAGGAAGATGGTGAGCTGTGGGAATCTCTGGAAAGAATTCCAAGAGGCAGAGTGGCCTCTTCAATGCTGTCTGGACTGCCAGTGTGTGAGGATGAACCACTACCTGAAAGAGTGCCATCATGCAAGCTTGCTCTCTTGCCTTGTACTTGAGCATCCATGTCACTATTGACTTGTAGAAGAAGTGCAACTCTCCTTGCTAAAAGATCCCTTTCTATAGCTTGATCCCTCCTAGACTGACTTGCATCCCTTGCATTTCTAACGCCTTCTTGCAGCATGTCTGTACTATCATTATCACTGGAAAACCCAATATTGCGAGGGGAAGTTTGCAAGTCTCTTGGATAGTGAATGTATGACTGTGCATCTCTTGACGTATTTCCTTCAGGGGGTGATAGGTACTGTGATGGAAGAAACTCTCTTGAATCAGGTTCAAGGGAAACCCTCCGGTTTTGTGCCAAAGAATCAGCATTCATCAAATGGCTTCCTGACAGTCCTTCTTGCTTTCTTTGATTTGCTTGGGCAATTCTATTGGTCTCAGAGTGGTATTCTTCTCTGGAGCCTCCAACTACTAAAACTTCAGCTCCAGAAGCCATGTGTTCATGGATGTCCAATGGCTGCAAGCTGTCAAGATCTAGAGGCAACTTGCTTGGTGACCCCCTGGTCATGTCCTCCTCTGAAGGCTTCAGTTGAAAAGTAGGAGAAGCATTCCTTTCACTGATTTTTCCACTCCTAGAGCTACCAGCCACAGATGATTTAGTCCTGTTTGAACTCTGGCTGCTAGTGCTAGATACATGACTTTGTCTAGACATTTGCTCTTCTCTAGGAATTTGATTTGATGTTATTTGAGTATTTTCTTGGTTAAGAGGGGATGGTGTCAGTTGCTCCATCCCACCTTCAGATTGCCATGGGGTAGTAGCTGCAGAACTATGAACATCATCCATGGCCTTTGACTGGATGTCAGTAGCAGCAACATCTTCTTCCATAATCCTTTCATCTTCCACCTTTGTACCTTCTACACTATGTTGTGACACTGACATGGATAGCACACCACTCACAAAGTCTGCAGACACTTCTGCAATAGCTTCCTGTACAGCATCCTTGGATGACCCAAAGCCATCCACATCTTCTGGGAAGCCACTTTCATGGTCTTCATTGTCAGAAAGAGGGATTGGGATGTCTGTGTCACTACTCATCGCTGCACTATCATCCTCTTCAACAAAAGGGAAAGTCCCTTTTGCCAACCCCTTGAACTTATCTCCATCCTGCGAGCCGAGACTGGCATCAAGATTTAGAGGGGGCACAGCAGGGTGTTCTTCAGGAGCTGCCTCATCACTATCAGGTAGTCCACCCAACGGTGAAATCACATCTACATGGTCGCCTTCATGTTTGTTTCGATGGCTGCTTGAAGGACGTTGCTTATCATCTAGACTCTCTTCAAGAGGATATTGGGTGAGAGTAGCTTCTTCCAAGGGATGTTGAGACAAGGTGGCGCTTTGGAGCAGAGATGCTGAACTTTGTTCAGCTGCAGCAGAAGATGAGGTAGTGTGGAGTGGTTTAGGAGTGGAAGACAAGCTACTGGCCTTTGATGAGGAACGACTTCCACTGCTGGCGAGGGATCGTCTAGGAGATGGTGTTGGAGATGAGACTAGAACCTCCTCTTGTACCAGCATGTACCAAGAGTCCTGGACAGAAAAGATAACAATATGAAAGTACTGTAAAATGAGAACTTCCATTAAATTAGATAACAAAATATTGCATGCATACTGCAAGCAAACAATACTGTAGGTGTGCTTGATATGAAGCATAATAATCCAAATACAGAAGTTTGTTCAGTATGTTTACATAATACATACCGGTATAACTGCATTATGCAAAAGTGATAGCCTAATAGCTCATTGTTGATTACTTTTGCATGCACAATCAATTCACTGCATAAAAAACATGCATTTTGAAACTGGAAAGGTGTGGAAAATATTTAATCATAGTTGAAATGTTATTTTCAATAAATATCTATGAGTTAATCCTGTCACAGAAGCTTCATTAATTCAAGTGTTATCAACTGACCTGTCTTGGAGAGCGAGACGAAGACCTACTACGAGGCCTCTCCTGGTCACTCATGGCTAAGTCCAATCCTTGATTAGATTCCTGATGAATGACAATTAGAGCTATTGGTCATCCTCAGAGGTCATCTTGGGTTTTACAGGGTCACAGGGGGAGCAGGTATGGTCAGATCTGTTAAAATATTATTTGAGAGAACATTTTGTGTGGTTAGATGATAAGATTCCTGATATATGTCAATCAAGAGCTACATGTACGGTTACAGTTCGTTATTCCGAAGGTTCGTTTATTCCGAAGGTTCGTTATTCCAAAGGTTCATTAATCCGAAGGTTCGTTAGTCCGAAAATGAAATAAGGTTCATTATCCCAAAGGTTCGTTAATCTGAAAATAAAATAAGGTTCGTTATTCCAAAGGTTCGTTAATCCAAAAATGAAATAGGGTTCGTTAGTTCATTGGTTATTTTCGGACTATCGAACCTTCGGAATAACGAACCCAATTTCATTTTCGGATTAACAAACCTTCGGAATAACGAACCTTATTTCATTTTCAGATTAACGAACCTTCGGAATAACGAACTTTATTTAATTTTCGGACTAATGAACCATCGGAATAACGCCACAAATGTTCAGATTAAAGAACCCTTTTTCATTTTCGGACTAACGGACATCTAGGTATACGTGATTTGCGTGTTTCAGAATAACGAACCTTCGGAATAACGAACATCAGCCACATGTACTGGGGGGGGGGGAGGAGGTGTTTCACAAAGATAAAATTGATTTTAAATTTAGGATTGATTTTAAGCAGGGGTTGATGTAATATGCCTTTGTAGAGCTTAAAATTGATTCCTGATATCATGTTTCATCATATCAATTTTAAGTTACTTATACAGTAACTGACTGGATCGATTTTAAAATCAATTTTAACTCTTTGTTAATCACCCCCTGGTCATCTTGTCTCACAGGGTCACTGGCCCTAGAATTTAGATGCTTAGGTGAGAGAGCTAGAGCTGTAGATAGAAAATGGAAAGGAGCATTATGTTAATGACTTTTTAGAGTTATATAATTACATGTACATTCCTGATGAACAATATTTACATGGAGCTACTGATTATCCTAAGAGGTCACCTTGGGTCACACAGGGTCCTCAGGGCTAGATGCATGGGTAAAAATGATACATGTAAATAAAATTAAAAAACAGGATAGGATTAATTACATGTAGCATTGGAACTTGCAAAAAATAATTCCAACAGCTAAAAATCAGAAAACTTGGAGGGAGATTATTCTCTGTCACACATTCATGAATCTGACAATCTGAGTTGCTGCATATCAACTGGTAAACATGGTAAACAGGAAACAAGTTCATTCAAGCTAATAGGACATCCATATGTAATAAATTGGCATGATATCTAACAAGGATTCAAAACATATTTGCTCAAAAGTCACAGGCAAAGAAGGTACACAAACAATATGAAGCACAATCTGTATGGCTGTATAGCAAGGGGAGGGGCTGACTGCCCCTTTATTTTTTTTCCAATGGCATGTTAGAAATGTTGAAGATATGTATAATTACGGTGTATAATGTCTCATTAAATAGATGTAAAGTACATGACTGAGATGGAATGAAGGTATACTATGAAATTAAGTACAGTATCTTTACTTTATACTTAGTACTCTAACACCTCTCCCCTTCCTTTCAACTTACAATAAACTGCAGCAGTCTACTTGGCATAACAGTGAATGATTGAATTACATATTTTGGAAACTGATCTGAAGGAATGAAGTTACCTCTCAAGTTTAATGTGATCTTTTGCCAACTAGATTAGGAAGCAAACCTAATCCAGTTATCAAGATTCATTACCCAGCTATACCATTTTGGGTAATTCCATAGGGTTTTTGTGACATACCAGAACTAAAAATATAATTCAAACTAGGCATACATGTACATGTACATCTGCCCATAATGACTTGAGAAAAAAAGAAGGTAGTTTGATATGTGAATGAGCCATTACTGGTGCCTGCATGTATGCATGCAGTAGCAGGCTTTAAAGGAAAAAAGGTAGTTTGATATGTGAATGAGCCATTACTGGTGCCTACATGTACATGTATGCAGTAGCAGGCTTTAAAGGAAAAAAAGGTAGTTTGATATGTGAATGAGCCATTACTGGTGCCTACATGTACATTGTATGCAGTAACAGGGTTTAAAGGAAAATAAGGCAATAGCAAGATTGTGTCTCGCGGCTCTCGCCCACCCGTGACTAAATAACACGAAGGTTCCCCAAGTACATCCCTAACCAAGTTTGATGTCACAAGAAAGCCTTGCAGGTAAACTTTAATGTTTGACCTAAAATGACCTTTAACCTTACCATGTGACCTAACGGCACAATAGCATGAATGTACATGTATCCCTAGTGCATCATCACCCAAGTTTAGTTGAAAAGGGAGCAACGGTTGCAAAGTTTTTTGTCATAAGAGAGTCATGCAGGTAAACTTTAACATATGACCTCAAATGACCTTTGACCTCACCATGTGACCTCTGACAGCACCGCAACATGATGTTACCCCTAGCGCATTTATCACCCAAATTTGGTTGCCATTGGACCAACAGTTGTCAAGTTATGTGTCATAAGAGAGTCTTGCAGGTAAACTTTAACGTTTGAAATAAAATGACCTTTGACCTTACCATGTGACATCTGATACCACTATAACATGAAGGTCCCCCAAGAACATCCATGACCCAAGTTTAGTTGAAAAGGGAGCAACGGTTGCAAAGTTTTTTGTCATATGAGAGTTCTTGCAGGTAAACTTTAACATTTGACCTCAAATGACCTTTGACTTCACCATGTGACCTCTGACAGCACTGCAGCATCATGTTACCCCTAGTGCATCTATCACCCAAGTTTGGTTGCCATTGGACCAACAGTTGCCAAGTTATGTGTCATAAGAGAGTCTTGCAGGTAAACTTTAACGTATGTAGAGTCTTGAAGATACTATAAAACAATGTGACCTCAAATGACCTTTGACCTCACCATGTGACCTCCGACAGCACCGCAACATGATGGTACCCCTAGTGCATCTACCACCCAAGTTTGGTTGCCATTGGACCAACAGTTGCCAAGTTATGTGTCATAAGAGAGTCTTGCAGGTAAACTTTAATGTATGTAGAAAGAGTCTTGCAGGTACTATATAACAATGTGACCTCAAATGACCTTTGACCTCACCATGTGACCTCCGACAGCACCGCAACATGATGGTAACCCTAGTGCATCTACCACCCAAGTTTGGTTGCCATTGGACCAACAGTTGCCAAGTTATGTGTCATAAGAGAGTCTTGCAGGTAAACTTTAATGTATGTAGAAAGAGTCTTGCAGGTACTATATAACAATGTGACCTCAAATGACCTTTGACCTCACCATGTGACCTCCGACAGCACCGCAACATGATGGTACCCCTAGTGCATCTACCACCCAAGTTTGGTTGCCATTGGACCAACAGTTGCCAAGTTATGTGTCATAAGATAGTCTTGCAGGTAAACTTTAATGTATGTAGAAAGAGTCTTGCAGGTACTATATAACAATGTGACCTCAAATGACCTTTGTCCTCACCATGTGACCTCCGACAGTACCGCAACATGATGGTAACCCTAGTGCATCTACCACCCAAGTTTGGTTGCCATTGGACCAGCAGTTGCCAAGTTATGCATCATAAGAGAGTCTTGCAGGTAAACTTTTACATTTGTGACGGACGGACGACGGATGGACGACGCCATTTGGATCCCTTAGTCTCGCCTTCATCTCCGGTAGGCGAGACAAAAAGTACCTTGATGCGTGAATGAGCCATTACTGGTGCCTACATGTACATGTACATGTGTATGCAGTAGCAGGCTTTAAAGGGAAAAAAGTAGTTTCTTTTCCATCTCTAACATCATCTTATGCTTATCATTCTTGAAGCAACTACAGTTCAAGGTGAAATATACATGTAATACCCAAGAGAATGTAACCACCTGAATGTCATGCTATGACTCAGTATCATCATCAAAGTTTCTACCGGTATGTCATCTTCTATCCCAATCCCTTTATAAACTACATGCACTAAAGGAACACCAATCTATTCAGATTTCAGAGCAGTGTGATGCACTTCTTATCAGATACAGAGTGAAAATATTTCAAAGTCATGTTGAAACCATCCTTCTCACCTACATTAACTGCTATACACGATAGCAGAGCTTCAATGCACTTTTTAGCAAAATAATTCCCATATGAATTTATAATAAGATTTACAATTCCATGATAAAACATAGTTTTAGCTCTGTCATCAGTATCACCTAGTTACATTGTACATGTATATCACATTTTCCTATACCGATATATTTTGCCACAGGTAGTTAATGTGAAATAAAAAGTCATTCCGTGACTCAGTTTCATCATCAATGCATGCTGACGTCACACAACCAGAAAACACTTAATCTTCAAATTGAATCTCCATAAACCACATGTGTGTAACTGAAACCTGCATATTCAGTACATTGTCATGTAATCCCTATAGAGAGGGAATGTACTATGTCAAAGAATCAAAAATTCACATTTCATTCCTCTCACCAGAGAATACAAAATTCACAGACCTTTTATACTTTGTGCATGTACTACTGTGTAATTGTATCAAATCACCAGAATAGACAAATTTACAGTATAAAAGGGATGAAGGATTCAGTTTTTTTTTCATCTCCACAATCAGTAAGAGCGACATCTTCCATTATCTCTAACAGATGCTACAGGTAGTAGAGAAACTAGTCATCTATTAAGGAAACCATGCCATCTCATGACTCAGTTTCATCAGTACCAATGTACCAGGTACATGCTGACGTCACACAACTGAAAGACATGTCATCTCCATGTGAACTACATCAATCCTGCAGCACAGTGTGCAAGGCTAGGGAAGACACATTCAATCAATCACGCACACCTGTACATGTACACACTCAACCACTCCCCTTGACTATCTTATCTGACGACATGCAAGATATGTTTAACTCATGTTCATGACAAACCTCCTTTGGGAGTTGCCATCTTCCTATGATAAACACACTACAAAATGTTTCATCTTCTGGAGCATTCTGCATAAACTGCATACATATCCCTTTACCACTTTACACAATAAGGAATGATTCGTATCCATGCAAAAACTATGCATACATAACTATTATAAAATGTTTTTAACCAGTATTTGCCTGATTGGTACATGTAGTTTCATAGTTTCTGAAGTAAAATCAGGACCATTTGATCAGTACAAATTTAAATTTGAAAGCATCTAACCAAATATGTCTAGTAAAATATGCAGTAGTGCAGAGGTGCAGGGTCATTTAGCAGGGGGGGGGGGGGTAATTTTTCATACTATTTTTCCCTTTTCTTGAAAATAAAAGTGACACAATTTTACAACTTTTAAAATTCTGAATAGAGAATGAAAAGTTATTTATTCCAAGTGATTGAGAAGTATAAAAAAAAGGTGCAAGGGGTAAGTGTTCTGGTACCCAGTACCGTTTCTAATGCTGCATATCTACTGTACACGTATATATTAAATGTATTCAGCTACCTACAGGTAGTACTCCCCTACATGAACAGAATCAAATTCAAAAGTATGCTCAAATTAATGTACATTATTAAATACGAATGTTGGTAAACTTGTAAGCATCAATTCTAATCACTCCACAATGCAGCATCAGACTTTACTACAGAATAATTTCTTTGCCAATTTAAACCTCCTTTAAATGTTCACCGACTACGAGCGGCACCACCCAGTGCATGTTTATAATAAGGACACACAAGGAATCCGAGCCATTCCGTCAAATCCCTCAACCCGTCAAATTCTACAGCTAATTTGGAGCCAGGTCGGCGAAGCTCTAGGGAACGTGATATGCCAGGATTATCATTAGAAGATAGAGGCCTCCATTTAAGGGAGACAAAATAAAGAGCTCACAGTCATTAGCGTACATTACTACCGGTACAGTATAAATGATAACAAGCATGTAAATTGATGGAAAAATAAGATTTTTTTTTTGCTCCATGGTTGGAATTAAACCATAGCAGAAGCCATGTCATGGATTTTTCAATGGACTAAAAATTGAAAAATTGAATTCAAATTGACTATTTGCTATAATCCGGATTTATCATTTTTTTAAAATTTGACTTAGATGAGATTTAATTCAATCTATGTATAAATACATGTGCATGTGTAAGTAGATGTTCAATGGTTAAAAAAAATGTAAAAATTGAATTCGTGTTATAATAGTAAATGATATTCCTTTGGAGAGTTCAAGAATGAAAGAAAGAAGGGGAGAGAGAGAGAAGGGGGGGGGGGGGAGACATAGTAGGTACATGTACCTATACACTGTATGGTATGGTATATGAGTCACCTGATCTGAGTGTGAGATAATATCTAAATAAGATATGAAGTAGCCTCTAACCAAAATCTCCACAGGTCTACTACTCACTGAACCTTCATAAAATCTCAAGGTACATGACACATCAGCATAATGCAAAGATGCTAACCCTTCGTCAAGTTATGCAGTGTTTTAAAGAAGTAAATGAGTGGAAGAATTGTGCACGTACATGTATATCCAATTTTGTCGTCGGTCTTACGAACCGGCGAATAGCCAAAATTGGGTCAAAAAATCAATTTTCACTTTTTTGCATATTTGGATGGTATATGTCAGAATCTATGGAGTGGCAAAATTTCATCGCTCAATTTTGTTTATTTTTAGAGAAATCCTGATTTTATATTTTTGGGTGACCAGCGAATAGCACTTGCCGGTCTTACGAACCGGCGAATAGCTCCCTTACAATTGCTTTACACGCATTATCCCTTGTCAGCTTTTAAAGTTTACCCACATATGTGCATCCATACATACGCGCAACCATATTTGGAAGGTGAACGGTGAATGGCACTGTTCGGTCTTACGAACCGGCGAATAGGCGGCGAATAAGGTATGTTCTGACCGCGCGCACAAGCCTTTTGTTCTTACCAACTGGCGAATAAGTGGTGAATAGCCTGTATTTCTGACCGGGTGTGCGATTTTTTCGTTCTTACGAACCGGCGAATAGGTCTATAAGCTTATAATTTGAGTTTTCTTTATATATGGCGCTTAATACAAAGATGATATTAAAATACAGTAAGTAAACTCTTTTACTCTGCAAAATTGCTGGAAAACGATTATAAGCATATAAATTCACTGCTTAAAAAGGTGCAAAAGTTTAAACACGTTTTTCTCTGAATTGTGTTTTTCCGCGAGGATGGGCTATTTGCCGGTTCGTAAGACCGGCAACGATTTTACAGCCATAGAAATGGACAGTAACTATAAAAGTTCAGGAAAAAAAAAAAAGTGTTTTGCTTGACACCTACAGTATTTTCCTACAAGTACAAAATACTGCAAAAAGGAACAGTTGGCATCACTGACAATGATATTGGATATTAATTTTATGCCCACATGGACATCAGGACCGGGATCCAGACTTTTTCGGGGGGGGGGGGGGCAGTCAGCTATTAAAAAAAAGGGTCCTCAGCATTTTCAGGTGTATTTTACCCCCCAAATTCTCACTGACAAGCAAATAAAAAGGTTTCAAAGGGGGGGGGGGGGGCATGACCAACTTTCATACATCAGTTACTACAATGTAGTATAGCATCTCTATCAGTATTCTTTTTTTTTTACACCCCCCCCCCCCCCCATACACATGAATAGGTATAATGCATGGAGTGAATATTTTATCTTGCATGCCAGTAAAAAGGAACAAACATGTCATGTACAGTAGTTATCTAGTGAGATGATCTAAATGCACTCTCCTCAAGTGGCCAAGCATTCCAAGTATCTGTCTTGGGTGAATAACCTGTATGAAGGATGCTGGATATGAAATTAAGCCCTTATCTCATGCATGTAAGCAAATGCAGAAACAAGGATATTGAGAAACCCTTAACATGCATTTGTCATGCAGTGACATGGACAACTAAAGAAGAATAAAAAGTTGGACATTTATAAAACCATTTTGCTTCAGCTTTATCAAAAGGGTCAAACTATTTTCTTATGACTTACGGGCAGTAAAAACCTCTGTGTGTGTGTGTGTGTGTGTGTGTGTGTGGGGGGGGGGGGGTACCTTGATTATTTTAGTAAAGAGAAGAACCAGGTGTCTTCCAAGTTCCCAAGCTCAAGAAACAAGTATACACTGTACATGTTTATTTTCTTGAGAAGTTCTCTGAAGGTTTCCATGGGTTTCCATGGTGAGTGAAGCTTCACAATTGGAGATTTATTTTGTTAATGACATACATGAAATTCACTTGTCTTACATTATCAATTTTAAAAAAATATCAACTTTACAATCTTGTTCAATCAGACAGTAAAGCTGTTTTAGAGTACTGTACTAATGGAAGTAAAGAAACTGCAATATGTGCGCATGTAACATACATTCTGTGATGATTCAGATTTAATGTACACTCTAGGGGTCAAATTCATTTCTAAAATAAGAGATACACACAGGATCATAAATCACAAATACAGTACGTGGAATGCACAGTCCTAACGTGACTCATACACTATTTCATCCACTTGCAACGTCTGACATTTTACAAGTCTCGGGAGGAATAAAAATTGATAGTGTTTAGGCAAAGAGAAAACCTGCCCACATCAACATATGTCCCATGAGCCAATTTATGCCTGAAATCCAATTATAATCTCCTAGACTTTGCCCAAAAAGCTGTTGGATCAAAACCAATCCCTTTTAGTTGTTTTTGGTTTTGCTACTGTAAGCTTTATCTTTTCTTTCCAATGCAAGCCTAAGACACATAATTCACTTTTTATCATAACTCATGCATTAAATAACACAAGATAAGATAAAGGTTCTTTTCCTCTCCCCTTACCTTCTATTCAAGTAAGTACAGCCAAAAAAATTGTCCTAAAGCAAGAATGAATATGATCATCAGATGTAATCCCATCGTTTTTTTTTTCATTTGCCAGTTTCAAAAGTGCCTGCAGCCTTTCCTTTCATGTTCAGAATTATAATACACCCCCCCCCCAGTACACTAAATCAAAACTCAAATATTGTCATTGTCAATACATCTGACAACAGATAGAGTGGAAAGGGACATTAACATTGTGATACTGCATGGCTGCATGAATTCTAAAGGCCTTGCCTAAGACTTGGGGCAATTCAAAACTACCTCATTTCCGCAAAAGAGATTCACAAGATGTGAAACCTTCAATCTCTACAAACAGAGAGAATTTCCTGAGGGATTAACCTGGATATTTTTGTCATTTCAAGTGATAATTGATAATACTAGACATATTCAAATGACTTGCAAGCACAATGAATGTATCCATGCATGGATAATGGTTATCCTGGCTAACTTATAATTCCAAATCTGTAATTCTGCCTGTGAGCATAATTACAATTCCCATTCAAAATACTAGGCTTTCTCAGAAATAAACCATTTCTACAGTACTTGTATTCTTTAATGAAAACACCCATCAAATGGATACAAATAATCATCCTCAGAAAATCCCACAGCAATAATTTTAATTTTTTTTTTAAATGCCGTCAAACATCTTCCTTACTATTATGTGCAGTCTAAAGAAAATAAAGTACACCAACCCTGCATACTACACACATATTTACACATAAACTTTTTAAGAATTCAAACCATTTGAAAAAAATAAATTCATCATCTTGAACTCCCGCCCCCATGCCCCCCCCCAAAAAAAACGTGACAGTTTACATGTCGTATCTAGGGACTGGCCTACGCACAATAGATCACAGTCTTGTTCTTGTCATGTTGTGTACATACATGTACATATAGATCAACTTGAGTTAAGTGAGAATTTGTGCACTCACATTGAACAATATTCTCACACTTGTGAAGGCTAAACATCTCTTCCCTTATGTATTTACCCTAAAAATGTAGACAGTAGAAGACTGTATGTAGTCAGCTGTGGTTGAACAATGAATGACATTCAGTTGGAAAAGGAATAATACATGGGAGTGGTAATATAGAGCTCGATATTGTATGGAAAGATCTAACGCTCTCTAGAAAACCAAGACCTCTCATATAAAAGGAGGAATTCATAAAAAAATTGTTGTTAGGAAATCTCAATTTGGAATCTCAATTCTACTACTACAAGAAATCTCAACTTCATGATAGCAAATCCAAATAGCTTTGATGAATGAATTAATGTTGGAAAAAAATGACTATAGACAGTGAAGGTACTGCATACACCGGTTCAAGTCATGACAGATAAATGAAATTACAATATAAAAGACACATTGTCACAGAAATTAAGAAAGGTTGAAATCTCTGCTGAATTATGTCATGTACCTACATGTACATGTAAACACATGTATTAGGATGTAACATTATTTCATTCGCATTATACTGCTGACAAACGAGATGGGTATTAAGCATTTACTGTTTACCTGCATGAAACTGCAATGTATGAGAAGAGTTAAAACTGGGTCTGATCCAGCTTACTATGTATCTACTAGAGATAAAAAGTAGAGTGTCAAGCATCTTGCATTCCCCCCCCCCCTTCTAAAATGTTGCTTGGTAACCATTTTGAAGCAGTGAGCCAAGTTGAGCTAAAATGATTTCTGTAATTAGGCTCAGCAGAGAATTACAGGGATAAAGTCTGCATCATAACACAGGCTACGGATCAGATCATAGTGAAGAAATTTTGTTGTAATTAAGAATTTGACAGAATATGCCTTGCACTAGACATTATTGAAACATATCCCAATGACTCCTTACTAATACATGTATAATGTAAAAAAATGTATAAATTTTCAAAATAATTTGATTTACTAGTTTTATTTCATTTGACAGTGTCAATCAGAAACAATTCTTCAAAAAATCTGAGGTAAAATCATTCAGATAACAGATCACGAATTGTACATAAATCAGTCTACAATATGTAAAAGGATTGTGTACAACTTTACGTACATTTCATGCAGTCAGGCGCTAGACTGTTTATTCATGTTACTGTTTTGTATATTCTTGATGAATATTATTATTACACGTACGTGTATATTCAAATGGGGCCTTTCTCTACAAACCTTTTGCGCTTATATTGGTCCCCACTATTTGACTATTTTGACTGTACATTGACATTTTGTATGTATTTTTTATATGTGGAAAATAATTGAAATCAAGTTAATACCGTAGTTCATCAGGCAGTAAAATATTGCCTTTTTAGAGCTTAAGTTCTTGCACACAGGCTCATCAATGCCCAATTTTCATTTATGACTCATATTCAGAGAAGGTGACGTGAAGTGCATTCAGCAGTGCGAACAATCCATTAATTAAAGCACTGTTTATGGATACCACTCTTGGTAATTAATCACACAGAGCATTCAAAATTCATAATTTTTGTCTTTTTGTGTATACAAGGGAAATCATTCAATAATTCCCTTTAGAATTTAAAGACGCTAGGTCGTGGGCTTTCATGGGGAATTTGACACCATGGGTGCTTACCCAGTATAAACAGGTGTTGTCCATCACTGTGAGTTTTATGACCAACAGACCTTATGTAATGCTCTGTATACTTCACCCTTTCCCCATATGGCAAAGTCATTATCTCACTTTCCCTGGCCCGAGAATGCCCGAAGCAGGCCGACGAATGTTTGTGGTGGGACAGCTTGTTTTGCGGTGCTCCAGAAATGTAGTTCTATTACAGGTATTTTTTCCACAAAGTCTGGTGTCAGCAAATTATGATCCATTCCCATGAAAGCCCACGACCTAGCATCTTTAAGGCAAGCTCACAAGACACAGAAGCCCAGGATACTTGGGCCCCTAAATCCTTATCCAGACCCCCTAAATGTAAGGAGTTTTACATGGGTAGCCTGGCTCAATGCAAAGTGACCATCCAATTTCAATCCAGACTGCTTGTGAAAAGTTTTTGTGGAGATACTACATGTACATGGTTTGTAGGATTTAGCTTCAATGAAAATGCAACATTACCCTTCCTATCTGTTTACACAATCACCCTGCTAAAGAATCACTAATTAGCTTTTTGATAATTAGACCATCATACTCTTAGAGTCAATAACATTCATTTATTTTTCAAACAGTGATTAATTAATTCCTTCCTTTTATGATTTATCCAATTATCATATAGGAACACAAAATAGCATTGTCCAAACTTGTTGACACAGAATGAATTTTAAGCCCTAAATGCCATTACAATGAACTAATAGAAACATGAAAGGAATTGCTTTGATACAAGACAATCTCCTCAGGAGCATGTGTATTACAAAATGTCAGTGATCGCTACAAGGCTTT
>CM057159.1:29714698-29847289 GCA_029962745.1 Echinometra lucunter | reverse complement strand
TTTAGCGGATAAGAGGTGATGATGAACAATGTAGGTCACTCACTCAGAGCAATAATCAGTCTCCATCTTCAGAAGATTTCACATTCACACCCTGTTATAAACAAGCATCATACATGAAAAGCTTCAATCAGCATAGCCATAAACACAGAGCTTACCTTCTTTGCTTTGCTTGGAGCTTAGAACCAGTTCATAATGTCCTCTCTAAGTACGAAAGTGATGATATTCCTATTTCATAAATCCTTTCATCGACAGATGATGAAAGTGCATCCAGCAAGCACCACCTGTACCTGATCGAAACCAGTTTCATTTACTCAGCGCTCTCCCGCTGCCCATATGCACACACCCTCCCTCTTTCACAGTACTCACACAGCACTCCATCCAACCTGCTCAAACCTGTACACAGAGAACCAGTGCACACACTGAGTTACCCCAATACACACATACGTCACTGGAGTACAGCAGGAGCCTCCAATATAGAGGCATCCATCCCTTTCCCACAGTCATCATAATGAGCTCATGAATATGCATGAAGGGTGATGCTGACATCACAATGCACAGTGTTGTATGAGAGGGAGGGTGAAGGAAAGGGGCCCGAGGGGACAGGGTGGATGAGAGATGCTCGTTCAAATCACATACCGGTACTGAGCCCTGAGCTAAAGTATCACAATAATAATAAGGTGCCATTTGAGGCAATCACCAGCAAAGTGATTGAGTTATTTATTATATCCCAGGGGAATGACTGCTCTGTCACTGTTTGTATAAAGATAAGCAAGATCTCTATTCTGAAGTACAAGAGATACATACACGGATAATCTCAATGCATCAATATATTCTTGAGTGACGAGCAGGATTAAATTTGATTTTTGAAAAACCCTTTATACAAATTGGTCAGATATTGAGAAGCATTGCAATTTGCAAATCCAGCTGGGTATTTGGGGGAAGCATATTAATGACAATTGATGATGATAATTATGATAAGGGTGATGATGATAAAAAATAATAATAGTGACATTGATAATAACAATATCAACAATAAATAATAGTAGTAATAATAATAATGTAAAGAGCCTTTCCCAGGGAATATAAGGCATTGTTCCTTTGTCCAGCAACACATTTAGGTTGCCCTTGACAAATGCATAAACAATGCAATGGCCATCAGAACAATAAAGCCTTGCAATTTTTTTAACAAAAAAAGATGGTGTCTGATTACCGACCTTACGATATGTCGATGAAAATTATTCAAAATTACATGTAGTTAAAAATAAGCCATATTTGAAATCAAATACAATTCTAAATGATGCTGGAGATGTTAATTACCAACATTTGTATAGTTTACAGATAAAAAACAACTTCGAAAATGTCATTTTAACCCATTCGTGACAGGAATTATTTAAAGCCTAATTTGATCAGCTTTCATTCTTCAAATTGGCAACACCAACATTTGTATTTTATTGCTACATTTTTCTTATAGAACATCATGTATCTGAAATAAATATAAATTGACAGAATGTATGATGAGAAGTCATAAATTTGCCAATTTGCAGGGAAAAACGGTAATTTTAACATTTTCATCGCATTGCCAATTTAAAGATTTCGATGCTTATTTTCCTTTCAAAAAATTTCAGCATTGAACAACAAATACTGATGCAATGAAAATGGACACAATACGTGTAGAATTTTTTGCTCTTTCTGCTCATGTATTTGGTATGATTTTTAGAGCTCTGCATCAAAAGTTATTAGACCAAACCACAAAATGTGGACCCTCTGTCACGAATGGGTTAAAGGTATTTTTCCATGGTAGACATTTTTAATTTCCTACTTTCCATGTAAAGACTGCACAATTTGTGGACGCGCCTGTGGAGATTGCGTAGTTAAGACGCATTTTAGACGCCCAAAGTTGACCCTAAGCGTCCTTGAATACTATTACAAAATCGACATTATATTTGTCATTGAAAAGTTTCTGGACACTGAAATTTACCTTAAATATATCCCGATTGTAGTCGCACCTTCCCTAAATATCAAGCGCATCACGGTATCGTCGCGTAAAGGCAGGAATGATGAAGTAAACAACTTTGCGCGCATTAAGCTTTCTCTAAGCACGCGATCGCACGTGATATACGCCCGTTGCTCCAGATGACAAGCGCAATTAGGTCAATATGCAAAATACGATACACGTCCTACTAATTCCGAAAATAAACAGCATTTTATGGAGAGGTCAGTAATATGATGGGTCAGTATTAGATACACTGATCATACATGTACATGTACAAATTCAGTACAATATACAGATTACCTATACTCTGTCTAAATGGTAATCATATAAAGGTCCTCTTTTGTGCTTACTATTTGTACCAGTTGCAGCATATGGCAATAATTGATTATCATTTCTTTGTGTTGGTTTATTTTACTAGTACACACCTTCATGTACGTTGTATGCATGGTGTATGCTTGTCTGGTTACAAACTGGTTAGAATAATAAAATCAATAACCAAAAGAAAAAAAATTTGTTTGGAAGCAATGCCACAACCCAAAACTGTAGTTTTTGTAATTGCAGTGTGCTATGGACCTGGGATGTTCACTGCTTCTTTATTGATATATTTATTAATCTTGAGCTTAAAGGAGACTACGATTCAAGCCTTCAAGATCATGCAGAGCTTCACTGCACCAACCCATCTACAGTCTCCTAAACAAAACATCTTTGTGATCACAGTCTCCATTTGAAAGCAACATGCCTGCCAGAATATCCAGAAAAATATACAAACTCTAATGCATAAAGCTAGTACATGTACTTATACGCTCACCATCTTCTTTTCGTCAGTCTTTTTTTTTTTGCTCCTTATTCTTCCTTTCTCCTGTCTATAATCTATTGCCTCTTCCATACGACCATGTGACTTCCTTTTTTGGTTATTTAATCTCCTTATTGTTTTTCCTTCTCTCCTCCTCCTCCTCCTCCTCCTTCTTCTTCTTCTTCTTCTTCTCCTTCTTCTCCTTCTTCTTCTTCTCCTTCTTCTTCTTCCTCTTCTCCTTCTCCTTTCTTCTTCTCCCTCTTCCTCTTCCTTTTCCTCTTCTTCTTCTTCTTCTTCTTCTTTTCTTCTTCTTCGTCTTTTCTTCTTCTTCTTCTTCCTCTTCCTCTTCCTCTTCCTCTTCCTCTTCCTCTTCCTCTTCCTCTTCCTCTTCCTCTTCCTCTTCTTCTTCTTCTTCTTCTTCTTCTTCTTCTTCTTCTTCTTCTTCTTCTTCTTCAAGCAGTCCTTCTTCCTCTTCTTCTTTGGACAAACTTGAGATAAGCAGAGGTGAAACATGCCATCACTTTGATAACTGTAGGCACAAGCACCTTTAGCATTGTCAATTCATTTTATCATTTTTGCGTATTTTCTTGTTTTATGTTGTTGAAATTTACATGCATGTTTGTTTTTCATACATGCATTTCCTAATTACTGATGAGTACAATTCAAGTTTTCAATAAATATAACATTCAATAATAACCCAAAGAGTGGTGATCAATAGTTTCAAACCAGAAGTTGATGTCTTCTTCTCACAAAAGTATACTATTTATGGCTGGTTAGATTCCCTAACCACAGCTAACTACGTGTAGTAGTCAATAGAAGTCAATACTGTAGTTCAGATTCTGAACGATTTTATTATAAGAGCGATCTCCCGAAGCGCACGATATCCCCCAACCGCTGCCAGGCCGAGAGATGGCGTGATTCCGAATTGTACGGGCGAGGAAAAAATTTTCTCGGCCTGGCAGCGGTTGGGGGATATCGCGCGCTTCGCTTCGGGAGATCGCTCTTATAATAAAATTGTTCAGAATCTGAACTATCAATACTGCAACACAAACACAGGAAGTTAAAGAACTTCAAGTTGATGCAGTTGAAGTAAGTTTGAAAGTGGTAGGACATTTACAAGACTTTCATCTTCCAAGGGGTCCCTGAGACAGGTGAAAACACAACCTACAGTGGTGGGCTTTGATGGGGAATATGACACCATTCGGGGTGTTTACCCAGTAACATACATGTATGTTGTCCGCCAGCCCAGATGGAATTTAGTTTCATGACCAACATCCCTTTATGCTAGCTGTATTTTCCATCCAATGCCCCACATATTAAAGTCACTATATCACATTCCTTCACTTGACCCAGGCCGAAGCATGCCTGAAGTGGGATAGACAGCTTGTTTGCTGTGTTTGAGACTTGTACATATATGTTCCTATTTGCACTGCCAGTGCTTTTCACCAAGTCTATTGTCAGCGAATATGGAAACTGACCACTTTCTAACTTTGAAGGTGAATAGGGGTGAAAGATACATGTAATTGCTGCCATCCATACTGCATACAACTACATACAGATAAACAAATGCAAATTTCCCCTTCCCACAAAGCGAGGGCCAAGCATACATGTACATGATCTACTTTTTTTTCCTCATGATTTCATGAACTAAATTCCCTCATTTGAGGATAAATTGTAATTTAATTAATTATGCTTTAATTGATTAATAATGGTTAATTATGATTTTAAAAAAACAATCACGACATTTAGGAAACATGAAAATTGTGGACTCTTTGAGAATTTCACTGAAATTTCACTGAATAAAACATTAACTATATATAGTTCAATGTTGTTAGTTTAGATGAAGGACTTATCAACAGAGGGGAAAGGTAAAATGTTTTCATATCCAAGGAAACATTCCAATCATAGGATTTTATAGGATTTTAATGGTGCATATAGGTTTTGCTTTGTATTCATAACCTCATCCCAACTGTACGAGCTTGATGTTTGTAATATACCTGACATTTACATCATCCTATCATGTCAGGGTTTTAAGAGTTTAATTTCATTCAATTTGACATAAAATTCCCCCATTACAAGTCAAAAAACTCCAGGTATGATCTTGAAGTCTATAATTTTTCATGTTAAAAAATAGTTTGCAGGCAAGAAAATACCTCGCGAGGGAGAGGAGATGTTATAATTGAAATGTGAAGATGGACTAAAAATATAATCCTATCGCTGTATCAGTACATGTGTTTCAAGTCATAACTAGAAACACAATTGCCATTTTTCCTTTCTTTGAGTTTTCTCAAAGTTTAATCATAATTAACCACTTAATTGACAGTTTATCCTAAAATGAGGGATTTTAGTTCATGAAATTATGAGTAGAAAAAGTGTGACGAACAGTTCAGAATGGTGGGCAGCTGGTCAAGGGTTGGGTTGTTCGCTGGGAGAGCATGGGCTGTGATGATGTCTACATGTAGGATTCTTTGAGACTTGTGCTTAATTTTTGGAGTTGCATTTATAAATCATGACTTTTGATGCAAATGGGCCCTGGCCCCCTGTCATCCTAAAAGAGA
This sequence comes from Echinometra lucunter, assembly GCA_029962745.1. NCBI lineage: Eukaryota > Metazoa > Echinodermata > Echinoidea > Camarodonta > Echinometridae > Echinometra > Echinometra lucunter. Next base: position 29,841,945 of record CM057159.1, on the reverse strand, counting down.
GACTTTCCAATGAGGGCTTTCTGTCAGAATTTGATTTTTATCACAGGATATGATTCATATTATGGTACATGTACATGTGCAGACCTATCCTACGTCTATTTATTTGTGACAAAAAGACATTTGCAACAAATCTACAGTATTAGATCCTAGTACTGTGGGCTAAAGGAAACCAACATCCTCAAGTCAAGTAGTTTTTAAATCGAAGCTAAGACAGAATAAGACAAATCAGCGAAAATTTGAACAAAATTGGAATAAGAATGTCATGCACGCCTATATGAAATTTTCTGTTTTTTACTAGCATTAAATATGAAAGTTTAGACAAGTAAATTCATCTTATTTGAGGTTTGGTATAAACATAGTAATATTAAAATCAGAATTTTAGTTAACTGCAAACCTTTCGGTTGGAGTATAGGCCAAATCTGCTTCAAATCAAAGCCGATCAAAAGATTGCTATGACATCACTATGATTCAGAATTGATTACGCTTTTATACCTACAAGGAGGCTCGCAATAGCCTGGAGTTTTACTTTAATATTCATGTGACTATTTAGAACTTCAGTCAGAATGATCTTCAATGCTTGAATGTTCATATTAAGTACTATAACAATTTTTTCCAAAATCTGATCACAGACAGATCGTGTAGTGTGCAGTGGGCTTTAGAAATTTTAATGTCTACCTGGATGAATCGAAGAAGAAGACAACTCTCAATATGTTTTGTACACACATAATCAAACATTTTTATTTGCTTATTAAAGATTAACACATTTTCTTCAGCCAAACTCAGCTCCTGATTTTCCCCGTGTTATCATGGCACGCCCTGGGATTGGGATAGTCAAGACGGTCTTGGAATGTGTTTTGGCATATTATTTCTTTATCATTTTAGGAGGTATTTTCTCACTGTCACAGATCTTCAGGTTCGGTTCAGGTTCTATACAGTAGTATGAATTATGAGGATAAAGATCAGAGGAGATGAGTTTGGGAAAGTGTAATCTTTTGGTAATTCGAGTAGGAGTAAAGTTTGATTGTGTGAAATAAAGTGCGTCATTTGTGGTTGAGACAGTCGGTATGGAGCCTGCTCCATAGTCGATTATTGGTCATATAATTTGTGAACAAGTCTCCATATGTCTTGTACACAGAATTTCACATATTCTTTAATGTTATATATCTTGAAGAACACATATTTTCATTGTCCTTATCCCAAAATAGTTGTGGAGAAAAGACTCCTGCCTGCATTATATCTTTTTTTAAAAATAATTACTGTATACATTGTATGTTTAATTGTTTCACAATCAAATAGAGTCACAAAATTTACAAATACAGCATCGGGTCTGACTAGCAGAAGGCCCAGCTCGATTGGCTTTGTTAGTTATTTGATTTATGTGCAATAGTCCAAGACAGACCGATGCTAACTCAACGCCAAGATATTGATGACGGTTGACTCTACCAAGCATGTTGTTTCCCACAGAGTACCTGCATACATGTAGGGGGCCTTGTCTTATGAGTAACAGTCATGATAAAGCACTTAGAAGTGTTGTAACCCATCTGCCATTTTTCTCCCCAAGCACCACTCAGGGAGCCACTGCCGCACGGGCATGTGCAATTTCAGTACAGCTATTACACAGTAACGTGAATGCAATATAAGGGCCCTTATGCTCCATGTTAGGCATTTAAAGTAAACGAAGAAACAGTAACAGACCGGGATAACAGATAATGTTATGCAAATGACAAATACATGTAATTTTATTGCCTGTACATAAAAGTACATGGTGGCGAGGTTGGTGGCACGGAAATAGAAAACGTCTTCTAATTCTGTAGTTTTTTTCGTTCCACGCCGCTACATGTAGATATATTTTTAGAAAGGATTTGCCGCCCAAATGTATTTTTAGGTCTTCTTTCCCATTTCCAATCAACATATCGAAAGGTGGTGTTCTTTACATATTATACACAGAGCTTTTATTGCGAGAAATAGCGCATTGAGTTTTCATGAAATTTTCTATTAAATGTCAACGACTTGAATCGAGTCCGTTCAAATCGGTAAGCACGCCAGCAAGCATGCTCGGCAGCACGGACGAAGGAGGAATATGCTGTTGACTTGCTGCAAGGTAAGACCAAAAATGCGTGATTTTTTTACTCTTTGGTTATTTCTAGTTATACTTGTAATGTAATGTAATGTAAGACCCGAATATTAGTTTCATTAAAAAATGGGCCTCAAATAAGAGCGTTAAGAATAAGAGCTGTTATGAGGGTCTGAGTTTAGGGGTTCTAAAAACTGCATGTTAGTTCACGTCTGCAGTGCAAGGTTAGTATACCTAACCGAAGCATCAAGTGTGAGTGCCCAAAAGTGCATTTCACATAAAATCTAGAGTACCGGCTCTGGTGTGCGGCCGTTTAAAGGGAATTTGCTGATTATATTTATTAATCAAAGACTCACACATAGTTCAATACCATCAATGCAGAGTCCAAATACTTGCTAATTGAATAGAGGGCAAACTTGAAATTATTGACCAATTACGTGGTCAGTAGTGTCCATTTTTCAAAACGATGTTAGGGGTCCTGTGTGCGGCCGCCCCTACCCCTGTGGGCGGCCGCCTATCATTCGGCGAGCATTTAGCGCCATATTTGTAATGAAGTAAACAAAATTAATATTGAATTTCATGCTTTACACACCAATACTTTATGAAAAGTAATAATACTGTGTAGAAACCCATAAAATCTGTCAAAAGTGATGATCTACCAAATGCTGTGACAAAAAAATGAAGGCAGAGTAGAATCTCCTACAAAAACCTGCATTTTGTACACGTTTTACATAGGGTGGCCGCTCACAGGACCCATCTTGAGAAATGGCTCTGGTGAGCGGCCACCCCCATGCAACTTTTTCTTTGGTGGTATTAATAAGAATTTCTGCAGCAAAATATGGACTATGAACTTCATTCTCTTAAATAAAAATCAAATCAGTTATCAAATTGAACAAATAAAGCTTAAGTGTTGGCTTAAGTATGTCAAAGTTTCTTAACTTAAAAGTTAAGAAACTGCCATTTTTCAGTCAGTGATTGGTGGTGTCCACTTCTAAAGATATTCAGTGAGACTCATTATGCTTACTGCTTTCGCTGAGTATGTTTTTTGGTGCACTAGAACCTACCTGAGACTGTCCAAGGTAATTTTTGAAGGGATATCAAAAATATTTTTTTAATTCTTATTTTTTATTCACCACCGGCCGCTCACAGGGGACGGCCGCCCACTGGAGCACATACTATAGACATCGATTTACTTAGTCAGAAAAATAAGAGCAATGAATCCTGGGAGTGAAACTAATCGCGACTTCTGGCTTATAATCATTATGAGACCCTTCACTTCCAGCAATCTCTCGCTAGCTCGATAGGTAAGGCGTTGGTCTTGAGAGGTAGATATCCTGGGTTCGGGTCACGTCGGCAGGCATGGTAACGTTAACGGTTAAGTGAAGAAAAAACAAAGAGCTGAGAAGAAAACAGTGGAAAATACGGTGTCTCTGAACTTTATTTTTTTTTAGCGGGGGTACATATGGAACTCTTTCCCCAATAGAAAAGCGTGCTATGTAGTTTCGGTACAGACTTGTCACATTTGGGGGACGAGGACACGAGGTCAATTCATTGACCGAGTACACAGGATGAGTGGGCCGGCCCGCGCCCCGGCCGGAGCTTCCCATCATTCGGCTGTCTACCTTTGCTTTGGCTTTGCATGCTTGGCTTCGCAGAGCAAGTTTTACACGATAGTCTATAATCTTCGATCAAATTTGTCTAAAAACACAATAATGAATGTGGCTACGGTACAGACTAAAATTTAAAGAACAGAAATGTGATAAAATGAAATGTCAATAATCTACCTGACTTCGTGTTCACAGACTAATACTCGAACTACGATACACCAGTCAATTTGAATAATCGCACCATTTCTTTCTAAAGGATAACTGAAACTACCAATCAAAAACAGGAGCAAATAGTAGCAGCAATATGGTATCTCTAAAAGACACATCTCGTAACAAAAACAAACAAACTCTTAAAACAACATATCAGTATTGAAAATAGAAATAGGGTTTAGGATTAGGGTTAGAGTTAGGGTATGGTGGGGCCTATATCACGAGTATGTCATAACGATAATGGTAATTACAATAATAATAATAATAATAAACACTAAACAATAGGCATACACGTGATAAAGGCCCCATCATTTATCCTAACCCTAACCCCAACCCAAACCCAAATCTTACTCTAACTCTGTAGGCCTAGGCCTACACTAAACAATGGGTATCGATAGCAAGCATCATTCAGGTGGAGGTGCCATTGATTAAAAACGCGTAAGGCGGGGATTTGATTCCCGCGGCACTTTTGCCCTTGCTCTTTTAACGTACATCAAATAAACGAGAATGCCATGGGCATTACTGATACCAATATGTGCACGTGTTTATTAAAAAAAAAAAAAAAAAAAAAAAAAAAAAAAAAAAAAAAAAAAAAAAAAGGGAGGTGGAGGTGCCATTGATTAAAAACGCGTAAGGCGGGGATTTGATTCCCGCGGCACTTTTGCCCTTGCTCTTTTAACGTACATCAAATAAACGAGAATGCCATGGGCATTACTGATACCAATATGTGCACGTGTTTATTTAAAAAAAAAAAAAAAAAAAAAAAAAAAAAAAAAAAAAAATTCAGCTATCCATTGGTGTAAATCCCGGGGGGGGGGGGGGGGGGGGATGGGGATATATCCCCACTTTTTCGAGGGGGGGGGGGCGGTGTGTACAAACATCCCCCTCATTTTAAGGAAAAAATGATGTTTTAATTAATCAGTTGGTGATTTTTTAAAAATGAAAATGTCATAAATGACGGTCATATCGTGGAATTTTTATTTGAAATGCTCTTAATAACCATATAAGTGGATATTTTTCGCTCACTCGCAAAATAATGATATTATATGCGTTGTGGTGTATATGTATATATGTGGAGGTGCCGTGGTCGAGTGGTCTAAGGCGCTTGAATGGAGACGCGAAAGTCAGGGGTTCGATTCCCGGCACGGCACTTATGCCCTTGAGCAAGGCATTTTATCTACATTGCTGTTTTATCGTACTTCAAATAAAGTGATGTGCTATATGCATATAAAAAAAAAAACAACTTAAGTGTGAGTTCAAGGGGAAAAAAAATCGGCAAAAAAGATGATCACCCCCCCCCCCACTCCTCAAAACGGATTTACGCTGGTGTAGCTATCATCATTCACCAGTGGCGTAATGAGCCAAAATATTTGGGGGGGCTCAATCTTTGCGAGGAGCGAAGCGACCAACCCTGAAGGAGTGTAGCGACCGAGCCAGGGTACCCCCCCCCCCTTCACAATACGGAGCTTTTTCATTTTTTGACTTAAATTCCAGCTTGAGTTCAGTTCAATTTTTATTTTCTCTCATTTCCAACAAAAGGATTTCATTTTAGTGGGGCGGTAGTGAGCACGCGAAGCGTGTGAATCACTTAATGAGCGCGCAAAGCGCGCTCCCTAGGGGGGAGGGTGCAAGGAGGGGGGAGTTTGCCCCCTCCCGCGCGAAGCGCGGAAGCTCCGACGTTTGATGACATGTTTGATGACATGTACTGTTATGGATAAACGTGTCATGAATCTACCGACCGGAAAAGGATATTTTTTCATGAACTTGGAAACATGATTATGAAAACATGCAGCCCAAATAATCTTCTTAAGTTTCAAACAAATGCCAGCGTTATACAAAATACTTTATTACCTATGATAATAATACAGACAAAGACACTATGAAATAAAAAGGACGAGCATGGAGAGGGTGTGATGTGGTGGGGTACCAGGGTTTCACTCCCACAGTGGCGTAGCTAGGATTTCATTTTAGTGGGGGCGGTTGTGAGCGCGCGAAGCACGCTCCCTAGGAGGGAGGGTCCAGTAAGGGGGGAGTTTCCCCCCTCCCGCGCGAAGCGCGGAAGCTCCGACGTTTCTTTGAATTGTTCCTTGTCTGTTCCCGCTCTTCTTACGTTCTCTTACCTTTTTTCTTTTCCCGCTTCTGCTTTTTTTTCCTTCTACTTTTTCTTTCTTTTTTGTTGGTGTTTTGGAGGGGTGACCGCCCCCATCGTCCCCCCCCCCCCTGGCTTCGCAAGTGCACTCCCATGGCAAAGGAGTTTTTTGCAGTATTGATGGTTTGCAACTCTGTAAAAGAACACTATTTGGGACTGCAAACTTAAAGCCCGCGTCTAGTTTGGTAAATCTAAGAATATTCATTATCAAAGTTTGAATCCATTGTCAGATAAACAGATAAAACCAAGTGTTATATCATAAAACACATTAGCATTGATATTATGCGTGTTTTCTGCCTTGCTATGCATGCTATTTGGGAAATTGTGAATGCGTTACTTAACAGTAGAAATGGAGTCTAGGGAGAAGTAATGAAATTCGTGTGATAACACTTATATAAAATTCAAAATAAACCATGGTTGAAATTTATTTGGGGGGGCTGGCGCCCCCCAAGCCCCCCCCCCTCCAGTACGCCAGTGTCATTCACCTATCTGACACAAAATCAGATATTCCATGCACGGAATATCATCGCTCACATGGCATACTTTTGGTTTTGGACATATCATCTATCAACAATGGTACATTAATTTTGATTAATCTGTTCTTAAAGCTTTCGAAAGTTCTACGAAGTGTGAATATTTGTTGGCTGTTTTTTTTTTTTTTTTTGTGCGTGTTTTATAATGTGTTCGCTTCTCGATGATCTATGTTTAATGCCTGTATTTAAAGCCACTTGAATTCCACTTAATAATAATAAAATTCATAATCTCAGCCACGCGTAAAAATGAGAAATGCAATGTTGAAACCATCGGGGATCATCTTTTCAAATGACTGCATTACCTCTTTGAAAAAAAAAAAAACTTCAGTGATATGCAAATGCAAATAGCTATTCTCTAATTCTGTTTTTCATTTAAGCAAATAGGTGATATTTTGCATAAGAAATTGGAAAGTATGGATAGCTCTATTTTCACCGTAATGATTAGTTTCGTCCTCGCAATAATCGGCATTTCTTCGGGAGAGGAACACACGACGACTGTTGCTCGGGTGATATCGGATTCGCAGAGGGATGCCTCAGGTAAGGGAATCGCCATTGAAGGGAAAAGAGACTAAGGCGATCTTCACATGATGCATGAAAGTATATTGATAATATATATTCAGGAACAGTTACGTAAAGACAAAAATGAAAATAACAAATAATAGAATAACGAAATGTTTGCCATTTCTCGCGAGGAAAATATACAGTCTTCCGTGTTCTAAATGTGTAGTTTTTTCCCGTTTTTATATTCTCCTTAACTGCGAAGATGTGATATAAATAATGTAAATCTATTATTCAGAATTTCTCAGTCAAAGAACATTTATTTACAGGTGGTCTATACATCGGATGCTATTCACTTGGATGCCTGGACTTTGATTATGATATCAATGACTCATACAGGCTAATAACACCAAGCTCTTGTACAGCATCGTGTAAAGGACAGGGATTCCCATTTGCAGGGGTTTACAATGCTACTGAATGTTCTTGTGCCTGTGAGCAGACCTGCCTCAAAGGACTTGAAGACGATAATTGCGGCCTGCCTTGTCCATTAGCTCCAATTAAACTCTGTGGTGGTTATACTGCAGTTAGTGTTTATAGTGGTAAGTTGGCGAATGGAACTTGCCGGATTGATTTACATTCACTGTTACCTATAAGGAGAATATGGCTTCGATACTGATTCGGGGGGGGGGGGGCTGGAGCACCCCCTCCCTCGCCCCCTTCTCCCTCTGACACAATATGTGCGGCACAAAAGTTTGCATCTCTGGGTCTTTTTACAAGGAGAAGCGATTTTTTTTTCTTTCGTTTTAATGCTGTGGTACGTTTTCTATAATTGAAATTATGTTTACGTTTATTTTACAGAAATCGAATTGCCCAGATGATCTGAAAAAAACCTTATGTGTATTGATACCCCCCCCCCCCCTTGAATTCAATTAGTCACTCATGGCCGCTCTTATGCAGTTACATAATTATAAAATTTAACAAATGTAAAAAAAAAAAGGTGAAAAAATTGCATAGGTTTGAGACGTTTCGTAATCCGTATAGCCGCAGCATAATATTATACATGATTACAGTATGTTTATTTTTGTTAATATCATGGGGTTAGAATTAGGCCTATAAATTTCTAAATTTTTCAGCCAAAATGAATATTTTATGTGTTTTCTTTCTTTTGTGATGAAATCCTCAACATGTATTTTGAAACTATTTCATTCTTGTCATTTCACTCCTGACTTCTGCTTCCATCTATTCAGTGTACCTTCCCACTCCACTGAATGACACGTATTGTAACAATGATGATGATAAAGATGATGATGATGATGATGATGAAGGCAAAACGGTAGAAAAGGGAGTATTAACTACTGGTAAGTGAAATGATATTGATAATAATGATGATGATGATGATGATGATGATGATGATGATGATGATGATAATGATGATACTACTACCACCACCACTACCACTACTACCACTACTACCACTACTACCACTACCACTACTACCACTACTACTACTACTGATAATGATAACAATATCAATACTAATGAATAATGATGACAATCATAAAAGTGATAATAATAATACTATTATTATAAGTATCATTATTATTATATGAATGATGATAGGCCTGATGATAATGATGATAATATTGATGATAGTGATGATAATAGTAATGATTAAAAATTTGCCAGAACAATGAATTTATATAGCGAGCGCTTTATCCATAATATGCATGGCCAAATGGACAGAATAAAGAAGTGAGTTTTAGATGCTTTTTGAGGACATTGAGAAATTGTTGGTTGCGAAGAGTTTTTTGACTCCACATGTTTGGGAACAGGAGATGAAAATACTCCATCACCAATCTAATGAGTTTGTTTACATGTAAGAAAGTGAATAGTCTTTGGCAAGGATTGAATTGATGCCTTAAGAAAGCAGTGGGATTGCCGAAAGGGTTGACTGATAAGAGTGCAGATATAGGGGAAGAGACACCATGCATGCGTGGATATTTTGAAGGTGGGGATGGTATTTGTTGTTGAGAAAACGGACTGTATTGATAATTATTTTCATTTTCTACATTATTCTCCGTCTATATAGCCAGCTCCCTGTCTCTCCCCCCCCCCCCCCCCCCCCCCCCCCCGCTTCTGCGGTCCATTAATTTTGTTCACTGGCGATGATGTAAAATAAGCTTACTTTGTTTGATAAGTGTAATATCGCAATGAAAGGCACGCTTTCATTCAAATACGGTATCTCTTATAAACACACAAGAGAGATAAATTCATCTAACTGTCAGTTCAGGGATGCGATGCATGCAATCAATGTTGACATGTCGCAATGAAGGTTTCATGCAGTTTTAAGTTCATTAAATTATTTTCAAGCTTTCAAAATTTATCCTCGAAGAGTATCGATGAGTATTCACAAAGGGTTAATTCCTCTTAAAACTAGGTTTAAGGTTTCAACTGAAGCCCCTTGACATAGTTGAATTCCACTTAACCACTCTCACAGTAAGACGTCACCCAAAGTACCGATATAAATGCAATGCTTAAGCAAGCATCACAATAGGTCATTATTTTCAAATGAATTAGCTTTGTTTTGTTAGTAGCATTTCCTCTTTGAAAATCCCTTCAAAACTGAGCAAATGCGAGAAACATCTCTTTCATGTTTTTAATCTAAGCAAGTGTATTGATATTTTGTATGGAGCTCAAAAGGAATGTATGGATCAATCATTTTCTTGATTATTCATGGCTTCCTCTTCTATTCAACAATAATGATCATTTCTTCAGGGCATGAACATACAACGTCTGTTGATCGGATAAGACTGGATTCGGATTGGTATACCCATGGTAAGTGAATTGATGTGAAATGAAATAAAATCTACAATGACATTATGAGCTAATATATCACACGAGAGTAGAAAAAATGGGAGAAGCGGGAGAGAAATTCTGAATATATTAATATTTTGTTTGTTTGCTTGCTTGTTTTTGTGATCGTTTTTTGTCCTTGTTTGTTTGTGGACCCCTAAGGAAACCAGCTTCTGCATACTGTTGGGATGTTCCATCTCATGGGAGGAAAATCGATGAATGTTTGTTTGTTTGCTGATTGTGTCTTAAGAACGCTTTATGATATACATGATATACGTATGCTAGATACTCATACAATCATGCCTATATAATCTATGCTTTGATTTGTTATATCTTTTTTTAAAAGTACTAATTAAGCATGATTCTATTTCGGAGCCGATGATTCATTTCGGGCACACCATACAGACAAACTTTAAAGGGAAACAAAATCATGCTTTGATTGATATGAATCATGTTCTTTCTTTACTATAAAGTACATAGAATCACAAACCAGGGAGGTGTAACAAAAATACAATCAATCTTACGGTTGATACCAATCGTAAGTCTATGGCAAACCATGCACTACAGAGATACAATTGATTGTAAGATTGATTGTATCTCTTTATGTTACACCCCCAGAAATTGCAGTAACGGGTATTTGATAAGAAAGTACCAAAAGAGACAAACAACAAATGCAACAAGAAGAAATCACTTTGGAGCGTATATGCTTACGACACATTAATCAATAATATTTGAAGGGAAGTTGTCGGATGGAAAAGAATTACTTATACATCCCAAATGATTAATCATGAGAATTTGATCTTCTGAAAATACTCAGTTTAGAAAAAAATATCTATACTTAAATGAAGTCTACTGGATCGTCAATAAACCAATTAGGCCTATAGATACAATAGTAATCAGCAAGATAGGTTTACCAGCAGTAATGTATAGATTTTCGTAGAGAAAAACATAATGTACAGTGGCATCCGTGTTCCCAAAAATTAGGAGAAGAGTTCTTTTTTGCTTCTCCTCACAAGAATTTAGAATGAACAATGTACAGTATGCTTTTTATTCGGAATAACTGATAAATTTATCAGTTAAATAACTTTTATTTACAGGTGGTCTGTACATCGGATGCTATGCACTTGGATGCCTTGACTTTGATTATGATATTGATGACTCATACAGGCTAATAACACCAAGTTCTTGTACAGCTTCATGTAAAGAACATGGATTCCAATTTGCAGGGGTTTACAATGCCACCAAATGTTCTTGTGCCTGTGAGCAGACCTGTCTAACAAAGCCGCTGGATGACAAGAAATGTGGCCTACCTTGCCGTGTTGCACCAACTAAATTCTGTGGTGGTTATATTGCAGTCAGCCTTTATGATGGTAAGACACCGCATTTAATTCGACCACATTTTTATTTTCACCTTTATCAGAGCATATATGGTTTCATCACTGCCAGTTGTTAGTTATACTATAGGCAAACCTATTTTCTTTCTTAAGTACTATAATATAACCGGCATTGGTTAAGATACTGAAAATGCGAGGGAGCTTAGCGAGCGAGGGCTTCCAAGTTGTTCTTTTATCATGTTTATATTCATTCCACTTTTTCCTTTCTCTTTCCTTCTTTTTTGTTTTTGTTTTTGTTTATGTTTTATCGGGGATGAACAGGGGGCCAAGGCCCCCTTGTGCCCCCTATCTATGCCAATGGATGTGGGAAGGGGAGTATATACACCCTCCCACGATTGGGACCTGTCTAATTACCCTCAGTGAAAATCACACTGAGTGTGGTTTCATGGGAAACACTAACTTGCTAAATTCTATTATTTTCTTTGAATTCTTGATTTCGGACATCATAATCATAATGAAAATCATTAAGAACAATTATATGACGACATTGATGGATGGTCATCCTAGATGAATAATAATTGTCATCGTCGTCGTCGTCATCATCATTATCATCATAATCATCATCATAACTATCATCATTCTCCTCCTCCCGATCATCATTAACATTGATAGGGCTGCTATTAAGGCGCTTTATAGCATTTCAAAGAAATTCTTCCTAGGGTTCCTTTTTTACTACACATGGGTCGAGAGTGGCAATTTTAGATTAATGCCTTGCCAAAAGACATAAGGGCAACGGTGGGACTGGAACCGACAACCTTGTGAGCTACAGTCTGGCGATATATCCACTAGACCACGACACTTCTGCTGCGGGGTAATAACAGTGGAGCGCGAAGAGTGTCAATTCTGACAGACATGTGCGCTATTCAAGAACCCATTATTATCATCATCATTATTTTGATAATTTATATTATCATCATCATTATCATTTTTATTTTTATTCTTATTCTTATTCTTATTATTATCACTGTCGTTGTTGTTGTTGTTGTTATCATTATCATCATTACTTTCATTGTTGTTGTAGTAGTTATGTGTAGTAGTAGTAGTAATAATAGTATATCAGTAGGCTATATTTCTGTCCTGGGTAGCATAAGATTACAGTTATTATTGTTATTTTTGTAGTCATAAATGGGCAGCCTGCATTCATCCCTGCCTATGCATGCAATAATTGATATACATGACTGAACAGCAAAGTGTCACCAAAAAGAGCAGAGGTTTGACGATATTTTGGAATCCATCACTATATCCGCTGCCTATTATGTTGAAACATAATGTTTACGATAATCATGGAGGTTACGTGATTCATTGCAAAGTCGTTCAGCCAAATTGAAATATAGGCCTATATGTTACATGTCTTCTATCTTGCATACACATGTATTTTGTGAAAATATTTTAATGTAATTTTATTCTCTATACATTTTAAAATCCTTCTTTTCTATTCGATCTATGCAGTGACTCTTCCTAGCACACCAGTGAGAGACATATATTGTAACAATGAGGAAAAAGAAACTACATCCGGTAAGTGAGATATAATTTAGAGCTCAGTTGGTAGAACAGTGGTCTCATAATCCGGTGACCCGGGTTCGAATCTAATTCGATGTGCCATTACCAGGTTCCTCGGAGAGGACTTAAGCCGTCAGTGCTGATTACTTAAGGCGCAATCACAAATCGGCGATTGAGACGGCGCACAGTGAGCAAGGGCGAATCCAAAGTGCGCCAAAAATCATTTTGGGCACTTTAATTTTTTAAATTTTTGTCATGCCCTGTTGAAAGACATCACTTTGAAGAATACTTCAGTAAAATATTTAACTCCGGTATGTACATTAAAGGTGTTTATTTCCTACTTCAAACGCCCAAATTCAACATATTACAAGTTTCAGTGCAAATAGTGACCAATTTAATAAATGATTGATTTCAACATGTAGTTTTTAAGTTATCGATCTAAAATTGCTCCCACATATTCATGATAGTTCACTTTACTGTATGAATGGGTTAAAATGGATAGAAACATAATTTTTGTGAGTATAATAGGGTAATTATCCTAGAAAATAGACTGATTATCCGTGTTTTTTTATATAAATCTATAAGAAACGTTTAGATTTCCACGAATTTCCAGGTCAATTTTACTACCACCATTTTTCCTGATGTCTCAGCTTTAAGTTGATACCAGATTTGGCTGCCCGTTTCTGCCCGTTTTTATTTTAGCGCCGATTTTCCTTGACATATTACCCCGAAAATTGTGTTATTTTGGACCGCGCAGCCACTTCTCTGTCATCATACGGCGCCGCATGGGGGCGCGCATGACTCTTAATTCGTACATGTTAAGCAATATCCCATAAACACTGATAGAAGTAAACGAGATTGATAAATTATGAATAAACAAGATTGATTAATTAAAGGGCTGTGATTAATTAAAGGGCTGGTTTCAGTTGTTGAAAAATCTCTCTTCTAAAGTCGAAAGTGTATTGTTATAAGCCTAAAACTTTCCTCTGCGATATGGTATGATATACCCATAGGCGGATATAATATTATGCCGAAGGATTTTGATATACTACGCTACATATAGCTCAAAGGTATAACGACTATATTCACATGGTATGGAATCCAAAATCTTTTTGATTAATTCTTTTAGCATATTCATTTTCTTTTGCAATTACTGGTGGGTCATTTCCACGAATGACTGTGTAGCTAACCGCTCATTCATCTATCCATACACAGAATCCCTCTATTTTTTTTCAGTCGCCTATTTATCTACACCTATCCTTCTTCATCTATCTATCTATCTATTCATCCATCCATCTACATCACCACAAATCTGTCTTTCCATGATCTATCTATCTACACGTATCCACCTCTCTGTCTATCATTCTATCAATTCATCCACATATCTATCTATCTATCTATCTATCTATCTATCTATCTATCCATCCATCTGTAGTATCTATCATTAGGCCCGTGCATTCCTCTATCTATATCTGTCCTATTCATCCACATATCTTTAGGGATCCTTCTATTTATGCATCCATCTGTCTGTCTATACGAGTATCCTGCCCCCCCCCCGATCAATTTATCTATTAATTCATCAGTCTATTTACACCCTGGATTGAATCCCTCAATCTATCTATTTATCTTTCAGTCCATCCATCCATCTATCTGTATATCTATCTGCATGTATTCCTCTTCTCAGTAAATCTTCAGAAATAATTTCGAAGACTCTTCAAAATAATTGATTCATTTTTCTGGCATGATGAACAAGGAATTACTAGTCATTCATATCTATAAAAGATTTTATGTACATTATACTGAGATAATTATGTGGAGGGGAAAAAGAAATGGCATAATGTGCAAATTTTATCGAGAAGAACTACTGCGAATGGCTAGAGACAGCAAACTTCAATGCATTTCGACAGCCAATCGGAAATCGGTGTTTCAGTGACGTCACAGGTGTTTGAAATTGTGGTCATTAGATTCTACGAGTCCGACTACCCTAAGACCCATCATTTAACCGTAATATTTGAGCAAAACTGAGTGAATATGAATTTTGGCGCACTTTGGAGCCATCCTGGCCAACTGTGCGGCAGTTCACGGCGGTTCGGCAATCCGCCGTGAACCGTCAAAGATCGTGTTAACACCGTACACAAGCCCTCATCCGTCACTCATCCGCCATGAACTCTGATGTTCAAAACTATTCAAAACGCGTTCAGAGTTCCGCCATCGCTGTGACACGGTTCATGGCGGTTCTCAAGCCGCCGTGAACCGCCGTAATCGGCGATGTGTGATAGCGCCATTACCTTTAAAGCCTGGCTACAGTATCACACAGACTAGACACAAAGAGCTCCAGCTGGGATTGTTAATGAATTACCTTAAGTAAACGTAGGCACCCGACGTAGCATCAACGAAGAGAAAGTCTGTCATTCAATTTTGGTTATCAATGACTAACTATAGGTTATACGGTCCTGTCTTGTATCTGATCGCTGAAGGCTCGAAATAAGCAGACCTTCCTAATTGCCCAGCAACAACGATTGGATTTTAATTTATTCGTCCTAATATGTCAAATTAATGGCTGGTATATAATGTAATTTGCATTTGCAATAATGGGTGTCGATCCCGGGGGGGGGGGGGTATGGGGGGATATATCCTCCCTCGCAATATTTTGGTCGGGGGGGGGATGGCCTGTACAATCACCCCCCCCCCAATAATTCACCATGAAAAACATGAAAAATTTCATAACCTCCTGTAATCCCCGAAAAACAAACAAAAGCAAAGACAAAGACAAAGAGAATAAAGAGTGAAGAAATAAATTTTTGAAAAAGGAAAGAAAAAGGAAAAGGCTTTCAGAGCTCGCTCGCTTCGCTCGCTCGCATTTTAAGTATCCCAGCCATTGAGGTTATAATTTGTCTTTATGGAAGCAAATCGGTTTGTACCTTGTCTTTCTATCTAATAGTATGCTATTATTGTTCTACTCGCATTTATTATCATTTTGTTGTAACCAATGCCGGTGAATATTTTTATCATGACATGAAACTGGTTTGCATCTTGTCTTTCTATCCAATGTTATACTATGAGTAATATAACTTCAAAAAGTCCCATAACGGAAGAATTTTCATAAGATAGTGGCCTGTGACCAGTAGCCTATTCCTATATGTTACCAAAATGAGAAAGAAAGATGCTGATATAAAATGATAAAATTAAAATCATAGAATTGTACGCTAGAACCTGCTCTCAGTGTTCTCAGCCCTTTCTCGCTCGCTCGCTCACTCCGCTAGCTGATAGAAACGAGATTAGGAGGCAAGCGCTCTTATTCCACCTCAGCAACATGTCCGAATATTTTGATATTTTCTCGAGATGTAAAGCTTTTCTCGAATATATGATCACATTCAGCTAATCTTTTTTTTGGTGAAAATTCTACGTTTTACTAGAAAGAAATTTGTCGGTTGAGTTTTTGTCGGTAGCTCGCTTCGCTCGTTCATGGAAACAAAATGGTTTTAGATGGCAAGCGACGCGCCAAAAAGCATCATATTTGGTAGTCAGCATGGTTAGGTGATCAATAACTATTTAGATATCTTTGAGGCTGATAAAGAATGTAATTTTTTTCTTCACTCGAATATGTAAGAGATATATTTTATAGACCTATAGTGGATTGTGATGACAAAATAACAGTTTATCACTAAAAGAGTGTGTTTTTCCCCTATCTCGCCTCCCTCGCTTGTAATATTTGAAATAGGATGGTTTAGGACAGTAAAAAATTGGACCAGCGAGAAGTGCTGAATTAGTCAAACATCTTATATTGCTTGAATGTACTTTGAGGACAAATAACATTTCTTTTATAGCTAGAAGGTGGAATTTTCTGTGGGACACAACTCTACTTTTAATTGTAACCAATAAATTGACCAAGAACCCATGCAAACTTCAATAACATGCCACACTATGAACATGACCGACAAAGAAAGTGGACAAAATAAACAACCTCTCATTCTGCCCTTCACAGTGGTTCGGGTAGTCAAAAGAACATCCCTTCACTATTATGTTTAATCAGTAGTTCTTGGTGAATATGCATGCTACACCTGTTCCACATATTTTAGATAGTAGCAGTGAAGGATGTTCTTTTGACTACCAGAACCATTGTGAAGGGTAGAATGAGGGGTTGTTTAGTGTCCGTCATAATCATAGTGCCAATTATGAATGGATAGGCATGATCTCGATCTCTCTCTCGCTCTTTCTCTCTCGCTCTCTCAAATCAAGCACATGCATTTCGCGAAGAATTGGGGATGATGAAAGAATTCTGTTCTGTATGCATCCCCGACATAACATCAGTGAATGGATATTCACATTTTATCATCGGTCAACAAAAGCTCCATCTTTTACATGTTGTATAGGTCACATTCCTGCTTTGTCACGAATTACGTAAGGCTTTAGGGTTTTTCGCACTGGAGCTCCTCCTTTATTACCCAGGTTGATGACTCTTTAATGACATTGAATAGGTAAAGTTCACAGAGTCTTTGTATTGGCTATAGTGAAGGGATTTGATTAATCAAGATATGTTACTCTGACCTCTTCCGTAGTACGTTTTGTACCAGAATGATGGTAAAAGAATTATGCTTGGAAAATTACTGGCATCGTAATAATATTCATTTCGGATTTTCATAGTGCCCATTACATTTCCGAAGGTCTCTAAGCGCAAAATACCAGTGCCCCATTCATCCGATTCGCTTGTCCTCACACAGTGTATGCACCTTCTCCACTCCCTGGGAAGCATTGATGAAGTGAGAACAGAATTCTGTACCATGTTTGTATAGCACGTTAAAATATATCGCTTGACACGTAAAAAAAAAAAAAAAGATGTTTAAATGATTTCAGTTCCACTGAGCTGAAATATTCCGACATAATAATACAAGAAAGGAGTATCAATAAGAGCTTGAATCTATTTCAGAGCATAACCCCCCCCCCCCCCATTCAAGAAACCCCACATAAAACGACTATATAATGCTTCCTATTAGTCTCTTACCAAGATGATTTTCATACAGGGCATCAAAGTCTGCACGCCCATTCATTTTTCATATATAGGGAAATATCATGTATGTAACTAACAGAGGCATAATTCAACATCTTTTCCACGAAGTATCACCTTTTGCATGTTTTGCTAGCTCTCCCGCTCCATCCCGCCTCCTTCGCTCTCTCTTTATCTGCATGTTTATGTGTTTTTTTTTCCAAATCAAATATCATGCCTCGAATCTCAATACAGGCTATCTCTTCTTGTTCATTAAGATTTGTCCTTTTACAATAAAAATAACCCTGCCATATTTTCTGTAAGATTCATCATGTGCTTATAAATTCGGTTTCAGAACACTGTAGTTTAGATCAGCCATTACTAGGGGAAGGGGGGGGGGGGGGGCTTCCAAAACAGGAGAAAAGGTGATTCAAAAGGTTATGCAATGAGTCAGGTGCGTTGACATTTTAGTGCTTTTGTTAGGCATGCTTGAAGCCTCCAATTCAAGCACTACAATAAAAAACAGCATCAAAACTGAACAGGTCTATTATCACTACGTACTGTAAACAGTGTCCTCTCCATCGCTCTCCCCCTCTCTCTCTCTCCATCGCTCTCCCTCTCTCTCTCTCTCTCTCTCTCTTCAGACTGCAGAGATAAACAGAGTTTCTTTTTTCTAAGGGCGTCTCCGAAATAGTATCAATGAAGTGAACTTCGCAGTCTATTCGTCTCTATCGTCAATATAGGCTGCAATTTCTATAGGTCACATTCTTGTTCATAAGCACATGAGATTAGGGCCAAATAATGATTGAGGTTTTTTTTCCAAAGATGTCAGTGGCCTTTTTAAAGCAACTATAGAATACCAAGGATAACACAACGAAAGATAGCCTGCTTTTGTATGAAGGGAGAAGGAGTGCAGAAGGGCATTTAGTTTTTGTGAGCAGCATAATAGAAGCATGCACCTAGGCCTAAACGTGTAGGTGGGACTGAAGTAAAAAAAAGAAGAGAAGGGTAAATTAAAAACTACAGAAAAATATAGAAGTATGGTAAATATTGAAGAAAATTGGACAGAGTGGGGTGCGCAACGCATCCTGCGCCAGCCTACGCTGACTGCCGCCACCTAGCTGACTGCCGCCACCTAGCTGACTGCCGCCACCTAGCTGACTGCCGCCACCTAGCTGACTGCCGCCACCTAGCTGACTGCCGCCACCTAGCTGACTGCCGCCACCTAGCTGACTGCCGCCACCTAGCTGACTGCCGCCACCTAGCTGACTGCCGCCACCTAGCTGACTGCCGCCACCTAGCTGACTGCCGCCACCTAGCTGACTGCCGCCACCTAGCTGACTGCCGCCACCTAGCTGACTGCCGCCACCTAGCTGACTGCCGCCACCTAGCTGACTGCCGCCACCTAGCTGACTGCCGCCACCTAGCTGACTGCCGCCACCTAGCTGACTGCCGCCACCTAGCTGACTGCCGCCACCTAGCTGACTGCCGCCACCTAGCTGACTGCCGCCACCTAGCTGACTGCCGCCACCTAGCTGACTGCCGCCAGGGTCTTTATCTCCTCAAAATCCATTTATTTTAGGTCAACTTTGCTGCTCTTATTTATATAGGGGGATGTTTTAATGATTAAAAATATTAGTAACTTGACGTCATAAGCATCGGCAATTAGAATTAGGAAAGCCTTTCGGCCATACGAAAGTATAATGCAATCAAAAAGAGGTGTATAGAGAGAGTAGGAAAGATAGAGAAAGGAAAAATGGAGAGAAAAATATGAGAAAGTGAGGAATTTGGATACCAAAAGGTTTTTTTTTTTCTAATAAGTAACCATAGATCTATCTAAATTCAAGAAGAAAAGACACAGAATTAACTAAAGAAATCTAAGTTCAAAAAGTAATGCCACATTTACAATCAGATCCACACAGGATTTCTAGTGTGTAGCGTATATGAGGGCGTTTAAAAGAAATTAGATAAAAAATTAATGAACAGTTTTTTTAAAAACGTGCCAGACCCGAGGGCATGGAAAAACTACTCGATGGCCTTCGTTTGAGGATGTTTGCTTCTTTTCCGAAAAATAATCTCAAGATTACCAGTATTGTTTTGCACGGACGTGTAGTTGCCTAAATTATTATGGTTGCGTCTTATCCATGCTGCACCTGAAACTAGTCAGGCGGACAGGTGCGCTGGAAGTAGTTTGGGATGGAGGGGAGGGGGGGGGGGGGTTAAGGGGAACAAACATCCCAGGGGCTCAACTTTTTTAGGGGCTCATTCCTATAAAACATAAAAACTTAATTCTATTTCCCCTTGTTCTTTGAATGAAATATCATCATGTTTTCTCTCTTTGACTTTTCGTCTTTGGCTAAAAAAATGAAAGAAAATAGTACCATCTTCTTTTTACCCTTTGCTGCTGAACTATCATAATTATTATTTTTGGGATGGGGCGAAATGCGTTTTGTCCCTCCTCTTTCTCGTTTGGGGGCGACCGTCCTTCCGCCTCCCCTCCGGCGCCCTTAAAAGCCGAGGCTGCACTAACTCTCAATTAGTCAGGCATAAAGACATGACAGAGAATAGGGAAAGTTGGAACAAAAACACTAACCAAATAGGCATGTTGTGTTTTATGTGATGTATAAAAAGTTCATGGACAAATTCAGGGGTGGCGCCAGGTTATTTTGATGGGTGGGGGGGGGGGGGGACAAGATAACCCACAAGGAACAAATAGGACTATTATATAGTTGCATACAATGATATGCAGAAACATTTGTATTAAGCGCTATATAAATGTTGCATATTATATTATTATTATTATTATTGTTATACAGTGACCCTGCCCTTTCTTTCCCATATACTCTTCTCCCTTCTTCTTCTTCTTTTTCTTCTTCTTCTTCTTCTTCTCCTTCCTTTTCTTCTTTTTTTCTGACTTTAAAATCATAGGGGCGGCCGCCCCTGCCCCCTGTAGCGCCGCCCCTGTATAAATTGTAATAATTTATGTTTCCAAGCCTTATCAATGATCCGAACTATTACCATTGCCGTTTGTAGGACCTACAAACACGACAAACGAGCCAGGAAATTCTATCATTCCTATCTTCTTGGTCATTTTCGGTGCCTGCATGGCTTTTAATGTTTGCCTCATAATTGGTTGTGTGCTGCTACGAAAAATTATTCGAAGAGAGGCGACGGTTAATCTGCCTGGAGATCCTCCAACCAGGGACACCCCCTCTCCCGATCGGAGCTTTTTGGAGAAGAACGTTGAAAAGGAAACGCAGCAAGTTGAAAACAAGGTGAAACAAATAGCAATCTTTGAAATGATGAACGTTGATTACAGCGCAGGGCCGTACGCAGAAATTATTTCCGGGTGGGGGGCCAAGAATACGTAAAATATTCGAAGAAGCATAAAAGCGAGGGAGCGAAGCGACCGAGCTGGTCATGAGGGCGCTTTTGCATGTTTTAAATTGGAATTGAAGGTTCTGGTGCACACTTTTGGTGGAATTTTAAAAAATAATTCAGTAAAAAAAATGTAAGTCTTGAAAATTTTGGGCAGTTGCCCCCCAGGCCCACTGCATGCGTATGGCCATGTTACTGCGTGATGAATGCTCTTTTTTCTGAAAGGTGGGGGGGGGGGGGGGGAGAGAGAAAAGGGCGTTAAAGTCCTTCTAGTACAGCTCACAGTAGGCGGCCTCAACTTAAAACTTTCACCGTTTATATTAGTCAACTTTCACTCCCAGGGGGTGTTTCACAAAGATTGCACTTAAATCTAGCCAAACAAACTTAGGCCTATGTATACGCGCGATATTCGCAAAGTCCAACTTAGTGACTTGCTAAGTCTGTTTCACGAAATCGCTCTTTGGGTTTAAAAAAAAAATCAGCATAATTTTGTACTTATACGCATGATTTTAAGTCAAACAAATCTTTGTGAAACACCCCTAGTTTTATTTTCTAGTCACTGGTGTCTCCTTTCAACTCTCTTCTCTTCCTCTTGCTTATTTTGACTTTATCATACTAAGAGAATATTTCACGTTTACTAGCTATCATCAGTAGGCTAATGTCCTCACGTTCATTCAAAATGTATGCAGTCCGACATAAGACAGCGAAAGTACGTGCATTTTTGGTTTATAATCAAAGTACACGCAATGTTAATTGAATTGAATTGAACTGAATAGAATTGCATGATTTATTCTGATAAACACAACAAGGCAGTCAAAGACTGGATTGCAGAGAATGATGAATAATGTTTGATTGATTAAAAGATAACATCTAAAAAATAACATTGCTTTCTTTCTTACTTAATAGAATCTAGCAGCTGCAGATGAGCATCTTTATAATGTCTGCGGAGAAGCAAGTGATCGAATTCATAAAAGAGGGAGGGCTTATCCAGATGATTATCCTAATAAACCAAGCGATGTCAAATCTAAGACCTCATATCATGCATATGGGGGAGGCCATGAGGTGAGCTTGATGGATGAAGATGGGTATCTTGTCTTGGACGTACATGCATCAAATACGCCAAAGAGCTTCGAGATCACCAGGCATCCCGGATCTGGATTGACAATGTCTTCTCTAAAATCGTCCCTGGAGAGCTATAATTATTCTGCAACCATTCACAAATCATAGATTTCAGAGGAAGACTTGTGTAACAGTATCAACAAAGTATATAATAATAATAATAATAATAATAATAATAATAATAATAATAATAATAATAATAATAATAATAATAATAATAATAATAATAATAATAATAATAATAATAATAATAATAATAATATAAAGTTCTTGTATAGCGCATGTCACGTTATGATATAACGTCTCTATGCGCTTCCAAAGGACTTGGATATTATTACCCCAGCTTTAGCCCGGCATGACAAACATGAGCTCTAATACTGACATACAAGAACCCACTGTTATTATTTTTTATCGTTATTAGCATTATCTTTATAAAAAGAAAGTAGATTCAAGATTCAAGATTCTTCATGCAATTAGCATAACATTTGAGTCGCAGTCTGATATTCAAGAATAAATAAACATCGAAATTGCACGTTATAATTATCGAAACACATCAGAACATTGGCAGATTAAGATTAAAAAGGTATGACAATAAACGGTTATTATTTGACATTATAAAGCTACATAAACTTTGAAAAGAAAAAGAATACAAACAAGAGGTCTCTTGCAAAATATAATAGATGCATTGATAAAAAGAAATAGGAAAGAAGGAAAGGGAAAAAGGAGGAAGAAAAGAAGATAATGAGGAAAAAAAAGAATGAAAAGGAAAGGAAGAAAATGAAAGAATAAACAAAAGAATGAAAGTGAAGGAAGATATGGGAAAGATGGAAGAAAAGAAGGAAAAGGAAAGAAAGAGAAAGAGATGAATCCAAGATGCATGTACATGTATAATAATTCATATATCCAAATTATACGATCATGTTTATCATTCAGCAGTGTTCAGAAAAAAAAGTGCTTGAGTAGAAGTAACCCAGGAAGGAAACATCTCTGACAACCAGACAAATATATTATTGTGGGATACTTATCATCATATTATTTATTATTTATTTTCTGCTTTGTTTCTGTTTAATTTAGTTTTATTTATAAACTTAACGTTGTCCACATTATGATGATTTATGGTAAGATTGAGATGAATAAGATAGGAGGAAGAGAACTGCAGAAAGATGAGGAGGAAAGAGATTATAATAAATATTCTACCTAAAGTGTTTGCTAATAACTCACAGCTGTATTTTGTGGATGATTACAAATCAGAAGATTGTTATTGTTAGCATCAATCTTACTCCTGAAGAGTGATAACTTTCCTTTGATGATCATGATCAATCTTGTTAGGCTTGCAGTTGTGATAATTTTCCTTTTGATGATCATGATCAATCTTGTACACTTATCTTGGATGAAAATTAAGGTGCGTTTTTGTTTTCCTCGATAGACTGAAGACGATTCATCACAAGGTAAACTCACGAAATAATTGTAAGGCGAAGGGTGGGGGGGGGGGGGATGTACGTGTACCTTATTCCCCTTGCCGCTCTGTCTACATCATGAAGGAATTTGATAATTATCTTAATCTATTCCTATAATCATTAGCATGCCTTGCTTAATAAAAACGGAATTCGACTGCAGTCCTGTACGGAATTAATTCATTAAAACTTCTACGGGGTGTTTGATTTGAGAGCTAGAGGGAGTGAGTGGGGCATGGAGAGAGAGAGATAGAGAGAGAGAGAGAGAGAGAGAGAGAGAGAGGAGCTAAGAGTATGAAAATGCAAACCACAGCCAAATATATCCTACAATACTTACAGAACTTATTAGAAGACGGACTCGAGAGGTGGGGGGACTTGCCCCTGACTCCACCAACGTCACTATGAATAATTTGATAATTTTCTTATGTACACTGTGTACTGTTATTATACATTAAAGTTGTATCAAGTAAGATTACAATGAGGTACTCAGGATTATTCGATGCAATCAACAGACCTGGGCCTACCCTAACCAAATGCAGTTAGATTTAAGCGAAAATTTAATCCAAACTAAAGTGGCATCAACCGAATACAGCTCAATGTCAACTTTTTCCAATCAAAATTATGTCTAATTTTCTACCTTCTTTGACAGGCAGCTTTAAAAACGTCTACTTATTTTTCAATTTACTTGTGTTGTGAGTCGAAGGGGGGGGGGGGGGGGGGGAGGGGATAGCCCCTCGCCCCTTCAAATAAGGTAGCTCGTATTTACTACCCAGAGTCTAGTCAGAACTAGGGTTGACACGTGTTTTTAATCCCAGGATTAAAAAAAAAAACATTCATAGACTTATGTGTGGTTGATTCATTTGCAATTGCTCATTCTAGTGTTAGTTTTTTTTTTCATGTTTAAATCGCTTCTTTTTTTTTTTTTTTGGGGGGGGGGCACATACAGTGGAAACTCGGTATAACAAAGTCCTTTGGACCATCAAAATTACCTTGTTATAGAATCTCGTTATATCAGGGTTAAAAAAAAACCCAAAAGAATATTATAAAAAGCTGGGACCGAAATATTACCTTGTTATATCGGGAATATTGTTATATCAGATCTCTTTATACCGAGTTTCCACTGTATATGATTAAGTGCTTATTACAGTACCAGTGAAGAAGAAGAAGAAAAAAAAAAAAAATCTTGCATTACCTGCTCAGCCAGTGGCATGAGACCGATAATTGAAGTAGTTCAAAGATCAAAGGTCATATAGGTCATGCAGCATGAAATTTAATATTTTTCTAGTTAAGTACTATTGTAGCTTTGAATTTCAGTCTCCTGGTAGTATATAGTGGGACAACTTTGATTATAGATTTTCGATGGAGTAGGTGAAAGGTGAAATGTCATCATGAAAACTCTATATCCCACTTTGAACTATTTTGTGCGCATCATTATGAAGAGACACAGTGATCATACTTTTGGGTTGTTAGGTCGAAGTAATTCACACTGACAAATTATTTCTTTAATCTAAAACATGTGTCTCCCCTTTTATGGTTTGAAAAAGGTATATCATAAAAGGCTTATACTATTGAAAAGTGCAAACACTGCTCAGAAAACACCTACATTGAAAGTGCTTATGCGTTAATAAAAAAAAAAAAATAAGCGATTCCAAATGTTTTGGAAAAGTTTTTTTTTTTTCTTTTTTTTCTTTTTCTTTTTTTTCTTTTCTTAAAAAAAAAAAAAAAAAGCCGTTTTTATCACAACCCTGGTCGGAATCTTGTTTTCGTCCTGTGCTGTATTTCACATTCCGTTAAAGATACCATACAGAAATAATTACGTACTCTTCCAAAGTTGAACGATTTCTTCAGCGTTTTCGTCGTAGCGTGACGTACGCCCTCTTCGACTAACATGTACTTGCAGTTAGTTTGTCGTCAGGAAAACGATTCAGCGACCCATCAGCTACGATAAATTTATTTTAGTAAGTGAAATATTCAATTATTTTCTTTTAATGAATGAAAAAAGATTAATCCGTCCATATTCATGTCTGTTTGCATGTATACGTCTAATCGTTTTTCATGTGATAATGCTTATTCAATTTTATACAAGATACTTCTCTGATACAATTGTACCGGTATACCGTACCGTCATCTTTCCCGTTGCCTCATTTATTTTTAGCCGGGTCTTCCCCCACCCGTCTCGCTGAATTCGACCTCAGCGACTCTGCATTAACTGGCCGGGCGATTGAAGTGTCTTTGAATTAAGGACCTTTGGAAAAACATATCCCCTGACAGGAAATACCCACAACTAAAATT
Source organism: Echinometra lucunter (assembly GCA_029962745.1). Lineage (NCBI taxonomy): Eukaryota > Metazoa > Echinodermata > Echinoidea > Camarodonta > Echinometridae > Echinometra > Echinometra lucunter. The sequence continues at coordinate 29,815,900 of CM057159.1, read as the reverse complement.
TAACCATGCAAACCAAAAACACCTTTATTGAGCTCTAGTCTAGACTCTAGACCTAGACTAGTCTAGATCTAATTGAAAATCACACAGTCATGACAGTGTGAATTTTTGGTGGTTTTGTGGTGCCTGGTCACATTTCATTGTCACCTGCTTGCCGGTTGTTTGTATGTACGTGAAATGAAACCTTCATGATGGAAGTATTGCAACATGAATTGTTAAATGATTTGATACCAGTGAAAAACAAATTTCCATGTAATATGGACAATAAATACTCAGTATCAATATCAATATCAGTATTATGTGTCAACAAACTTGCTAGTCCAGGTAGTGACACATTGCTTGTTCAGTGAGCTAGCAATAGCTGCGGCGGCACAGAGTATAATGCCGCATTGGAAATTGAGACGTGTGTGGCTGTATCCTCAGTTGATGCTGTGGATACAGCCACAGGCGTGAGGCCGTAAAGGGTAAGGTAAAGAGTAGACACACGTGTAGATCTATGGCTGCATACTCTGTCTACCGGTATTTTAATTATTGATTATTAGTAAACATCATCATCATCATCATGCAAAATTATCATCTTCTCTTTGTTGTTGGAATATTATTATTGTGATCAAGAATGAACAGGGTGTGTATACTAGATGAAATGAAAGAACTATTAAGTCAATAGTTAAATCTGAAAAGGTAGAGGTGTAGCTAGCTCACCCTCAGGGAGATAATGCTGAAATAATGCTGATGGTGATGGAGATGATGGTATGATGACTGCTCTGTGACAGTGTTTGTTTATAAGAATAGACAATGTGAGACTCGCGGTGACTTCTGGGCAAATTTTTGTCACCTTGCCTGGAGACAACTCCGAGGTGTCTCCTGGAAGTGGCACCTTGGTGAGAGCAAGCCATTTTTATTATTATTATTATTATTATTATTTTATTTGGCAATTGAAGTGAAATACAAAGGAAATCAAGAAGAAATACAAAGAAAAATGAGTAGTTGATGTCTCCCGACTGCGACTGCTGAGACTGATCAGTTGTGGCAGTCACATTGACGTCTCCGGAGATGAGAAAAGCCCTTAAGACAATACTTTTAATAAATGATTGTAAACATGAATTAGTATGACGTTAGAATAAAATTATGAATTATTGATTTAATTCATCCCAATGAAATATTTTCATGTTATCTTCACAGGACATGGAAGGTGAGAAGTGTAAGAACTGTGGAGAATCGGCCATTGTTAGAGATGAAGGGCAGGTGGTGTGTACTAGCTGTGGTCAAGTGCAAGAGGACTCAACAGCATATGTAACTGAAGGGGTTGGTAGATCTCTCTTATTCATGATGTTAATATCAATTGCCTGGAATGCTATGGGCTGAACACTACTGAGGATTCTGAGACCTGATTAAATGCTGGATTTCCTTGTAATTTAGTAAACATGATGTTATAATTATGAATTTCATAAGACCATCCTTTGGCCCTTGCTTCTGATGACATCACAGAAATGCACTTAAAGAAAATTTGTGTTCATCCCAAGTGAAGTAATTAAATGTACTGAACATAGTACATTATTGAGCAATAATTTTTTTAATTTTTCGAACTGAACTTTGAAGTACTGGAGATTTCATACCAACTAATGATTGTGAAATATTCAGTTTCTTTAACATGTTCAGTATTTATTTGAGAAATACCTTGTTCTCACCCAAATACTGATTTTCAGATTATACTGCAATTTTCGATTGAAAATTGGCACTAACGAGATAAACCTTAGTTGGTAATACCTCTAGAGTATGTTATGCTCCATCATTTACCCATAAGAAAATAAAGTTCAGTTTGAACTGAAGAAAGCCACAAATTACAAAGATCAGAGGGAAAAAAGAGTTGGATTCTGTCTTGAATATTCCAGCATTGATGAGTGCATTGAATTTAGTAATTATAGTGATATGTCTTGTTTACCTAAAGTATCCTTTTCAGTACTGTGTACTATAAAAACTAAAGGGTTATAGTTTCTAGATAAAATGAAACAATTTTTTTTTTCTATATTTGATACAGGATTTTCATGAATACAGCCAATCTTGTCATTCTGGAGGCTCATTTAACCCTACATTTGGGAAACAGGACTATCGCCTTGCCAATTCATCCGCCTTTTACAAATCTGTACTCCATAAATGGACAAAGTACATCGATAAACTTTGTGAGAGCATGCAGATTGCAGACAAGCAGATGCACAAAGAGGCTGGAGTTTTCTTCAAGAGAGCTTTTAGTAATACTCGTTTCAAGAACATGCATAAAGAGCGTAAGAAAGCACTGTGTTTGTCGTGTGTATACATCACATGCAGACTGCATGGTTGGCCAATTATGATCATCAATCTGCTTGGGATCACTGACACTCCAAGGGAACTGTTGATGAGCACCTGTAAAGAGTTGATTCACGAGTTGAAGATTAAGATAGATACCGTTAGTATTGAGGAGTATGTTCCTACATGTTTGAAAGAGTATGGTGTAACTGATGACAGATTAATGGCTAAAACTCTGGAAGTGATTTCCTTAGCCAAGGAACTGTGGTTGAACACTGGTCGTCGCGCTGATGCATTGGTTCTGGCTTCCTGCTGTATTGTGTGGCAAGCGTCAACTCCTTCAAACCACAAGAAATCAATAATACAGTTTGGAAAATCTGTCTTGAACAAAAGAGTTCCTGAAATGGCAAAGGAACGGCACAAGGAACTGACAAAAACAATAACAAAGATGATGGGAAAGATTCCTTGGGCTTCCAAGGCTATCCTAAGTAAGAGAAACTCTTGGATGTATTTCCTTGATGATATTCTCAAGTACAAGAACGGCCTTTTGTCTCATCTTGAACCACCAGAAGACTTGGATGATATCGAAAACCAGGAGAATAACTTCATCCTCATGCCTCCTGCGTATGAAGCAAGTGTAAGGAAGAGAAAGTTTGATGACCTATTGTCAGATGAAGAGAGCTCTGTCATGAAATCTGGGCATGAAACAAGTGAAAGCATGAATAATCCTGAGTTGAGTGAGAAGGACATTCCAGATTCTGAACTGGAACACTACATCAGAACACCTGAAGAGATCAGTATCATCACTGAGCTTTCACTTCTTACTAATACATGAGATTGAGATGATATGTATGCATAAGAAGTTATCTGCCGGAAGATGTTATAATTGTTAATAAGTTTTCAGAATTTCTCATGGGACATTTTGCTGATCTTGCCATTTTTGATTAATTGATTGATTTGGCCTGTGTGGCCTTTTCTTTGCATCCAAGATAAAAATTACAAATGACACATAGACATAATATTACAAATAAGATGAAAAAAAACCCAACAAATTATATAAAGACAAAACGAACAGTAGAGATTACAAAGAGCAGTGTACAATAAAGGTAACTAAATGGAAGTATGGATATAGGTCTATTGATGCTAATCCCCAGTTTAGTATGAAAAAATGACTTAGATAAGATGACAAACAAACAGGCATTATACATGATGAATTATAAAAGACCTTGTTTCCTCTTAAAAACAGATAATGAGTAAGATTTCTTTTCTTGTGGAAAGAAAGATGTGAAAGAGATCATCCTCTATTCCTCTTGGATCCTTCATCATCTGATTGTGTCAAACTAAAGGCTTTGTAAGTTTGTAACTTTTTGTTTACTTGCATCTTTTTGTAAAGTGTTAAACCCTGGTGCCTCATAATTTTCAAATTCCTCAATCCAATTTAATACAGAGTTCTATTGCAGTGTAGCAAGATCTCATTGTATCAAACTCATTTGGAGCAATGCTGTTGCCAAAGGATGTCTGAATTTTGTTCTATCAGGGCTAACGAGCAATAGGAACAAAAAGCTTGGATTGTCCAGATTATTTTATTCTTGCAAAGAGGTTTTTAAATTTAACTATGTGTATTATGAGTTTCCATTGTAACTAGGAAACCAACACCAAATGGACTTTTTCCTCAAAAGTGGCACTAGATCTACATTAATTTTTCTGTATGTGTTAACCCAACCGTGTACCATATTGGATGCATTAAGCAAAGATAGTCCTTCGTTGCATACTAAAGGTGAACTACTAGAATTCTTCTATGTGAATGGATAATTTTCATAAAAAATGATATTTCCAGTCATTTTCAAGATTCAGAGTTTTATAGTCAGTCATATACATGTACTCTACAAAAATGAAAAAAGAAAGGCTCTATTAAAGCCTCAATCCTTATAAGGTACGTGTACTGTGTGAGAAGGGTTTATAGCTATGTATGCAATTTTTGTGGTACTTCTTACCTAATCAACCACTTTTAACAGGACTGGCATGCCCTTATTGGTATTTTTAATTATCAGATAAAAGAAATTCTTTGCATACATATATATTAATTTTACTTTCATTTCGTTGTGTATATGTTCCACAAATTTTGCAATTTTATTCTATTTTGTATCATTGGACCTCTGCAACTTCATGAATTGTGTTGAAAGGATGAAAGATCCATGCATTTGTTTTTTTATTAAATGGTGCCATAGCAAAGTTGCCATATGTTCCTGCCAAGTGCAATTTAAAAAGTTATAAACAGGAATGCAGAATCTGTTTTATGTTTGTTTTTTTTGTGGTGAATATATTTACAAATATATTCATCTCATCCTCTTTCCATTTTGATAAAAACATACACTTTTCAATCTCATAAGGTTAAATATTTTGCACCATTATTACCATTTCATCATTGTCATCATGATTATAGTCACCATCATCATAACCATCGACATAAAGATCATGACAGTAGAAACTCATTACAAAGAGATCCAGTATAATGAGATTCCTGATATAACAAGGCAATTTGGCTGGTCCCAGGTCTTGTTTTTTTTTTTCCCCCTGATATAAGGAGATTCCAGATATAAAGAGGCAATTTTCATGATCAGATTCCTCTGTACCATCATCATCACCACTACTACAAGTACCTACACCATTACATTAACCCTTTCGTGACAGGAATTATTTAAAGTCTGATTTGATCAGCTTTTATTCTTCAAATTGGCAACACCAACATTTTTATTTTATTGCTACATTTTTCTTATAAAACATGTATCTGAAATGAATATAAATTGACAGAAATTATGATGAGAAGTCAAAAAGTTGCCAATTTGCAGGGGATAACTGTGATTTTAAACTTTCTATCACATTGCCAATTTAAGGATTTTAATGCTTATTTTCCTTTAAAAAATTTCAGCATCAAACAACAAAATATTGATGCAACCAAAATGGGCACAGTTTGTGTAGAATTTTTTGCTCTTTCTGCTCATGTATTTGGTATGATTTTTAGAGCTTTGCATCAAAAGTTATTAGGCCAAACCACAAAATGTGGACCTCTGTCACAAATGGGTTAACACCACCATCATCATGATCACCATCGCCACCAGTATCGCTTCCATCATCTTCATGATCACGATCACCATCACCACCAGTATCGTTTCCATCATCTCAGATCATGGTCATCATCACCACCAGTATCGTTTCTATCATCTTCATCATGATCATCATCACCACCAGTATCGTTTCTATCATCTCAGATCATGGTCATCATCACCACCAGTATCGTTTCCATCATCTCAGATCATGGTCATCATCACCACCAGTATCGTTTCTATCATCTTCATCGTGATCACCATCACCACCAGTATCGTTTCTATCATCTCAGATCATGGTCATCATCACCACCAGTATCGTTTCAATCACCTCAGATCATGGTCATCATCACAACCAGTATCGTTTCCATCATCTCAGATCATGGTCATCATCACCACCAGTATCGTTTCTATCATCTTCATCATGATCACCATCACCACCAGTATCGTTTCCATCATCTCAGATCATGGTCATCATCATAACCAGTATCGTTTCCATCATCTGAGATCATGGTCATCATCACCACCAGTATCGTTTCTATCATCTTCATCATGATCACCATCACCACCAGTATCGTTTCAATCACCTCAGATCATGGTCATCATCATAACCAGTATCGTTTCCATCATCTCAGATCATGATCATCATCACCACCAGTATCGTTTCAATCACCTCAGATCATGGTCATCATCATAACCAGTATCATTTCCATCATCTCAGATCATGATCATCATCACCACCAGTATCGTTTCAATCACCTCAGATCATGGTCATCATCACCACCAGTATCGTTTCCATCATCTCAGATCATGATCACCATCACCACCAGTATCGTTTCTATCATCTTCATCATGATGATCATCACCACCAGTATCGTTTCCATCATCTTCATGATCATGATCACCATCACCACCAGTATCGTTTCCATCATCTTCATGATCACGATCACCACCAGTATCATTTCCATCATCTTCATGAGCATGATCACCATCACCACCAGTATCGTTTCCATCATCTTCATGATCACGATCACCATCACCACCAGTATCGTTTCCATCATCTTCATGAGCATGATCACCATCACCACCAGTATCGTTTCTATCATCTCAGATCATGGTCATCATCATAACCAGTATCGTTTCCATCATCTCAGATCATGGTCATCATCACCACCAGTATCGTTTCTATCATCTTCATCATGATCACCATCACCACCAGTATCGTTTCAATCACCTCAGATCATGGTCATCATCATAACCAGTATCGTTTCCATCATCTCAGATCATGATCATCATCACCACCAGTATCGTTTCAATCACCTCAGATCATGGTCATCATCACCACCAGTATCGTTTCCATCATCTCAGATCATGATCACCATCACCACCAGTATCGTTTCTATCATCTTCATCATGATGATCATCACCACCAGTATCGTTTCCATCATCTTCATGATCATGATCACCATCACCACCAGTATCGTTTCCATCATCTTCATGATCACGATCACCACCAGTATCATTTCCATCATCTTCATGAGCATGATCACCATCACCACCAGTATCGTTTCTATCATCTCAGATCATGGTCATCATCATAACCAGTATCGTTTCCATCATCTCAGATCATGGTCATCATCACCACCAGTATCGTTTCTATCATCTTCATCATGATCACCATCACCACCAGTATCGTTTCAATCACCTCAGATCATGGTCATCATCATAACCAGTATCGTTTCAATCACCTCAGATCATGGTCATCATCATAACCAGTATCGTTTCCATCATCTCAGATCATGGTCATCATCACCACCAGTATCGTTTCTATCATCTTCATCATGATCACCATCACCACCAGCAGGGGCGTAGACAGTGGGGGGGATGAGGGGTATGCATCCCCCCCACCTCACAAGGTGGGGGGGATGACATGTACAATCATCCCCCCCAGGTTTTAGGGAAGGATGTTTTCTTACATTATCATTACAACAACAATAGCAACAACAATAAACATAATAATAATACATTACTAAATATTCTCATTATTATTATTATTATTATAATTATTATCATTGTTATTATAATTATTATTATTATCATAATTATGATAACAATAATAGCTATCATCATCATCACCATCATCATGGTTAATGTGACTGAAATGGCGATTGCTATCATAACTATATCGAACATTATTGTGATTCATGTAGTTATTTATATTATTTTGGGGTAAATTTGGCGCCGTTTTGGGTAATTTATATTACTTTTGGGTAATTTCGGCGCCGTCTCAGTTTTTCTGAAGTGGTGTAATAACAAAAATTAAGAAAAAAAGATAAATAGCGTTGTGTAAATATGCAATAATGTGTGTGACTTATATATACTATATACGTTTGTCACGGTGCGTAGATCTTCAATTTACAGAGGCGGCGCTCCCGGGGGGCAGGGTGCACAGTGTCCCCCCCCCCCCACTTTTCAAAGCATCCAAAAAGTGCCCCTTTTTACCCAACAAAAATGGCGCCTTTGAAACCTGTTCAGTGCCCTTCTTTTATCTTAGAAGGGCCCATTTTCTTAGTTGATCAAGTGCCCTGTCGCTTTCTAATAAGTGCCCCTTTTCGTTTTAGAAAAGTTACCCTTCTTAAAATCTACAGAAATGCGCTCTTTTATGCCTTTCTCTTTTAATAGCGCTCTGTTCCCTTCTGAGAAGTGCGCCTCTTACACTTCAAATGAATGTCCCTTTTAAAATGTGATTATTATCCCCTTTCACTACCTCTTTTCGTTTTTCACAGTGCAATTTCTCTTCTGCAGATTGCCCCTTTTCACCCCTGATAAGTGCCCCATTTGAAATACGATATATGCCCTCATTTACTTCTGATAAGTGCTCATTTTCCTTTCTAGTATGTCCAATATCTGCATCTGTTCATGTAAGATAAGGGCAATTAGCGCCATTTTTGTTTTCTGATAGTGTCCCTTTTCCATTCGGGCAAGTGCTTCCCACAACTGTAATTAGAAGGAACGGTGGCCCTTTATGGGGGGGGGGGGGTTCCACTTTTTCTTTCTAAAGCTCGCTCGCTACGCTCGCTCGTACTTATGATATCTCACTCAAGGCAGTTCAAGTGTGTTGTAACCATAAAGTCTTATATGTTCTCCTAAGTTCATGATGGCATTGTGCTCAAAACCCCATTCAATTTGAATATTTTCTCTGATAAAAATGATCGGTAGCGATGAGACCTCACTAATGCATTTAAACATTATAGCTTGGTCACCATAAGAAAAACTATATACAGAGTAAATGGAAGATATTTACAATGATAATGGAACACGAATAAAATGAATTTCCGGGAGCCTTTATCATTATAGGCCCCTCGAAATATACTGCAAATACCATGCCCTTCAGCAAAAATACCTAGCATTTTTTGCTCGCTCGCTTCGCTCGCTCACAATTGAGTAAGACAGAGCAGTATACAATAATAGTGCAAAGTAGTTATTATCATGACTTGTAAAAGTGTGTCAAAATGCACTTAAAGGTGTGTTAAATAGAATGTAAGGGTATATTTTCCTTCTCGTGTTCAGCTTTTGCAAGGGCCCCCCTTTTCTCCCCAAAGTGCCCTTTTTCGCTCGTGCCCCCCCCCACTTTGAAAGACACTCCGCCGCCCTGTCTATTTATGTCTGTGCATTCGAGTGTGGGTGTGTATGTGTGTGCGTGCGTGTGTGCGTGTGTGTGTGAGTTGTGGGGGTTGCGGGTGTGTGTGTGTGTGTGTATCTGTATACGAAATTATCCTCGATTTCTCGTGAACGGCAAATCATCCCCCCCCAGGTGTGAGAACCTGTCTACGCCACTGACCACCAGTATCGTTTCAATCACCTCAGATCATGGTCATCATCATAACTAGTATCGTTTCCATCATCTCAGATCATGATCATCATCACCACCAGTATCGTTTCAATCACCTCAGATCATGGTCATCATCACCACCAGTATCGTTTCCATCATCTCAGATCATGATCATCATCGCCACCAGTATCGTTTCAATCACCTCAGATCATGGTCATCATCACCACCAGTATCGTTTTTCATCATCTCAGATCATGATCACCATCACCACCAGTATCGTTTCTATCATCTTCATCATGATCATCATCACCACCAGTATCGTTTCTATCATCTTCATCACGATCACCATCACCACCAGTATCGTTTCTATCATCTTCATCACGATCACCATCACTACCAGTATCGTTTCCATCATCTCAGATCATGATCACCATCACCACCAGTATCGTTTCCATCATCTTCATCATGGTCATCATCACCACCAGTATCGTTTCTATTATCTTCATCATGGTCATCATTACCCCCCAGTATTTCCCATGACCACCATTACCTCTATTACATGTCCAAATAGCTTGACCACTACACCTTTTTAGGGAACCCTACATCTGTCGCACTGAACTTGACTGAAGCACACAAAAAAGCAAAGGAAAGGTCATTGAACATTTTAGAATCATAGAATAATTTAATTCAATATCAATACATAACTAATCAAGGTGATTAACATGACATATTAAGAATGATTAATAGTACATGTCTACATGACATGTCATGTAAGAATGCATAGATACAGGTCTGATTCGGACGGTTTAAGAGCAAAGGGATATTGTATTGCTTATAAGAGATAAATTCTAATGTAATGAAATTATAGCTGTTTATTTTTGAAATTAACACTTGATAGCATGGGTATAACTAATTGGTGCTAGTGACATACACTCAAATCTACATAAAAATGCCCATATTATTTCTTTTTAAATGGTGGGGGGGGGGGGGGGGGTAGATATGACAAGCACAAAGATCTCAATCTAATTTCTATCTAATTATACAGAATGTAGCAATTTTAAATACATGTATTTAAGCCTACAATAAAGATGAGTGACCTAACGATAGCATTTCCTATTGAAAGTTCATGTTTTTTCTGTAATGATCACACTAGATATCATTCAAAATTTCAGGTCTCTATTTTAATGAATGAAAATACTTAAATGAATCAATAGAAAGTGCTACATGAAGTGTAAATTACTTGTCAGACTTCTATGAATGTGCACTGTACACAAGAAATAATGAAATAGATACATTAGCAAGCATTCCAACATAAACTTGAGAAAATTCAGTGGCTCATTTTCTGCTAAAACAGTCCTGGGGTTCAAAGTCTAGTTCAACAAAGACCAAGGACTACATTTTCCTTTCCTTAATTAGACCAAGCACACCAGGCATAATTGAATTAGTAGAATACCAACCAGTGGGTCTAAAGAGGGACAAAGAGAATGCCCAAAACAACTGCAGCTTCATGTGTGATTCTCAAAAATATTTTACATCACCTTTCAATTGCCAAATTTATCAATTTCAAATCAAAATACCAACAAACTAGTCAGAAAAATATCGACCAGCGATATCCGAATGTAACTACCTCTATGTAACCTCCATATACACTACAGAAAGAATCACATAGAAATGCTGTTCTATTAGAATACAAGATTACTCTTGCGAAAATATCTACTTTTACAGTAGTCTCTTTCTATACAGGCTGCATACAGGGCCTACCAAACTACAAGGTAGTTTGTAACACACTTTGAAGGCAAATATGAATAATTCTGCAGGGAAATATGATGCATTCATGTAGTGTTTGGTGGAGCTGAATGATGAGTTACAGAAAAAAGATATAAATGTTTCCTGTATGTAACTAACTGAAGAGATGTAGAAGCTTTCAGATTAGAATACCATGCTTAACTGTGTCAAAATTAATCAGTTCAAACACTGAATGTTAAACTCTTTATCTACATATGAAAAGAAGGACAAGAAGAAAGCTTTTTCCAAAACAGAATTACATCAATAGAAAATAATTTCTCAAATTTTCTTGTGCTAAATTCAAGTAAAAATGCAAGAAATTTTATATTGCAGCTAAGGTCTAGAAAAGTTGCCAAAGTCGTTTCATACATCAACTTAGATCTCCATTTTCAGTATTCTGTAAGGTTTCCAGTATGTTGTTGAATATGTGGAATTATTCACTTTGAAAAACGAAATAGTGGAATATAACAATGAATAAACATATATGTATAATAATGTAATATGGAAAATATATCAAAGGAATTATTCTTATGACCATTGTAAATGATCAGGCGTATTTACTGAATATGTATTTCAAGAATTTTCATGGATATAACATTTCTAGAAATTGAAGGAAAAAAAATATATAGTTTTATTTATTGAGACTAATAGTACATGTAACATAAGAAGAAAGTACCAGGCATAAATTTCAAACTGGTCTGAACATCACCAAGCAATATTGGTACAAAGTGAATCAATATTTTTTTGGTCAAATTGAACACACAGAAAAAGACTTTTCCATAAAAAAATCAAAGTAATGTTCAATTCATACAATTCTTTATCTTCTATTTCAGTGAAATTCAATAAATTTGGACACACAAATGTACACTCTTCTCCATATGATATTTTCCTCTTCCTTTTTATGTACAAAATGGAAAGGAAATCATTCACTTCTTATTGATAACACATCTTCAGAATTCCCAGACACATTTCTAGACTGTTATGCCTTAAACACTGTGGAAATATTTCCAATCTTTTCAATTGAAACTCACATATTTTCCATTGACATGTGTAAACATAACTATAAGAATTTAATTGGTCCACACCAAAAGCCATGCAGTCATTACAATACTTGTGATCTGACATGACATCATATTTTGTGCTAACTACAAGAATTTGATTGGCCCAGCCTGTTTGCTGCCAGAAGGCACAAAACTTTTGCCTTGGCACTTTTATTATTTTTTTTTTACCTCTCTCAAATACCATTCATTTACATGCCAGAAAAAAACTGTTGCAGTCTACAAGAGGATTGTGGCTGCATAGGTATACCAGTTGTCATTAAGTATTGTTTAAATATACTAACTTTGGGCAGTAAAATTCTTTCATGTATAAACAGGAAAAAGTAGCACACAGAGAATGAGAGAATGAAATTATCTAATTTCAGCACTAGCGCTACAAAAGATATGCTTTCATAGCTTAGATAAATCAAGTTTTTGACCTTTTTACTTTCAGTTTGGCAGGAATTTAAGACTTTGACCAAAGACGCATGGGTATGATAAATTCCAATCCTTTGTCAGTATTCTTGTCCTCTCTTTGATTTCATATTCTGTAAGACCTCTTCAAAATACTTCATCACCGTCTGTAAACAAAGGAGAATATCAAAACAAAACAAACAAATAAATTTACAAGGCACAAGTGAATCACTGCATATTGATACACAGAGGTGTTGTGGTCTTAGCGGTTAAGTATCAGGACTGCGAACCAGAAGGAATGAGATTCGAATCCCCGGCCCAGTACTAATGTCATTTACTAGACACTTATTTGTATTTCCCACACTCAAGCCATGTGAGGGTACTTGGCTGGGAGAATTCCGTAAAAATACTTTCAGCTTGGCTAAAGAAGTGGTAATAAAAAGCTTGGGTAAAGAAGTGGTAACAATCCAATACAATCCAATCCGGGTATAGAGCGCCAATAGTTACTGTTACCTAATCAAAGGCGCTGATGACAGAAATACATTTCTCAGGAATGGTAAGTGTGCTTCACAAAAGCGCTATGCAAGAATCCTGTATTATTAGTACAACTCTGTTAATGAACAAATTCAACTAATGAACAACTGTTTTTGTAAAGACCATGTGAGGCAAGAAAAATTGAGTAAAATAAGCAAAACCGTAGGAACTTGCACTAAAAGTTTTTGCTGCAGACTTAACTATCACACCACAAGAAATAAACCTACACACTTATTCCATCTTTGTTTGTGTGGTAACAAATATGTAATGAGTGGTAACCATATATACTTACCAAACTTTATTTTAGTCTCAGAAATTGTCATATGTGCTTACCAGCCAAAAGTGGAAAGGAGAACTCATCGGAATAAATAGAAATGGTTCTACAAAACAAGCTCCAGCAAGAACTGCTGTGCAGTCCATTACCCTCACTAACCCAATTCCTAACTTCAACCCTACATCAAACATTATACAATTCTCGCATTTCACAATGCATGCGCCACCAACGTCCGTACCATGGGAGGCATATTCTCCCACTCCCGGGTCAAAAAATCTTTCCAAGATAGCACACAAAGCGAGTGAGAGTTTGACCATTTGGAGAAATATTTAACTGACCGAGGTGTCCTAAGAGCAGGCAAGAAGAAGGATTAGTTAGCATAACAAGCAGTGAGAACCCAGAGAAAATATGAAGTATTAGAAGTGTGTAATCACTTCGCCATAGGAGCGGAAAAAGCAGAAAAGGCAAGGTATGGATGGTACGTTGTCAACCCATTAACGCGCTAAAGTGACTATCCGACTGAACCGAAAGAGGGCGCTAGGATTGTGAAACGCGAGAAATGGGTAACTCTAAATTGAATTTACAAGCCTAGAAATCTCTAACCCTACTCATTACATATTCCTGAAAAATAAAACTTATTACAATTGGGGCAGAGTTTGGGAAACAAAGGAAACTCACCTTTCTATCAAATGACCTAGCCATCTCATAAGCTGACATACCATGTTCAGTCTTCACCATGGGATCGGCTCCTTGCTCCACCATCAGTTGGACTAACTTCTGATGTCCATTCAATGCGGCAATCTACACATGATTCACATATTTAATCATTAAAGTCACATTCTAAAACATGTACATGTAGTTGCCTTTATTTTACATGGTTCTTTGTAATCTTTCCTGTTTTTTTTTTTTTTTGCCACAATTTAATTTACTTCTTGTATCCTATTCATATTTTCTACTGTGTTATTTCTACTTTTAATCTTGTATGCAAATAAAAGGCCTCAGTCGGTAAAGCGCTTGCCTGTCAAACCAAAGATCCTGGGATCGAGTCCAACCCAGACGGATGACTGAAGCCTAGTGTATTAACATGCCCCTTCCGTTTCATAGACCCAGGCTATATTACAGTGGAAAACACTCCATCCCTTGGCCAGGACGTGCAGAGGAGAGTCTTCACCTTTGCACGTTAAGAACCCACTGCAATATTCGTACAGGAGTAGGGGGAAACCCTGATGTAGTGATTCACCTGTACACTCCCAATTCAGTTATATCGCGAGGAGAGACCTGAGGGTTACAGTGATTCTGTTCACTTTTCGCCTCCCAGGCACAGGTGATGCCAAACAAATGATAATAATTCACACATGTTCATTACATGGGCCATGGGGTTTCTGTAGGTAAATGGGTTCAACTGTTGACTACTAAATTTTCTTATTCCCATGGGTTTAATACAGGGATCACCTGATGCTGTTATACATGTAAGTTTAAGATCTTGGACAACCCACAGAGAGAAATGCTAGAATTAGTAAGTATCAATGGGATCCCCACAAGCTTAGACTTCAACGGTTTTGAGACACAGGCCCCAAGTGCCCTTAGATGGAGGGTTAAAGGTTGACTTACCATGAGTGGTGTTTTGTGATCCTTGTCTTTCATATTAACATTAGCTCCAGCAAGTAGCAGTACCTCCCCTATCTCATGATTACCACCCATTGCAGCACAACGCATTAACGGTGTCCAACCTGAGCTGGCATCCCTTTCATCAATCTGTAAGAAAGAATGAGAGAAGATCAGTGAGGCTAGCATGAGATACCAGTCTCTATCTCATAGTTGCCCGACATAGCAACACAATACACTAACAATGTCCAACCTGAGCTGGCATCCCTTTCATCAGTCTGTAAGAAAGAATGAGAGAAGATCAGTGAGGCTGGCATGAGATACCAGTCTCTACCTCATAGCTGCCCAACATAGCAACACAACACATTTACAATGCTCAGCCTGAGCTTGCATCTCTCTTAGCAATCAGTGATGATAGAGAAAAGAAAATCAATCACCTTTTTTTTTGGTGTGGAGGGGGGGGGGGGGGAGTGGGGTAGTGGAGTAATGACTGGGTAACAAATGAAAACCAAGGTAATGGCAAAGAGTGCATTTCGAGGTATCAGCAATGACAAGGAGTGGAAGATAGGGTCATAGGGCTAAAAAAGGATTGAGACCACTGGTATGGTTTGTTTGTTTACCTGACTGCTAAGAAAACATGCCAGTTTGTAAGTAAGCAACCAGAGGAATGGTGGCTTTAAGTTCTCTCCAAGGGACCTGGTAATGAGGATGGATTGATGCCTTACCAAAGGGCACTAGCACAATGACTTGGTTTTGAACCTGGGTCCCCGAATTACAAGACCAATGCTCTACCAACAGAGCTTTCGTGACACTGATCATGGTGAAGGAGTGTTCTGACAATTGCTCCTCTAACAAATGCTCCAGCCTCACTTATAAAAATATTAGGGTACGAGTAGGAATTGCAGTTTAATTTTAAGTTTGGTTTAGGACTACAGCCAGAATTAGGTTATGTTTGGTCCACAGCTGAAGTTAGAGTAATAATAATTTATGATGATGATGATGATGATAACTATCATCATCACAGCAACGATAATAATCCCAAAGTGCTTATAATATTACCTGGTCACTTTCGCATTGACCTACCAGGCACCCAATTAATACCTGGGTGAGAGTAGGATATGAAGTGTGGGGCAATGGCCACTGAGGCATGCATAGTCAGAGTAGGAATAAAAAAAAGTGATCTTACTTTACTCCCATCCATGATAGCCCATTGTACAACATCTTTATGACCTCCATCCACTGCCCAATGAAGAGCTGTTGATCCTCCAAGATCCTTCTTCTCCCATGATGCACCATGAGAGAGTAGCCGTCTGACAACATCTAGATGACCAGCGAAGCATGATAGCATGAGGGCGTCCTTTCCACTACCATTCTGCATATTGACATCTGCTCCGTGCTCTATCAGCAGTTCTACCATCCTGAAATAATACACAACATTTTCATTAAGATACAAGTACCTCATTGTGATGTGAATTCCTACAAAAACATTCAAAATATTTCCTCTTGATTTCAGTGGGCTATGGTTGGGTTTTAGGTTAGGTTTAAGGTTGAGGTTGTGGTGTTGAGTTCAAGGTTGAAATTAAATGCTTAAATGGTTAAATGGTTGGTTAATTTACCTGACTTCGAAGAAAGCATGTGTATGCTTGTTAGTAAGCAACCAGGGGACCAACGGCTTTAAGTCCCCTCCGAAGGACTTTGTAATGAGGATTAATATCTTACCAAAGGGCATTAGTGCATCTACTTGGTTTCGAACGCGGGTACTTCCAGTTACGAGACCAATGCTCTATCTACCAAGCCACAGCACCTGTGGCTCAGGTTTTCAAGATTGAAATACAGAGTTCAGTTAGTGTTAAATGTTGGCCATGGAGCTTTTACCTATAGAACAAATTTCATAGAATTTCTAAAATAAGTGCATGTACATTGTAAATGGGTCTTGGATAATTCAGCATGAACTAGTATTTGGGGTAAAATACGGGACACCCTGGCTATTGAACACTCTTTCAAAGCAACAATTATGGAGATCTGTATATGGGTAACCTTGTGAATGAGCAGGATCACCAAAAGTTGGGGGGGGGGAGCAGAGTTAAATTAATTATCCCCTGACAATCTTGTCCAAGTATTCCAAAAGTCCTCGCTGTGCAGCAGCCATAAGTGGGGTGTCATAAAACTTGTCTGGGTCATACATATATGTAGCTACTTTACTCTAGAAGTCCTTTACCTCAACAGTATAAAAAATATTCTCCCTGAGGGTCTTGAAATCATACTATTACCCCCCCTCCCCATTTATCTTGTTATTTACCTTTTCCTTTCTGAAAAGCAGATATGACGAGAAAGGTATAATCAAACTAGTCTGGGACACTGATCTGGTTACTTACATGTATTCTATGAGTCCTTTCTGAGCAGCAGCCATCAGAGGGGTATTACCAAACTTGTCAGGGACATCAATCTAGTTACTTCCTCTACGAGTTCTTTCTGAGCAGCAGCCATGAGAGGGGTATAACCAAACTTGTCGGGGACATCGATCTAGTTACTTATTCTACATGTACGAGTCCTTTATGAGCAGCAGCCATGAGAGGGGTATAATCAAACTTGTCAGGGTATCGATCTAGCTACTTACTCTACGAGTCCTTTCTGGGCTGCAGCCATGAGAGGAGTATAACCAAACTTGTCAGGAACATCGATCCAAACATCTCCAGATTGTAAGATCTCTTGAACCTTCTGTATATCTTGTGTCAGGACAATTGCCTTATGGAGTTGCTCACCAGTTTGTGGTTCCTCTGTAAAAATGGACAAAAAATAAGGATATATTTTTGACATTAGGAAGGTCAGAGAGAGCTACCAGGGTATTAATTTTTAAAAACATTCAGAAACAGTACATGGCAGTATGCCAGTATCAACAAATCAGAAGTCACGTATAGGAAAGTAAGTAGATTCTCTGAGAAATGTTAATGGCATCTATGATAAATAATGACTTGATGTAAATGTAAGTTATAGAGAGCAGCTAATCATGTCTGGCATTACTATTAAAGAGATAAACTACATACGTGTATATGACAAGAGCTCTCAGAAGTGTCACATACTGTATTCAATATTACTGAACTTAATTCTGGTTAGCAAAGAATCAGCCAAGTATCTCTTCTTCTAACAGGGCATAGAACTACATAAATATTCTCAAAATTGATAAAATGCAGAATACAAAATATGACATTCTTCAACAAGAAGTGAATATAATGCACAGTGTTGAATACATAGTACATATAGATACACCACTGTAATTATAATGGTGATTAAGTGTTAAGTTCTTTATACACATCCAATAATTTTGTTTTCTAATTTCTAATTGGCGCCAAAATCATCATTCGCCAATTAGTCGCCGTCTGAAGAAGATGACAGCCCGTCGTCGAAACTGTCACAGGTAAACAAAATTATTGGATGTGTATAAAGAACTTAACACTTATTCATTTCACCATCCTGATGAACTTATTTCGCGATATAATGGTGATTAATTTCATGTAAATGTACACATATCCAAGCCACTCTGGTAGTGCTCAAGGCTTTAATAAATTTACAGGAATATTATGACACACATAAAAAAGGGCAAGTGTGATTTTGGTACTTCTCATCAATAATACCAGATGCAATTGACAATCTTCTTTAGCACAGAGAGTTCTACTTTACAAAATCCATTTCATATTGAAATTCAATGTGCACTTTGTGCAGGTTCAATGTGCAAAAAATGCATTTAGGCACTGTACTTTACATGACTGTGCTGGGATAATTTAGATGCTGTAATTTTGCACGTAAATAATATTGTGTGTAATAATGAAGCAATAAGCAGCTTGCTAAAAAACGCTAACCATAAATTTTTGTACCTGTATGCTGAAGCCATTGTATGTGTGAAAATGTTTGATTTGGGAGCGTCACTTACCTTTATCTGAATAGTCCAAATATTTGCAAAATAAATTTTATTGATTGAATTATAGAAAAAAAATCATAGAGATTGAGTGAAAGTATGATTAAAAACCTGAAAAAAAGCTAGAATCAGAAGAATTGCCATCAACAAATTTTAAACAGAAACAATGCAAAATTGAAAATGATTGTGACTAAGTATGAATGAACCAATGAAAACCAAATGCAGCAAATTAATCACAGTGCAAATCATACAAAATTTGGGGTCACTTTGATAGATTATTCATCTAAAAGCTTTCACCATACAGTGGCAGATGTGTAGCTTTATTTTTCCTACTTATGTTTATTACTGCTCTTCATAAAATATAAATTAGAAAATTTTGCCATTTACTATTTATTACAAAAATACTTCATTCTCCATGAAGCAATTAGAATTAACTATGAAGTCAATCAACACAAAGAATAATGAAATGATACTCAAGTTAACATACAACAAGGAGACTCCAGTGTGACCCCCCCCCCCCCAACTCCCTTCAACAAAAATGCCTAGTCTGCACAATGACTCAATTTTGAAACTAAAGTTCAATGAAAAGTCCTATTAACAGCTTTTCCATCATGGATGGGTTAGGCCATGAGTGGCATCCTTAGTCTCAGAATTCAGACCCTAATAAAGACAAAAATAGATTTGTGCTGGCAGTCCAAAAATGGATGAGATATCTTTATCTACAGAAGCAAGCGAGCTTCATTTTCCTTACAATTTTTTTCAAAACTGAAATCAAGCTGGTATTATGAATACCCCCTCCAAGATGGATGGGATTAATGATAAGACCTTTCAATGTGATGGGTCAAATCATATTCTATCTCACTAGGATATGGCCTTGATCCATCTAACCATAAACAGGTCATGTGACATCTCTAATCCCTCAAGCTTGAATCAAGTTACTTGCAATGTTCTTCATGCCGTGAAAATCTGATATTTGAATTGATGTACTGACATTTCTATTGACTTGTCTCTTTCAAATTGGCATGAAATTGCATATTTCTGAAAAATATTGCATTTTTCAGATCTTGTGTTTTCAAAATAGTCTCTTGTGTACACCATGTTTCAGACAGAACAAGGGAAATGCTACATGCAGTTGGGTATTTCATATAATGTAAGTTTGTATATCAAACCATCAAATATAAGCTTGCTTCCTTAGCCTCTCTCTTGCTTGTTTTTAGAATTGATTTTCCACATTATTCCTTTCAATTAATAATGAATATTTTCCATTTCCTATTTTTCTCTTCTTTGCTCATCCATGTACCATTATCTGCTTTCCTTTTAAATGACCTCTCTCTCTCTCTCTCTCTCTCTCTCTCTCTTTCCCCCTCTTATTTCTTTTACTTTTTTTCATTTTATACTAATGAATAATAATATAATGCTTAATACTACATTTCTAATGAAAATGTTTCTGAATGAACATGTAATTATTATTATTTGTTCATTGGATTCCACAACTGCAGCATAATGCAGTATCTCTGTTCCCTGGGGAGTGCTCCTGTGAATCTGGTCAGGCAACATTTTATAAGCACATGCATAACAATCTACACCCGGGGGGGGGGGGGGGGGGGGGGGGGGGGGGTCACTTCCATTGAAGAGTGGACAGCAACCGCGAGAAAACAAACGCGGAAAAAGGGTATTTTTCCAGGGGTAGGCGCGGAACGGAATGGTACCCATTTAACATCTTGGTAACGAGTAGCAAACACAGATTAATGTCTTGCTAAAAGAAGTTAGTGCCGGGATGGGATTCAAACCTTCAACCCTTTGATTGAGAGTCCAGTGAATAAACCACTACATCACAACACCTCCACTTTTTACAAGAGCTACTATTCAAATACAAGTAAATCTACAAAACATTTTGCCAGAATTTTGCTAATTTAAAGCATTGCAAAGTTATAATGCAAATATAATACAAAATGATTTATCTGTACAGTACTGCAATACGCAGTTGAAAATTGCACAGTGCTTTTGAACTGCCATCGTTTCTCATTAACAACAGAGAATGTCAAAGAGTCAGGCGAGTGATTGATTGAACATTTGCCAGAATTTTGCAGCTAAATTTGCTCATTTGTAGCATTGCAAAGTTATACAAATATAATAACAAAATGATCTACCTGTACAGTACAGCAATACGCAGTTGAAAATTACACAATGCTAATTTGAACTGCCACTGTTTCTCATTAATTACTAACATAGAATGTCAAAGAGTCAGGCAAATGATTGAATAAAACATAAAAAGTGGTGATATCGATGAGTGTTGGAGTTGATATTGATCCATTAGCAGGTGGTGTATTGTATACAATGACTGATTATGTCAACATACATCAAAGGCATACATTGATGTATATTCCTGTTAAAAAATTGCCGCCTCTTTTTCAGCTGCAAACTGCAGTAGAGCATGAACTAATCTTCAATGTCCACATGAAAACATTATGTATCTTGGTGCACCAAAGAAGAAAGTACATGGAGTACATTGTATACAACAGCTTAAAGTTGATTGAATTCACTTCAAGTAACGCATTGAAATTTGACATTTCAAACTTTTGCAAGGGTTCAAGTGGATTGGGAAAATGGTAAAATTGCACCATTTCTAAAGATGATAAGACTGTAAATTTTTTCTAGACTTTAATACATGTGTTGTTACAATTCATGAGAGGGGGATGATTTGTAGCAAGTCATTAAATTATGTTATTCTTTCTATTTTAGAGGGACAAGAGCAATCAGCATTATCTCTATTCATATCACAAGGATATCAACGCATGGAATGCGCATTATTTAATGCTGCATGTAAAACATGCTATCAGGCTATTTGTTCGCAAAGCTTTTGTCTGAATATTGATTACATGGGCTAGAACAACCTTGTATAAAACAATGCCCTTTTAAATCAGAAAAAAGGAAGGCAGTCATAGAGTTGCCATAATGTTGAATGGCTGATCAAATATAATGTCAAGATGGATAGAAATCTGTGTACAAACTGTTCATACTGAGATCTCTTGATTTACTTTCATGTAAATGCCTATTTGCATCAAAATGAACTACATTTCTATCTTTCATTCACTTTCAATCACGAGCAATTTTCCACAATAATCTGTACTGGTACAGAAAAGACATTATTACCATACATTATTCAATTTTCTTCAAATCTGATCATGCTGAATACTCACTTGTTGTAGTGACTGTAACCGACGGACTGAATTCACTGTTACCATTGTTGTTCATCACTTTCAAACGATATTTGTATTGTGTAGATGGATCTAAGCCATCAAATATATGATTGGTTCCATACCCACTGTAATAAGAACATAAAACAGGAAATTCCAGTAAAGTTCATGAATATTTGAGTGAGAAACATATTAATAAAACAACAGGCAAACAAACGAACAAATCGAAATTGTAATCCAAGGATAAATTATACATGTAAGGTCTTTGCAAAATTGACCTGACCTCATTTACTATTGTCTACTGGTTTACCCCAGGGCAGCAAAATCAAAAGACATTAATTACAAAAAGCACCTGCAGGTATTTAAATGTCATGGACAGTTATTAAATTTCTTTGAAGCCTGTGTACACCATACTTCCCACATAAAACTATAATTTCAACAGAACTTCTGTGCTGGCAATACTGCCATATTCACCAATTGCCCGCTACATGTACACCGTATCAACAAATCTCTCAAAAACAATTTATGCATATCTCTTGTGTAATGCTTTGATCTTTAACAACCATGAAAGTACAGTCTACTATTCAGCTCTGTATATGTAATTCATGTACACTGTACATTGTATATTGGTTGTACCCTCCATCATACATTTACATGTAGTTGTATTTTCTCAGAGGTTATACATGTATATCAGATCATCAGCTTCAAAATCTTTTAAGAGACAAAATTACTACCAGACGAATGCATCACACAACCTGCCAATACTTTCAACACTATCATCGTAAACTGGTTGCTATGGTAATGTAAAACACAAATGAGCTTGGTACTTTTGTTGAAGTGACATACATGTATATATTTCAAGTTGGTAATTGGCATAAATGATAAAGAAACCTAAGTACACGTGTAGTCCTTGGATGTGAGCATTAAAAACTGCATACAGTAGATTCTGTTCTTAATAACTGGATTATCTTATTCATATTCAAGATTAACCTTTAAAACACCAGTGGTGTTGATCTTATTTGCTTTATGTTGGAATTCCTGGCACTGTTTCATTTTCATTTCTTTTCATTTTTTTCTTATTCACTGCTTGCTCTTTTATTAAAAAAAAAAAAAAAAAAAAATCAACTGGCCAAAGGAAATATATGTACATGTAATGTTAGTGCCATAGCATGCAACTTTTTTGGTCTGCTTCACTGCATGCCATTGCTGTAGGAAGTATTTGAATGAAAATGTCTGTAGTAATTTTCTTAAATGAAGCCTTAAATACATGTTTTCCCACCAGCTTTTAAATCAATAGATGAAATTTTTCAAAAGTATTTATGGGGGGAAGGAGGAGGGGGGAGGAGGAGGAAAACAAAACTCTGTAAAAAAAAAACCCAAAACAACATTAAATACATTGTAGTGTATTTTTACCAAAAGTGAATTCGTAGTTAATCTAGAAATTCCTGCAGAATTTTTATGGAATTCTCACTCTGTCTTTGCAAAAGAAATAATCTCACAGATTTCTACAGTACGGTACTTATAGTAGCTTTTTTCAGGTATACTTGACAACAGTCCTATAAATGTTGTTCAAATCACAGGACAGTATAATTAGGCATTTCATTCCACATGAATTCAACAAAGCATTTACCTTTAGGTCTATTCTTAATTGAAAACAGTCTGACAACAGTGTCAACTTGTAAGATTTGAAATAACCCCCAAGATGATAGCTTTGTGAAACCCATATCAGTATGTCTCTTTCAGTTACAGTGTTACTGCAGCAGAAGCACTTGAATGTTTTCTATTTGGGCAATTTAAAGTCAATCAGTCACCTCTTTGTGACAGTCCGAAAACATAGTTTTTTTTGTAACCAATGTCTAAGCGTCCCTGGAAACACAGGTCTGCATTCATCTATACATGTACATGTATGTATCAGTAGTCCACTTGCATAACAATTAGCATGTCAGACTTGATTTTCATACATTAGTCCGAGTGATTGGATTTAAATTCTTTTGGCAAACACGTTTGTTACTGATCTCTTCTAAAACCTATTAGTCATTTTTTAAAGGTGTTATCCTTTGAACACACTTTGTACAATACCAAGTCCACTCTCACTTTCCTAACAATCTGCAAAATCTACACACTTGACCAGCAATCTTAGTGGGATTGCATCTTGGTCAATGATAATAACAATTTTCAGTTACAAACTAAGACACTAAGACAAAAAAAGTAAAAACAGAGAAATCAAAATAAAGCAAATTTTTTTCTTTGACTACATTTTTGCTCATTTGCTGTAAGTCACACATTACTCCCACACATGTGTTCTGTTATTCTTCATGTATTAAAAAAAAAGGTATTATACATGTACATGTACATGTACCAGCTTGGAATGGCAACAAGCATGCCCAGGTAGGCTACATGTACAAAGTAGTGTATATTATCTAATCAAAGACTGTGCAACTTAATCCTCCTGTTTATTGATAATACAAACACCTGCATTACAGATGACCCTTCATTTTCTCATCAAAAATTCATTTATCACAGCAGATACAAACTTCCAATGGACACCTGCAAATTGATTAAAACAATTCAATATGTAATATACATGTACAGTATGTCTTGTTAACCCAGGGTATCCTCGAATCAGTATTATTTACTGTTCTCCCAGAGGGCCCTGCAATCAAATTATTATCCTGGCTTTAGTGCAGCAACCATAGCAAGTAATAAATCCTTGTAATAATTGTCACAATGATCTGTTCTGGAATGGTCAGGTTAATATTTGTAACAAAATGCTGCACCTCAGATGACAACTTGCAAAAAGCAGATGTTGAAAAATCAGCCCTAAATATGATGAGGAGTTTGTGACTGAAAGATTTGTTAGAATGTTTTTTAATTTTTTTATTTGGTTGTTGTTAAAAAAACAAGTGAATGCAGTTTGTGAATGGCAGCTATAAAGTACTGTACATCACAAATGTTCTTCTAAAGGTATTAGGTACTGACACAAAAAAGAAAAATCAATGCAATGCCAAGCTGACCCAAAGAAATAAAGTGAGGAACAAACAAGCATTGTGTAAAGCCTCTTGTAAGCGTACATTGTACCATCAGTCAAGCAGAACTTGACGTAATAGACATGTATTCCCTTTCTCTCTTCAATGGTTTTACACAAAACCAACAATAAGATGTACTAATATAGATCTTTCACACAAGATGGACAGATTCCGGGTACATACTTAAAAGGGTTTTATACTCTCTGAACTCCCTTGCTATAAGCGCTCCCTTTTATAGTCATGTAAACATAGACAAAATTGTCAAAACCTTAGGACGTACAATCTCCATACATGTGCATTATGTTTGGAACGGTGAAACCTGTCTGATTCTCTAAGAATCCATTTATTGGTACATGTACATGTAGTAGAAATTTTGGCATAATTTGCTCTCAACTTCAAAGAAATGTTACTTGTAGTCAAGGCCTACAGATATTGACAGAGTCACTTTGGTGCATTACATGTATGAATGCCAAAACAGGTATTGACAGAGTCACCTTGGTCTTATGAATGCCATTACAGATATGGACAGAGTCACTTTGGTGCATTATGAATGCCATAACAGATTGAAAGAGTCACTTTGGTCTTATGAATGCCATAACGGATATGGACAGAGACAATTTGGTGCATTATGAATGACATAACAGATAATGACAGAGTCACTTTGGTCTTATGAATGCCGTAACGGATATTGACAGTCACTTTGGTGCATTATGAATGCCATAACAGATATTGACAGAGTCACTTTGGTCTTATGAATGCCAAAACAGGTATTGACAGAGTCACCTTGGTCTTATATGAATGCCATTACAGATACGGACAGAGTCACTTTAGTGCAATATGAATGCCATAACGGATATTGACCGAGTCACTTTGGTTTCATGAATGCCATAACGGATATTGACAGAGTCACTTTGGTGCATTATGAATGCCATAACAGATATTGACAGAGTCACTTTGGTCTTATGAATGGCGTAACGGATATTGACAGTCACTTTGGTGCATTATGAATGCCATAACAGATATTGACAGAGTCACTTTGGTCTTATGAATGCCAAAACAGGTATTGACAGAGTCACCTTGGTCTTACGAATGCCATTACAGATATGGACAGAGTCATTTTGGTGCATTATGAATGCCATAACAGATATTGACAGAGTCACTTTGGTCTTATGAATGCCAAAACAGGTATTGACAGAGTCACCTTGATCTTATGAATGCCATTACAGATATGGACAGAGTCATTTTGGTGCATTATGAATGCCATAACAGATATTGATAGAGTCACTTTGGTCTTATGAATGCCATAACGGATATTGACTGAGTCACTTTGGTTTCATGAATGCCATAACGGATATTGACAGAGTCACTTTGGTGCATTATGAATGCCATAACAGATATTGACAGAGTCACTTTGGTCTTATGAATGGCGTAACGGATATTGACAGTCACTTTGGTGCATTATGAATGCCATAACAGATATTGACAGAGTCACTTTGGTCTTATGAATGCCAAAACAGGTATTGACAGAGTCACCTTGGTCTTACGAATGCCATTACAGATATGGACAGAGTCATTTTGGTGCATTATGAATGCCATAACAGATATTGACAGAGTCACTTTGGTCTTATGAATGCCAAAACAGGTATTGACAGAGTCACCTTGATCTTATGAATGCCATTACAGATATGGACAGAGTCATTTTGGTGCATTATGAATGCCATAACAGATATTGATAGAGTCACTTTGGTCTTATGAATGCCATAACGGATATGGACAGAGTCACTTTGGTGCATTATGAATGCCAAAACAGGTACTGACAGAGTCACCTTGGTCTTATGAATGCCATTACAGACTTTGGTGCATTATGAATGATATGTTGACAGAGTCACTTTGGTCTTATGAATGCCATAACGGATATTGACAGAGTCACTTTGGTGCATTATGAATGCCATAACAGATATTGACAGAGTCACTTTGGTCTTATGAATGCCATAACGGATATGGACAGAGTCACTTTGGCCTTATGAATGCCATAATGGATATGGACAGAGTCATTTTGGTGCATTATGAATGCTATAACAGATACTGACAGAGTCACTTTGGTCTTATGAATGCCATAACGGATATGACAGAGTCACTTTGGTGCAATATGAATGCCATAATGGATACTGACCAAGTCACTTTGGTCTTATGAATGCCGTATCGGATATGGACAGAATCACTTTGGTGCATTATGAATGCCATAACAGGTATTGACAGAGTCACTTTGGTGCATTATGAATGCCATAACAGATATTGACAGAGTTACTTTGGTGCATTAAGAATGCCATAACAGATATTGACAGAGTTACTTTGGTGCATTAAGAATGCCATAACACATAGATACAATATGTTCTACATGTATTACCAGGGACAAGGGAGAGGTCCATGCTGTGACTAATTTTTTGATAAAGCTTAGAATGCTATTTTTTTTCTTTTAGACCTCATTCGAGGTAACAAAAGATACATGTATACAAATCAAGCATGCCTGTTATACATCAACATTCTCAAAAGAACTTCTAACAATTCCACCAGTTGGTAAATCATCTTTTCTTTTGGTTTGTATTTTTTCCTTTTTGCTACTTTGCATTTCCATTCTTTTTTTAAATTTCTCTTTCAAAAACATGTTTCAGAGCAAAAACATCTTTTATCTTTCCCAATTCTGTTGCGTTCCAAAAGCTTAGAATGCTATAACTATTAACCCATTGGATTATGATTTGATAACAATTTTCTTTACGTCCCGGCCTAAGTTATTTCAGGCTAAATGTAGTCATTCATTGGGTTAAAAGAGAATTACAGAGTTTATTTCAATATTTCAATTCACTTTCCTTTAAAAAAAATCAGGGGCAAAAGCATTGAATTGTGAAAATTTCAGTGTAAATGAAAAACGATTTGGCTGACACATCCAGCAATACAGATCTAATCTCTCAAATTGATATAGCTCTAGTATTGCAAAAGCAAGATAATGTACGAAGAAAATGTCTGAAAGTTGTTACAATTACAAAATTACTGTAACAGGAATGAAATAAAGGTCTCTGTCTCTCTGATACATGTACTACCATGTAGCCTGGTACCCAATAACATGCAAGCAAAAGACTGAAGACATTTAAGACATTTGAAGACTACGTATTGACAACTTGGAAGGAGACTTCTAAATTGCCCATCAAGCGTTGCCAGGTAAATGCACAAGATCTCTCTCAACCATACACCCATCAACCCATGCATCGATTGTTACATTCATGGTTTGAGGACATCTGTTAATATGCACACCTTAATCAGGTCAGTTGCTAAGGAAGTGCAATATCAACAAAACCATTAGGCTTTGTGATCATTAGACATGAAGGACAGCAATCATAAGGCGCATTCACACACAAGAGGAAGTGAAATTTGAATCGCGATTTGAATCGCGATCCAAATTTCAATTTTACTGCTACCGTTCACACACAAGGAAAGATTGAAATTTGTATCACAATTCTAATCGTGATTCAAATTCCGATTTTGTTTTCGACCATTCGCACACACGAGGAAGCAACGGAAACAAGCAGGAGAGCCCACAAACTTCTCCGCTTAAACTTCTGTTATACACGATCTGGAAGGGAGAAAATACATTGTGCATATCTACAGTAAATGGGCTACAGAAAGTACAACAACAAACTCAATAATTAAATATTAAAGACATTGCTTAACATTGTTATGATTTTAAAAAAATATTTTGTTACTTGAAAATGGGATAAACATAAGGGTTATAGTGTAAAAATACCAGGCTGAAAGTTTCAAAGTATAATATCCACAGGAAGTATTTTTAAATATAAAAAATGTGAACCAATGTTTGAAAAATATACGAGGGTCGGTTGCATAGAATAGACGTAAGGAGTGCGGATGCGCGTATGACTCACCTTACTGTAATGTGTGTATTGGCGTATCACGCGGCAGGAGGCACATAACGGCATTTTCAAATTCAAGCAAAGTGGTCCTCTTAGTGATTGTCTCGTGAGACGAAGGATAATAAAATCGCCGTTTGCGTCTAACTTACACTTTTCATTCCAAATTAGGGTTGGTTTCAGGGTTTTTGAGTACAAATACAAGTACTCATACACATGTTTCATCTTAGTTTGAGAATTTTTTAAATCAGCTACTCAAAAAGTTAGCCAATGCCTTTAAGTAATTATGCACTATTACACAAAACATTTAGTTACTATACACGATCAACGGTGACAAGATAGCGTGCGTTCATGCTTATACAGTGCATGCATCCTGTACGTAACACACACTGCATACACTGCATGCACAGCGCACCGCTCACACACGCGCAAAGAATGATGGGATAAAATCGATTTTCTAATCGCGATTCCTTGCACCCAACGCACAGCAAATAATTACAATTATTCTGAAAAATAGCACTTCTTACTGCAAGTTGAATCACGTTTAGAATCGCAATTATAATCACGATTATTAGTCCACACCTAAAATAGAATCGATTTTCTGATCGCGATTAGAAAATCGAATTTTGAATGTCACTTTTTGCCTTGTGTGTGAACGCCCCTATAGAAAGATGGTAGAGGAAGTGTACCTTTTGACAAAAGCCGAGGACATATTTTAAGGATGGATGTAGATCATATAGTATTTGTGGAAAATTTATATTCAGTACTTTCAGGTAAGAAATGGAACCAGTAAGTGATCATGCTTGGTTTACTCTACATGGATAAAACTTCACATATATAAACACAACAAAAAAAGTAACTCCCCCCTAATTCAAAATAGCATAACTTTTTAACGAAAAAGTTTTGAGCAAAATAATTTGGCAGAAGTGTTCCTACACTCCGTGACTAACTTCTCTGTGAAAATGAGATTGATCCGTCAAGTTATGCATGAGTGAGCAGACATTAAAGGCAAAAATGTCACTTTTCAAAAGTCACAAGAGCCATTTTGGGGTCTGTGAAACGAAACTTTGACAAATTTGGTTTCTTCCCTTGTTTGACCCCGTCACGCCTATCCCTGACAATTGTCATGCTTATCACAGTTGGGTGAACACAATTTTTTGGAAAAAAGTGATGTTGAGCCCTCCTTAATCTACAAAATCCATTCAGTTTATGGATAGAATTGGCATCACACAACATACATTTAGGTCAGCACATGAAAATACCGGGTAGTCGTTTTCCGGCATTAAACAGTAGATTTTTAGCAAATCTTGCTTCATCATTATAAATGTGCTCACTCAACCATGACCAAACCATGATACATACTCAACAACACTTAAACACTTGAAAAAGACCCCCTAAAATTACTCTTGTGATTGTCGAAAAGTGACATTTTTCCATTCACTGTCTGCTCACTCATTCATGACTTGGCAGATCAATCTCATTTTCACATAGTCAGTCAATAAGTGTAAGAACACTCCTGCCAAATTATTTTGCTCAAAACCTTTTCATTAAAAAGTTATGCTATTTTGAATTAGGGGGGAGTTACTTTTTTGTTGTTTAGTACATGTAGCTGCTAAGCTAGCACTTTGCTTAAGGGCAGCTCACAATTTTCTCCATCAAACTACTTGTATGTATAGGCACATTTACACTTCAAGAGTGAGCTCAAATGAAATAAAATGAGAGATACTTACGTGTAAACATTGCCCCATCCCTGCATTGAATCTGACTCTTGGACAATGTAGCGTAGTCGCCCATCTCCTTTAGATACGGTATCCTGCTTGGCTGCTGCATCCCAGTATAATTCAATACTGTGATGGGTAACTTTACCGACCACTGGTGGATCTGGTTTCTTGGGTGCTGTATGGAAGGATAGAAGAAAAGAAATACAACAAAACCTGTGTATACAGACCACTGTGTACATGTTGAATTAATAATGCATGCCAGAACAATGCTGCAATGAGTTTTTTTTTTCTTTTTTTATACCAACAAGTGGTGACTCAGATTTCTTCATTCTTGGATGCTGGAAGAATGAAAGAAAAGAGTAAAACCTGTGTATAAACTATAAAGACTGTTGATGTGCATGTATACTGTGTCCTAGTATATACATGTACATGTATATCTCAATACTGTGACGGGTCACTTTGGATTAATCAGGGTTCTTACAATACATGTATTAAAGTGCTACAGTAAGAATGAAATCGTGTACATTGGAGCCTGTTTATTAAAGGGAAAGTCCACCCCAGAAGTTTCACTGTTTCAATAAATGGAGATGAATTTGAAGAGCATTTCAAAAAAGAAATGAGCAAAATCAGTCGAAGAATAAGAAAATTACACTCTTTCATATTTTCTAGTAAATTACTCTCAGCTCTGCAAGTTGGCAACATTGATGACATCATATACGAACAGCTCTCCATTCACTTTGTACATGAAACTTCACATTTTCTTAATTTTCTTGGAAGTTACACATTTTCTCACCCCATAGTCAAAGTATGTTATGTAAAAAGCAATTCTTCTGAACATGCATTGACTATGGGGGTTAGAAAATGTGTAACTTCCAAGAAAATTGAAAAAAAAAAATGTGAAATTTCATGTACAAAGTGAATGGAGAGCTGCTCGCATATTGCCAATTTGCAGAGCTGAGAGTAAAATAGTATTACCGATATTGACATTGAGTCTTGACATTCGTCCGTCGTAATATTCACAACAAATCAGACAGGAGAAAGAGACAAGAGAGAAAACAATCTTACCTGACATGACTAAATGATTTGTTATCTCAGATGCTCATTCTCTACAGAGCTCGAGAGGGTTGACTGAGCTCTATCCACCTGTGTTGGAAGAGTTATGTATGACGGGTGTAGCCGTGGAGAGTAGAGGGATCACCGGTAGCTCAGCTTCAGCACAGCGGAAAGATTAGGCGATGAACGGTAACAGTGCACGGTAACGAGCCTTCCTGCAGCTAGCAGCTCTGCTAACTCAGCGATTCTGATTCAAAAAGATCAAACGCTAGATCGCAGTTACAGTCATCTGATAGAGTTGAAGTATTTTATGAAATTGTGGTAAGCACTTCTAGATGTATACAACAAAAAATGATAATTTTCCTGAAATGAAATAAAGATAATGCCTCGATCCGTTTCCACAAGACGCTCCTTCCGTAGATACGGCCAGCTGAATTCGAAGAGGGCGTTCCCGCTTTATACTTGCTCGACGGTAATCAAGGGCTCTGGCTGGAATCAGAGACCTCTGACTAGTCCCCCATGGTTTTTCCCCGTGAACTGCACCATGGCCTAAACTTTAAAGGTGGGGGGGGGGGGGGGGGGGGGGGAACAAAACATTGCAGACCAAGAAAACTGAACAATCTTTTGTTGACTTGTAATGATAGGCTGTCAGACGTCCCTATATAGGAGCAAGGGGCAAGATTTAAGGGGGGGGGGGGGCTAATTTCCTTGCAGCCACTGGTCTGTTTGCATTCGGAGCTCAGAAGCAGTCATACTGTGGATGCCCCCATAGATAAGGGTCGCAGAACATTTTTTTGGAGTAGGGGTGGGGGGGGGGGCGAAACCGAAACAAGCGGGGTCCAGCTAGAGGCACATCCCCTGAAGCCCTCAGGTTTTTCATGGTTTTGTGAGCCTTTAAGCAATTTCAATAAGTTTCATAATTCACAGGTTTTTCAATTTCATTTTTCAGCCAAAACAGGGGGGGGGGGGGGGAGGGGGGCTGCAGCCAACCAAACAACCAACCAAATAAAAAGCAACAAACCACTAATCCATGACCGAGCAAAACACACATTCAATTTTAACCACACACTGCAGAGTTTTTCAAACAGGTCAGATTTTTTTTTTTACACAGAATAATCACATGACATCCTTTCCTTCTTTAGATTTTCTCTTTTTTAAATATATCCCTTTTGTAACCTTTGAAAATATAATCATTCATAAGCAACAGCTGAATTTCTAATAAACATGAGAATGAGCAATCATAATACATGCATAATAATCCAGCCAAAATAAAAGAACATGACATAGTATGCACTAAGTGGAATAAATTTTGATAATACCACAGAACATGGCTGTTAAACTGATCTAGACGTGTTAAATAATACTGAATACTTAAAATGGCATAAAAGTCCAACGAAGCAAAGATAATAATAAAATAAAACATTAAACAAATAATCATTGTCCGGATGAGCCATTTCAGTATATCCCACTGAAAACTGGGCCCTGTTTCATAAAAATTGTTATCAGTGACAACTTCTACATTTCTATGACAAATTTGTTCTCAGCCAATCAGATGCAAGGATTTCAGTAGCTTGTAACAGTTACTGCAACTTGTTATTGATAACAAGTTTTATGAAACGGGGCCCTAGAATACCAGTATTCTGTGGTTGCATCACTTGTCTTAGTGAATAAGTGCTAAAAATCAAAAGCATGCAGCTTTATAGACTACAGTAATCAGATAAGTAGGAGTTAGTGAAATAGTTTGAATACATCACCACCACCAAAATTTATTTTTCTCCCTAAAAGAACAAGTCAAAACATAATAATAACTGAAATATGCTATTAATAAAATAACAATAACTAAAACTGAGCCTACATAAAAGAATGATAATTGAACAAATAAATACATGAAACATAAGATAAAGAATTATATACATCGAATGGTACATAGTGGCACATATCAATCATTCTTGAAAACTGTCTCAATCAAGGGCTCTCAATGCTGCTATCAGTGACTTCTAAAAACAATAACTGGATGTGGGCTCCATTTTTGAGCTACAAAGGACTGTAGATGTTTTATTTTACCTACAAACATGAGATGATGCAGTTGAGGAGAACATTTCTCTTAAGGCTTGTCCACATTATAAGGAAACCGCGGGGGTTTCTTAAGCGCAATTTTTGTGTACAAAATGAATGGTAATGATGCAACGAAACAACTGCCCTTAAAAAGTGTTACGCACTAATTTATTTGAGTGTTATAACACACACTTAAAAACTTCTGCAGAAAACCTCTGTGGTTCCCCTCTTTATATCTAAACATGCCTTTACAGTTAGTAAAGATGGATGTCTTACATTTGAGAATACAAAGGACGGATCGACCATCACAGGTCCTCAAACTATTAAAATGGAACATCTATATGCATAAAGTGATTGCATATGCTTTTAGTAGTCTTTACTCCAAAGAAAAATAAATTCTATACTTGCGAGACAATAAAAATACTGATAGGTTTTCAACACAAAACACGAACCAGAAGAATAAACACATTCCTCCATTCTATCTATAGGTCCAATAAGTTGAATTTATCCTGTTGAAAAATCAAATTCCTACACTGTGGTTTGAATACTGGACTGCAGCAAATGGACTCAGCCTACACTTTTTTTAAAATCACTTCTTGGGAGCTTTTCAAAACATGAAATTCATAGATCTGAATTCTTGTATTGCAAGTAAATGAAGGATATCTCTTATAGATGGCAATCATTTAAATGAAATAATTCCCATCTTTGTAATCATCCCATAACTTCTAAATCCAGTGAATTCAAAATACATACAGCATGCTACAGTCAGAAATATTCACATCCTCACATGAAATACTCTGAGAGATAGTGACACTCTTTAAAGTTTGTCAAAATGACAAAAATAAGATTAACATGCAATTCATACAACTGTAATTTTTTTAACGCTATTACTGGAAAATAAATTAAATCTCTCAACTCTATGTATGTATTGACTTTTTAAGATTTAAATCAGTAATTCTATTCCCTCACAGATATAGACTGTAAAAGATTTATAACAGTTCTTACACATTTGTTCAAATATTCTGTGAAGGGGCATTAGAGGATTCCTATAAAAAATAAGTTTTAGACGAGTGTTCCTGACCTTGCTCTATAGGGTTAAAACCAAAGCGTGCGATATCCACTTCAAAATCAAATCTATGCCATGTACAGAGAGCCAACAATTCAGAATATAATCACTTTGAATATATACATATAAATTCTTGCCACAGAATTGTAAGAAAACAAAACAAAATAAAACCAAAAAAAGAGAAAGATATGTAGAAAATTTTAATTAAATAACATGCAATTAAATGGAAGGACTAATATGCTTAAGGCAGTTTTCTGTACAGTTATGACATCCCTTAATTTTGAAGTGCGATTGCAGCAGTCATGCAAATATATCTCAGATATACACAAATGATAATAATAATGATAATAATAATATCATTCAATGTGAATTGGAATAGGATATACACAAACCCTGGAATTATACACAGAAAAATAAAACATTTCAGCTGGAAGCCATTTGAATAAAAGGTGCACATATAGAAAAGGACTTCAAAATGCCACAAATCAAAAGACAGAGAGTTGCTGATCATTAATTTGCTTGGGTCCAAAGCCAAGAATGTCACATTAATTGGAGTATACACACAAATACGATGTGCACATGTGATTCCGCCTTTTGTTCCATTCTTAGACAAAAGCCGTTAACCAGGTGAACACTAAGTCTGAGATGAAATGGGCTGGGGTCTATGAAAACTGCATGTTATACCGAAATCCAACAGTGTTCAATCGGTTAAGCATTAACATGAGATATTCAAAGAAGGAAGTATAATCACATGCCATAAAGCTGATAGAGGTTGTATTGATTCATCAATGAGTTCCCTGTACACACACACAGTGTGCAAGTGAAATTCAATAAAATGACATGGCTCTGTTTTATGGTAATTCCCATTCGTGACAGGAATTATTCAAAGCCTAATTTGATCAGCTTTTATTCTTCAAATTGGCAACACCAACATTTTTCTTTTATTGCTACATTTTTCTTATAAAACATGATGTATCTGAAATAAATATAAATTGACAGAATGTATGATGAGAAGTCATAAAGTTACCAATTTGTAGGGAAAAACAGTAATTTTAACATTTTCATCACATTGCCAATTTAAGGATTTTAATGCTTATTTTCCTGTAAAAAAATTTCAGCATCAAACAACAAATACTGATGCAACAAAAATGGGCACAGTAAGTGTAGAATTTTTTGCTCTTTCTGCTCATGTATTTGATATGATTTTTAGGGCTTTGCATCAAAAGTTATTAAACCAAACCACAAAATGTGGACCCTCTGTCACGAATGGGTTAAGAATATACCATTGACCCGTAGAATCCTATACCCAAGATAACTCAGGCTGGGATTTTTGAAGGTAATATACCAAAATCAAATCATGTTCACAGAGTTAACATGATATACAATACTGATTTACTATACAGGAGACAAAGCTACAAGCATTGAATATTTCTACAAAGTATATTTCTTCAGGAAATATTTTTCTCAGAAATGTAATTTCATGCTTATCATGCACCCCAGAACAGTCTGAAGTGATTTGATTTGATTTGATTGTCAATTTAACCTATTAACTACAGACTTCACCCATCCCTATATCATTACCCAACTATGTACTGAATTCTCTCAATGTCATATGTTTATACAAGGATGACCCAGTTCTAAAAGGCACAGGGTTAATACAGGGATTATTAGTAAGCAATGGATAAACAGCTTGCAAATGCCAACAATGCCTATCGGGGGCAGGATTCAGATGCTAATATGAAAGATATTTATAAATCCAAATGTTTATGATTGGTAGGTTATCAGTTTGTTCAACTGAATGCTAAGAAAGCAATGGATGCTTGTAAGTAATCAACAAGAGAACTGATGGCTTTATGTCCTCTCTGAGGGACCTGGTAATGAGGATTAACCCATTCGTGATAGGAATTATTTAAAGCCTAATTTGATCAGCTTTTATTCTTCAAATTGGCAACACCAACATATTTATTTTATTGCTACATTTTTCTTATAAAACATCATGTATCTGAAATGAATATAAAATTGACAGAAATTATGAGAAGTCAAAAAGTTGCCAATTTGAAAGGGAAAACGGTGATTTGAAACTTTCTATCACATTGCCAATTTAAGGATTTTAATGCTTATTTTCCTTTTAAAAATTTTCAGCATCAAACAACGAATATTGATGCAACCAAAATGGGCACAGTTTGTGTAGAATTTTTTGCTCTTTCTGCTCATGTATTTGGTATGATTTTTAGGGCTCTGCATCAAAAGATATTAGGTCAAACCACAGAATGTGGACCTCTGTCACGAATGGGTTAATGCCTTACCAAAAGGGCACTAGTGTATAGACTCAGTTTTGAACCTGTGTCACTGGATTATTAGATCAGTGCTCTACCAACTGAGCTATCACACCAAGGAGGTGCAATAATAAAAATGTCCTGTAGTGTCTGTTCACAGTCTCACTAAAAACATAAAAGAGAAAATGAAATATGTACATAGATGATGATGATGATCATGAGGATGATGATGATGATGATGGTTGGTTAACTAAGTTTGCCTAATTCTGCTTTTCTGAAGACTTCCGCTGCTGTGAAGATAATTGAATCAAAGATTCCTGCCACAGTGAATGTTCCTCCGACAATAGCACATACCTGAAATAGACACAAAAGAGAAGATGAAGACTTCAGTTGGTGTTTCACTTGGATACCAGTAAGTTTACCCCAAACAGTCTGAAGAGATTCATCCATAAATTTTTCAATCAAAAATATTCCATAAAAAACAATGTAACAAATCCTTTATTATGTTAAAAGAAAACTCCTTTTGGAATTTGCTGTACTATAAGAGAAATTCTTGCAGCACTTTTTCAGTTTACGTACTTATTTTTTGTATCTCAGATTTTACCAAAGCTCTTCTGGAATGTTCTACAGTTAATCACTCTCTAGTACTAGGTACTTTCTTCCAATACTCCTATGGACTTTCACAAGCCATATTCTAACAATGAAATCAGTGCAATTAAAAGAACATAACTTGTCACATACTGAAGGGTTTTTTTTGTAGACCTTATTGATTAAATGGTATCTAATTGTAAAGGTATATACATCTATTTTGGGAAAATGCTGAATAACTACTACTACTACTCCTACTACTACTACCGCTACTACTTCTACTGCTACTACTACTGCTACTACTACTACTACTGCTACTACTACTACTGCTACTACTACTGCTACTGCTACTACTACTGCTACTACTACTACTGCTACTACTACTGCTACTGCTACTACTACTGCTACTACTACTACTGCTGCTACTACTACTACTACTGCTACTACTGCTACTACTGCTACTACTGCTACTACTACTACTACTGCTACTACTGCTACTACTGCTACTACTACTGCTACTACTACTACTACTACTACTACTACTACTACTACTACTACTG
Organism: Echinometra lucunter; assembly: GCA_029962745.1. Taxonomy (NCBI): domain Eukaryota; kingdom Metazoa; phylum Echinodermata; class Echinoidea; order Camarodonta; family Echinometridae; genus Echinometra; species Echinometra lucunter. The sequence goes on along the minus strand of CM057159.1, from coordinate 29,777,660 downwards.
CTACTGCTACTGCTACTGCTACTGCTACTGCTACTGCTACTGCTATTACTACTACTAATAATAATGACAATAGTGAATAATAATGATGATGATGATAATAATAATAATGGTAATAACGTTGCTACTTTTTTTTTTCTAATGTGATGATGGTGGTAATGATCAATAACAATTATGGATTTTATATGTCATGAAATTGCAACTCTATAACTTTTAATGCAATGTTTATCAATGTTTTCTTTCTCCTTCTCATCCTTCTTTTCTTTTCTTTTTTAACTCATCAATATCAGGTGCATCTGGTCAGGTATGGGGATGAAGGTCCGCGGACTACAGTTATTAAGTTAACTTTTTCCATACCTGGGCAGCCCACTACTACTACTGCTACTCCTACTGCTACTACTAGTACTACTACTACTGCTACTCCTACTGCTACTACTAGTACTACTATTATTACTACTAAGAGAAAGCAAAGAAGAGATACATATACTAACGGTAGTAATAAATGTGTAGAATGGAGCTCTCTTTTCATGATATTTGACAGTGATAGGACTGATGTCATATCTAAACCAGATCGCTGGTAGAACACGCCTCCCATGTCCATAAGATGCATAGTCCTATTAACAAGAGCAAACAAAAGCATTACAAATTTGCAGTTCATAATAAATATACCTTGAGCATGTAATGTACCAAAGCATCAACAGATAAGAGGGAAGGAATATTTTACCAAACTTTTATTTCTGTATGCATTGATTCACTTATAATCATTTGCTGATATTTTAATTGTTCACAAAATATCATAATAGCACTGTGCACCCTCTCCCCATCCACTGCAGAGGTACCCACTTTTTTCCCTGACAGAGCATGGACTTTTCCCATTTTTCTCCACCATTTTCTTTTCCAACAAGAATACGTTAGGCAAAAATATTCACAACTGAATGATATGTGCAGTAAAAACTAAACCACCACCACCACCACCAACAACCACAACCCAATATGTCATGTTCAACATAGAGCATGTAATAGACATGCATAAAATAGAGAGATGTTCATAGCCCCAAAATAGGGATAGCCAGGCCTGGAATAAGGTAACCATGAGGTCTATACAGAATGAATAGGCTTTTCAGCTTTACCTTGTATGCATAGGTGTATTGATAGGAAACATTCTTGGTGCCCCAGAGATCTTCATAGACAGTTGGTACAATCTTCATGTAATAATCATGAGATAGATCACCTGCACAGAAAGTCAATTCAAGGTTAAAGAGTGAATCACATCATTAAATAAAATCCAAAGATCTATACAATACTGCCCTAAATATGGAAGTACATGTAGAAGGCTTCATGATACATGTACATCAAGTATTCTTTCTTGAAGATGAGTGTGGTCTTGAAAAAGACCTACCCATCCTCAATGTTTTGGTAAGCATGTTCCTACCGTCCTACTACAATCGAAACCTTCGAAGGATAAATACTGCCCTACTTTGCCAAAAGGAAGCAAGTGACATATCAACTAAAAGTGAGTTAATAATGTTTCCATATTTTATCTAATGTGCTTTTCTTCCAGGCCAAATTTTATGCATAAAGACTCATCCTGCTGAGAGATATATTTAGTCAAAGACATGACAATATTCCACTGATGTGAGAAAAAATGACAGACACATTTTGCTCTTTTACAGAAAATGTCACTATTGTCACTTCCTTCCTTTTGTCAGAGTAGGGCAGTACAAACAAGACAACTGAAATTGGAATAGGAAAACTCTGAAACATTTGTCACTCATAAAGAGATGCCATGTGCCTTCATCTTTTTCATTCTGAATGTAGGCATGTTCCTTTGTAGTAATTTGTAAGCTACTATGACATACTGGTATGCAGAGTATGAACAATAAATATCAGATGATCAAACTAATCTCTATGAATAGCAATGTGCTTGCAATTAAAAAACTTTTCAGGAGCTTTTTGAGACTCAACGCTGAAGACGCAAATCAGTTAAGCATTAATTAGTCAAAGTAACACTTATTTGATGCCAATCAATTCCTCAATGAATAAAAGACTGGGAAAAAAAATTGAATAAAAAATTGAAAAAAAAAATTCCTAGGGAAAGATGAAAGCACTTACTTTTACTGCCTGTTGTATCTCTTCCTGCCAGTGGATTAAAGGATGCACTTAGACTCTTATTCTAAAAATACAAAAAAAATTGAGAAATTTGTGAAATAATGCTTATTATCAATAGACTGGTTGAGATAACGGAAAGTTTTAAAGGCATTGGCTAACTTTGTGACTAGCTGATTTCAAAAATTCTCAAACTAAGATGAAACATGTGTATGAGTACTTGTATTTGTACTCAAACCCCTGAAACCAACCATAATTTGGAATGAAAAAGTGTAAGTTAAACGCAAACGGCGATTTTATTATCCTTCATCTCACGAGACAATCACTAAGAGGACCACTTTTCTTGAATTTGAAAATGCCGTTATGTGCTCCCGCCGCGTGATACGCCAACACATACAGTACGGTAAGGTGAGTCATACGCGCATGCGCATTCCTTATGTCTATTCTATGCAACCGACCCTCGTATATTTTTCAAACATTGGTTCACATTTTTAATATTTAAAAAAAATTCCTGTGGATATTATACTTTGAAACTTTCACACTGGTATTTTTACACTATAACCCTTATGTTTATCCCATTTTCAAGTAACAAAACAAGATTTTTTAAAATCATAACAATGTTAACCAATGCCTTTAAGCTGTGAAATAATTGAATTAACATCCCTCCACCATCAGGAGTAGACTGATCAAAGAGAGTTTGGTGGGTTTCCCTCCAAAGAGCAGCTTGATATTTGGGCTAAGGATTGGCTGATTTGTGGTCTTAGGGCCAGGTGATATGTATCTACATGAATCTACATTAGCCACTCTCCACCCAGGTATGAATGGGTACCGGCAGGGAGTGCCAACACTGGTGGCCTTGCTGAGTAGGGGTAATATTGCCTTGTGCACATGTCTGGTCAATATGTGCTTTACATGAATATCCAATATCGGTATTATTACAGATTAATTGGGCCGATCATAAAGGAAGTTCTCTAACAAATTTCAGTCCATGTACGCCCTAGCCTTTAATCACTGTGGCTCGATAGCTTTTTCTTAGCTCTTTCAAGACCTCTGCCTCTGCTGCCCTAGAAATGCAAAAAATATGTCTTTGATCATCAGAGTTAGTAACAGATGTATTTCAGTGCTTCAAAGAGAGAGCTAGAAAGAGCAAAGAAAAGAGCTAGCACATAAATTCACTTGATGTCAGGCTTCCCGTATAAGCAACCCCTTCTGTCTGTAATTTTAGTTCCTGAAGATGATCTTAATTAAAGGTTGAAACTTTGAAGTTAAATCATGGCTCTTCTTAGAATTTTTTTGTCTAGTACTTTCCAAGAGTTGCAGTTACTAAGAAGGTCTCTGTGGGTAATCATGTTATAACTGCAAATTACTTATTTCTTATGGATAGGGTGATTAGACATTTTATTGATTTAAGTTTTATCATTATACGGTGGTTCATATTTTGTTTTGTTCCTTCATGTTTGTGTTTGCATTATGTTGCTTTATTTTACAATATTGTCTATAATTTCACATTTATGTATCTATATGTGTATTTAAGTATCTATATGTGTATTTAAATATCTATATGTGTTTTTGTGCAGAGCCCTAAAGAACAAGTGTTTAACCCATTCATGACAGAGGGTCCACATTCAATTCAATTCAATTCAATTCATTTATTTTTCCTCTTTCAACTTTTCATATTTACAGTGATGGTACAGTTTACTTCACATATTAACATACATATAGATAAACTTGCACAATACAATGAATAAGAAAAAGAAAAAAAAATTGAAAATTACGGTGGTTTGGCCTAATAATTTTTGATGCAGAGCCTTAAAAATCATACCTAATACATGAGCAGAAAGAGCAAAAAAATCTACACAAACTGCCCATTTTTGTTGCATCAGTATTTGTTGTTTGATGCTGAAATTTTTTAAAAGGAAAATAAGCATTAAAATCCTTAAATTGGCAATGCGATGAAAATGTTACAATTACCGTTTTTCCCTGCCAACTGGCAACTTTATGACTTCTAATCATACATTCTGTCAATTTATATTTATTTCAGATACATGATGTTTTATAAGAAAAATGTAGCGATAAAAGAAAAATGTTGGTGTTGCCAATTTGAATAATAAAAGCTGATCAAATTAGGCTTTAAATAATTCCTGTCACGAATGGGTTAACCACTGACAAGGTTACCATGGGTAAATAAGACCAAAAAAAAAGAAAAAAAAAAAAATCCTACATGTAGCTAGATGGGGTTCTTATACGAAGAGACTGTACTAACCTGAAGGTCATCTCCAAATGATACTTCATGAATGATATGAGTGAAATCAGGTGACTGAGGTTGGTTCATTCCAACTGCATGAGTGGAAACATGGAAATTACCAGGCACCTTAAATGAGAAAGAAAAGATATGACATAGACTTGCTAAGTTCTCACCATGAAATAAACATCTATGATATCTACTGTGCAAAACTTAAACGATCTTTACTAACCTTACAGTACAGCTGAATCCAGGATATATCATGATTTTACAACAGGAATGCCTTTTCAGCATTGTTCAATTTCACTGTATGCCAAGCAGAAGGATGGAAATGGATCACAGGTAAGGAATTTCAATTGTTCAAAAAATCTATATTCAACTACATGATCTACACGACAAATTTTCCAGCTGAATATTACCTTCTCAGTCAGTCATTCTTTTTTTTTTTGGAATGATCTTTACTTTGTAACAAAGTTAACCCATTCATGACAGAGGTCCACATTTTGTGGTTTGGCCTAATATCTTTTGATGCAAAGCCCTAAAAATCATACCAAATACATGAGCAGAAAGAGCAAAAAATTCTACACAAACTGTACCCATTTTGGTTGCATTAATATTCGGTGTTTGATGCTGAAAATTTTTAAAAGGAAAATAAGCATTAAAATCCTTAAATTGGCAAATAATGTGATAGAAAGTTTAAAATCACCGTTTTCCCCTGAAAATTGGCAACTTTTTGACTTCTCATCATAATTTCCGTCAATTTATATTCATTTCAGATACATGACGTTTTATAAGAAAAATGTAGCAATAAAATGAAAATGTTGGTTTGCCAATTTGAAGAATAAAATCTGATCAAATTAGGCTTTAAACAATTCCTGTCACGAATGGGTTAATAGGCATTAACTCTTCCTATTAGTAATACAAGAAATAACAGAGAGAGAGAGAGAGAGAAAGGTAGAGTAAGAGAGAGAGAATAAAAGAGAGCAAGAAAGGAAAAGAGAGAAAGTGATCACACATAGATCTATTGATTCATGGAGTACTCACTTTGTTAATTGTAAAAGAACTATAGAAGAGACATCCTTGTCCATTGTTGATGGGTATTTTCTGTGTATTGTCTACATATCCTACTTCATGTCTTCCCATATCATCCTGTATATCTAATCCAACAACTGTACAGGAGAGAAAACACAAAGTGAGAAGTGTAAAATGATACTCAAGATGGGTAGGCCTGTTGCATTTTTAACCTTTCATTTGTCACGAATGCTGTTTGGCAGTCGCTAGTTTGCCACAAGTGCCAATCAGCATAAAACAAAGACCAACTGGTCAAAGGATTGCTCTGTGCAACACAAAAGCTTTGCAAAATTACCCGTATCTGGATCAGCTGCTTGACAACTTACAGACACTCCCGTCTATTGTTGATGGGTATTTTCTGTGTATTGTCTACATAGATTCAATCCCATAGATTCATTTTGCACTTTAAACACCTCGATAATCTTAAAAAGCCTATGGTAAATTTCTCCTACGAAATATACAGTGTGCCACAGGGCCGACAGAATAGACAAATTCTGTATTCTAGCACTGAGCATGTTGAAAATTATCAAGTCTTTATCAAGACTACCATATACAAATACTATCACAATCTTTTTTAATCATCTTCTCACCACAAAAAACTTTATCTACAAGGACACTTCACGCCTACATATTTGAGTCAAGATCAGTGCTATAAAGACTATGATTCACAGACTTAGTCTACTGATGGCACTCCATATATCAGTACACAGTGAGCTAGCTCTGGTGTGGCTACATGTACTTGCCATTTTCTAGCTGTTTTTTTTTCTGTTTTGTCTCTCTTTTTTGAGAAGCAAGGAAACAGCAAGGAAACGGCTAGGAAAGGGCTAGGAAACGGCTACAAAATGGCTACAAAACAGCTAGAAAATGGCGACAAATAAACAAAAGGTTGTGAGGGTGAAGCCGTTTGTAACTTAAAACTCTCTTTTTTATCTCTCTTTCATCGCCGTTTAATGATTTTGTAGCTGTTTAAAAAACAGTGAATTTTGTGTACTCTGCACATTTTGGTTCACAGTGGTAGTCCATAAATCAGTAGACTGAGTATGGCCAAGTTGACATGTACATGAAACTAAATCTTCATTCATAAACCTAGAGGTTCTTTTGATCATAAATTAAATGAGGTACCAAAAGTGAAAATAATAAGTATTGCATACTAAGGGATATCTCATGATGTATATTTTTTGTTGCCCTATTGAAATATGAGAAAATGTAATTACATAACAACTCAACATATAAGCTAGGACAATAAAAAGGAAAACACAGATATATCAATTTAAAAAAAACATGAGGGGAAAAAATGTATAACAAACCTATTTGGGATTTGAAATTCTACCTATTGCATGCAGCTCTCTAAATGCCAAGGTTTGTGGTGCTCTATCTTAGGACATCTTGTCATATCAAATGAAATTAAAAATAGCTCAAGCACTCATGATCCTACATTTAGTTAAGCTTTCTTTCCTCTAGTATGGAAAAGTTTAATCTCCTCACCTCCACAGTGTAGTTTGGGTAATGAGAGATTCACTCTGACAGACAATCTTTCTACCTCACCAGGATTATCCACATACAGCTCACTCACTCTGTCATGTTAGAAGTAAGAACATGATATGAATCTTTGCAATATACATACAATATAAACTATTAACAATACAAACTATTAACAAAAGCTTGTAATTTCTGTAAAACTTTGTATAAAAATACAAAATTGTGAAGGAGGAAACATGTGAATGTAGGCTTCACAAACGGTACTGTTGTTGTAATTGAAACAAATACCCTTGTCCTAGAACAACAGTTAACCCCATAGATTTACAGCCTGTTCAATAAAACCTAATATCTTCATTTCCTGCCCATTTTCCTCGAATTCTTGTCCTCCTTCTTCATATGCCATAATTTATGTACATGTATATTTTTAACCTCTTTGGGGCCATGTGGCTGACATGGCCTGCCAAGTAATTTTGTTTCTAATGCTTGGTAGTATAGAAGGGTTAAGAAGTATACTCACACATCAGGTCTGATGAATGATGTGAATTCTGACAGCAGTAAGAATGTGATGAACAGCATGCTAAGTAGAGAAACTGTAAAAGATTTATTGAAACAGATTCATTAACATTTTCATCCTAACTAAAAATAGTTTTTTAAAAAATAAATATGGCATTACACAATACAAATGATCATCAACAGTCTTTCTATCTATTTTGTCGGAGGAAATAAAAATGTGACCTTCCGAAACATATTACTGGGAAAAACTCGGAAAGGAAATTCACTGGTAATTTCAGAAACTATACTCTCGGCAGTAATATTAGTAATAATGCTCTCCCATTGACATGCATCTTGGGCCTTTATTCTAGCCATAACCTATAGAAGTCTGAAGGGGTACCATGGTAAGGGCTCATTCACCAGATTTTTTCCATCAGCATATTCAGCAATTTTACATGTTTTAATCTTTTGAGCATGATTTGATTTCAGCATAAAACACAGTTTCCACAGACCTTGCCCCAGCTGTTTCTTGCTTAGTATTCAACATTTAAGTCAAATTATGTTAAAAATCAAAATGCCATCAAACATTGTACTTATAATGTATGGAATATCAAGGGACCAAATAACATGGACTTTCTGTATCAGGCATGGGAGAAGATCCCGTGGGGGGGGGGGGGGACATAATATCAGATTCCCCCCCCCCCCCTGATTTTTTTTTTTTTTTTGCTTGCTTGTCAGTGAAATTTTCGGGTAAAAAGAGACACCTGAAAAGGTAGAGGACCCATTTTTTTGCTTGTCAGCAAATTTTAAGGGTTAAAGGAGGTCGGGCTACACCCGTCAGAAAATTTTTCATGTGTCCTCCTCATCTTTCAAGACAAGATTTCTGCCCATGCCATCAGGAAACAGGAATCATTGGTTATATTAACATTCCCCCCCCCCCCCCCCCAAAAAAAAATCAGAGAACTTAACCCTCTGGCTACTGGAAAAGGGTTGCCCTTGTATAAAGCCTATGGGAATAAGAATTAAGTAATCAGTGGGTTAAGGGTCTTACCACATGCTCCTGCATAGGTTGGCTGTGTTAGATCCTTTGGGATCTTCCTGTAGACATCCAATCTGTGGAAGGAAAGAAAGAACAAAAGAAACATGAAAAATACTTTCCACTTCAAAAAAAATTGTTTCTTGATGACATAAACCTAGGGAGAAGTATGGTAAGCCTTGTATGATCAATAAATCATTGTCTTTTGAAAAACACATGTAGTTTTCTAATGTCTCCAACTTTTCAAGTTCAACTGCAATATTTTGTTCACTCAAAGTATACAACATACTGTATATGTGCAACAGATTAATGAAATCATATAGTGCACTAATCAAATGGAGTACACTGGGGCCTCTTAGTAAAAAGTTGTATCAATGCAAGTATAAGACAATTCTGATTACTGGTACTCACAATTTCAATTCAATTATATTCAAACTGTTTAGTTGCATTTAATTGCAACTACAGTATTTTAGGCAAGAGGGCAATCAGTGTGTATTCAACAAGGCAAATCTCATCTACTGCAAAATAAGAAACTTTCACAATTCAACTGAGTGGGAAAGATTCATAAAAGTTCCTTGGGATGTTAACCCATTCATGACAGGAATTATTTTAGAACCTAATTTGATCAGCTTCTATTCTTCAAATTGGCAACACCAACATTTTTTCGTTTATTGCTACATTTTTCTTATGAAACGTCATACTCTGAAATAAATATAAATTGACAGAAAGTACGATGAGAAGTCAAAAAGTTGCCAATTTGCAAGGAAAAATGGCGATTTTAAACTTTCTATCGCACTGCCAATTTAAGGATTTTAATGCTTATTGTACTTCAAAAAAATTTCAGCATCAAACAACAAGTATTAATGCAACTGAAATGGGTACTGTATGTGTAGAATTTTTTGCTCTTTCTGCTCATGTATTTGGTATGATTTTTATAGCTCTGCATCAAAGGTTATTAGGCCAAACCACATAATGTGGACCTTCTGTCATGAACAAGCCTCTTAATAATTTGCAAAAGTTTCTCATCATAAAAAAAAAGTCTGGTTTCACACCTCTCCCTAATTCTGAAGCAGAAAAACTCATAATTAGACTACAGGAATTAAATAAAACGTAATTTTCTTTCCATTATTTATCTACAGCCTTCTAACAAATTTAAAAAACACAGCTTTTGAATAGAATCTTCTCTGTTCAAACATGTCACATCACCGAAAACATAGAGCAATTCTTTACAGCTATTAAAGTAAATATACCTCTTCAATCCCATGTTCTGTATGCAGCTCCTATGATGGTATACCACACTATGAAATAAGAGCTTTGTCAACATACTCCAAATATGATCATTGTCTCTTCAGGGTATGTACGTATGTGTATGCATGTAATACTTGAGAAAATATGATTCTACACCATGTGGCATGCTGTCAGTATAATACATGATAGTGGTGTCTTCACTGTACAATATGTTGAGATACCAAATGGCACAAAATCAATGGCCTCATCTAGGACAGCCATTTATCTTTACAGTCTTTATTATGCAAAGGCTCTACACTGTATAATGTACATTACACTTCAACAAATTCAACAAACACACATATATAAATTAAAAATTATAAAAAGTGCATTGAATAAAGCTGGACAATATAGTATTGGAATGCATAAAATGATGAGGGTAATGGATTGATCAAAAAAAGTGAGTATTACTCCTCAATATGTGAAATACTAAAAATGAATCATTTATTAAACAGATTATGAAATATTTTCTGAATTTTTTTAAAAGAGCCAATTCAGTGGATTCTTAGTTTCATGTACAATGCAAATGTTCAAAGCACTGTTTTGTTTTTTCTGAATGACAAAAAGTGCACTTTAGAAATCCTTTCAAAGAGTATATCATGATTGGGAGTTGACATTTTAAATTGTACATATAATATGCATTTTTCATTCCAATGGACAAAAATTACATATTTTAGGTAAAAAATGCAGAGCATATTTCATGGAAGAATCTAACAAAAAGCTGTAAGTAGACAAACTGAAGAAACACAAATTTCCACTTTTTTTTCTCAATTAGAATCTCAATGTACACATTTCTTTGATTCAAATACAACAGTGTTAAACTGATGTCTTTCCGAGAAGATAAAAATACCAAAAATTCAATGCATTTACAATATGACAAAATTTTTAAAAAAAATGTTTGCATTATATGGTTTACTAAACTGAACTGAATTGAATTGAATTAAATGGAAATGAATAATATAATTACATAGAAATAATACTTATGAGGAATGTGGTGCCCTTAGCAAATTCATCAAATTTTTATTTTCCTTAATCCATACCCCAAGATACATGTACATGTATGTGTGTATGAATGGGTGCCTCGTCAAATGGAAATAGATCTAGGACTAGGAACATGACAAAACTATCATCTCATTTAATGAAGAATATCAGATTGACAATCAATGAGAAATCTTTCCAACCATGCATGGCTAAACTGGTCTTTGTGAAGTGATAAATTATTGTTTGAGTGGCCCAAACATGTGCAGTGGTGCGTGCAGCGCTTTGTTTCCCCTGAGGAAAAGGTGCTATATCAAATAACTTTTGGATTGGATCAGATTGGATATCATTTCACAGATTCATGATTTATTTATTCACCCAAAAGGATAACATCTGTTGCATGCAGACACACACCGTTTCTATAGATTAAAGGGAAAGATCAGGCTTGTCATATTATGCAGGCCTTGAAGGGGGCTTCATCTGAATTGCAGATTATTTTTGGACAAAAAAAATCAATCAACTCAGCTAGGTAGCTTGCTTGTAATTATTTTTCATCCAATTCTTTTCAGTATTCATGTAAACATGGATGTAGGTGCCTTGAGCTTGAGCCATATGTTCGTGATGTGTGCGATGAGGCTATAAAAATGTGCATTGCAGAGATGAAAATGTTGTGACCATTATCATTATCATCTTTATAATCATTATAACTTTATTATTATTATCATTTTCATTAATATTATCATTATCATTATTATTATTATTCTTATTATTTTTATTATTATTATTATTATTATTATTATCATTATTATTATTATTATTATCATGATTATCATCATAATCATTATTATTATTATTATATTATTATTATTATTATTATTATTATCATTATTATTATTATTATTATTAATTATTATTATTATTATTATCATGATTATCATCATAATCATTATTATTATTATCATGATTAATATTATCATTATTATTACCATCCTCATTGTATTACTATGACTACCGTTACTACTGCTGCTACTCATAAGCATACAACTAACACAGGACTGCAGTCACTACACACATTTCATTAGAAATTACTGGTATCATCTGCAAGGGATTTATTGTACAGTTATTAAATCATTTGTCCTTTGCTTCAACTTCAAGTCAGTAAAGACATAAAGTCATTTGCATTTTCTCTGTAACAGCAGCAATTTCATGGAAGAGAACAGTTAGTAAAATTCAATTTCTTATACATATGTACTACATGTACATGTAGGTGAAAATTTAAAAAACCGTCCTGTTTCATGTGGTCTTGTATCCCTTCATGCTTTTCTTTAGTAAATCATATTGTGATATGTTACGGAACATTATCAATTACAAGCTTTACTTCCCAAGGTTTCTGCCACGATACAACTTGCATTTAGTATACTAAATCACAATGAATCTATGTTCACCTTTATAACAATATATAACTGTTGGTCTTTTATGCTCATATTGATTTTGTAAAGTGAAAATCTTTGGAAAATTATTTGTTGTTGTGCGAATAAATGAAATGAAAATGAAAAATGAAATAAAAACATTTGATATTTTTGATACCTCAAGTCTTTATCTCGATTTGTTCACACTGTAAAGTTAAAGGATTTAGTTAAATTTTGATAAAGTTTTCCTTTATTGATATTCATTAAATCATGCTCTGAATATATATACATGTATAATTTTTCTCTTTTGAAAAATTGAATAATTTCAATGAATTCAGAGCTGTACAATTGCAATTTTGCATTGCAGCTGCAATCCCACTGCACCTCTTTCAACTCAGAGTCAGGAATTGTTAATGACACTGGAGAGCAAAAGGTTGGCATAAATGACCGGTGTGATGCGCAATTTCATTTTGAATAAGTATCGAAACATTTTGTGGCTTAAATTCTTCAGAAAAAGAACAGCTAATTACATCTATATATTCAGAGCATTATTTCACAAATATTAAGGAAAATTCATAAAACTTACTCCAAGTATCAAAATTTCACACCCTGTGCTATGCAGACTTGCAGCGTAAAAAAAAAAAAAAAATCAGGCTAAAATTTCATTTCATTTTATTTTTTTTAACCTAGGTCTAATACAGTCGTGTATTTACTGAACGTGCATTTACACATCTAAAATTCCTACCCGCAGAATGATGCTACATCCCCCACAGGGAATTTTGAAAGAAAATGACAAAAAACGAGGCAAAAACACTTTGGCAATATCATCTTTATCACATAAATGCAAAAAATTGGAAAAATAACTGATTGCTGATTTCATCCCATAGAAAACAAATGTTTGGTAATTCCCAATTTTAGGTCACCAAAGTGCTGTGTATATGAAGAGGGGTGCGATCAGAAGGTTATATCATATCAAAGGTTACTTGTCTTTGCAAAATGTTTACATCTTTATTTTCTGTAGGATTTTGAGTATTCACTATGTGAGTTTGATGAACAGTCATTGAATATTTTACTTGATATGACTGAATATATGAAAAGTGTTCAGTAACAGGATCCATTTATAAGTGGGGGGGGGGGGAGTCAATTTTGGCAGCATACAAGGTTAAAGGTTATTGACGTAACGTTGCACATGGGTTATATGTCCATATATCATGTATATATGAGATGTCTCTCAATTGGGGCAGGTAGAGAATCTCCCTATTTAACTTGTTAGAAACATCTATTTTTTTTTTGTGTTTTTTTCTGTTTTCCTAAAACCAGTTCCCTTTCTTCTTCCCCCCTTTTAAAGTCTTTCTTGTTTCCCTATTTGCTCCAATATCTCTTCTCTTCTCCTTTCCCCTCGTTCTTATCCTTCTTCCTTTTTCCCTCCTTCTCCCGTCCCCCTCTTCTTCTTCCTCTTTCTCATCTCCTTGTCATTGGCTGCCCTGGGGCCTGGCCTGGGCTCAACTTCCTTTCCACCCCCCCCCCCCCCCCCCCCCCCCCCCCGGCAGGCCCCTTCTCTCATCTCATTTCTGTTTTGGTTTCTCCAAAATAAATCAAATCTTTGCTCAAAAATATGTTCCCCAACTCTTTTTCCATAGTTGCTGGATATCAATGCTTCCTTCTTGTGTGTATTCATGATCAATCCATTTCCCTGCACAAACACAGCACACAATCACGAAAGCAACGTTAGACATGAGCAATTGCAAACAAAAATTCGAACGTATGGGACTTCACTTCGCAGAGCACTCTAAATCTTTAGACTCACTCAAACAATTCAAGCAATAAAAACTGAATAATTACATTTGCGATGTTAATGAAAACCTACCTCCTGAAGTCGAAAACCATAATGAACCTAGGAAATGAAAGAGTGATGTTTCAAAATGAGAAAATATTGTAGTCTCGAAGTTTTGACTGGATTCACCTGCTGGAACAGAGCTCCGCCCACTTCAAGACATGTTTCCTGTTGACGCTCCTTGAAACTGGCGACCAATAAGCCCGCGACCAATAAGAGGAAAATTAGCGGACCATTCAAAGGGGTAAGGTGTCCCCAAAAAAACAAACGAACAAAAGAAAAAGTACAATTGCGTTTAGAAAAAGTAAAATTGCGTTTTTGCGTAGATAAAGGGCTTTGAAAAGTTTCTTGTGACATTTCAAGCGATTTTGTTTTTGTTTGGACCTTAGTTTTTCAAAATGAAATGGGGGGTCAAACCGGCAATATACACCGATTCCGCACGGTGTTTGGTGATTCTTATTCGAAAATGACAAAACTCGTTTCTGACTTCATGGCCTTTGAAATATATCGTATGACATTTTAACTAAATAATGGCATACATGAGGTAAAAGTTGAAGAGTTGCTCTTTACTCTCATATAGGTGGCATGCCGGAGCATTTTGTCTGGATCTTACTGTTTTAAAATAAAATCGGGGGTCAAACCGGCAATATACACCGATTCCGCACAATGTTCGCTCATTCTTATCCTAAGATGACCGAAGTCGTTTCCAAATTCATGGCCTTTGCAATATATCGTATGACATTTAACTAAATTATGGCATACATGAGGTAAAAGCTGAAGAGTTGCTCTTTACTCTCATATAGGTGGCATGCCGGAGCATTTTGTCTGGATCTTACTGTTTCAAAATGAATTCAGGGGTCAAACCGGCAATATACACCGATTCCGCACAATCTTCGCTCATTCTTATTCTAAAATGACAAAACTCGTTTCTGATTTCATGGCCTTTGAAATATACCGTATGACATTTTAACTAAATAATGGCATACATGAGGTAAAAGTTGAAGAGTTGCTCTTTACTCTCATATAGGTGGCATGCCGGAGCATTTTGTCTGGATCTTACTGTTTTAAAATAAAATCGGGGGTCAAACCGGCAATATACACCGATTCCGCACAATGTTCGCTCATTCTTATCCTAAGATGACCGAAGTCGTTTCCAAATTCATGGCCTTTGCAATATATCGTATGACATTTTAACTAAATTATGGCATACATGAGGTAAAAGCTGAAGAGTTGCTCTTTACTCTCATATAGGTGGCATGCCGGAGCATTTTGTCTGGATCTTACTGTTTCAAAATGAATTCAGGGGTCAAACCGGCAATATACACCGATTCCGCACAATCTTCGCTCATTCTTATTCTAAAATGACAAAACTCGTTTCTGATTTCATGGCCTTTGAAATATACCGTATGACATTTTAACTAAATAATGGCATACATGAGGTAAAAGTTGAAGAGTTGCTCTTTACTCTCATATAGGTGGCATGCCGGAGCATTTTGTCTGGATCCTACTGTTTTAAAATAAAATCGGGGGTCAAACCGGCAATATACACCGATTCCGCACAATGTTCGCTCATTCTTATCCTAAGATGACCGAAGTCGTTTCCAAATTCATGGCCTTTGCAATATATCGTATGACATTTTAACTAAATTATGGCATACATGAGGTAAAAGCTGAAGAGTTGCTCTTTACTCTCATATAGGTGGCATGCCGGAGCATTTTGTCTGGATCTTACTGTTTCAAAATGAATTCAGGGGTCAAACCGGCAATATACACCGATTCCGCACAATCTTCGCTCATTCTTATTCTAAAATGACAAAACTCGTTTCTGATTTCATGGCCTTTGAAATATACCGTATGACATTTTAACTAAATAATGGCATACATGAGGTAAAAGCTGAAGAGTTGCTCTTTACTCTCATATAGGTGGCATGCCGGAGCATTTTGTCTGGATCTTACTGTTTCAAAATGAATTCAGGGGTCAAACCGGCAATATACACCGATTCCGCACAATCTTCGCTCATTCTTATTCTAAAATGACAAAACTCGTTTCTGATTTCATGGCCTTTGAAATAAACCGTATGACATTTTAACTAAATAATGGCATACATGAGGTAAAAGTTGAAGAGTTGCTCTTTACTCTCATATAGGTGGCATGCCGGAGCATTTTGTCTGGATCTTACTGTTTTAAAATAAAATCGGGGGTCAAACCGGCAATATACACCGATTCTGCACAATGTTCGCTCATTCTTATCCTAAGATGACCGAAGTCGTTTCCAAATTCATGGCCTTTGCAATATATCGTATGACATTTTAACTAAATTATGGCATACATGAGGTAAAAGTTGAAGAGTTGCTCTTTACTCTCATATAGGTGGCATGCCGGAGCATTTTGTCTGGATCTTACTGTTTTAAAATAAAATCGGGGGTCAAACCGGCAATATACACCGATTCCGCACAATGTTCGCTCATTCTTATCCTAAGATGACCGAAGTCGTTTCCAAATTCATGGCCTTTGCAATATATCGTATGACATTTTAACTAAATTATGGCATACATGAGGTAAAAGCTGAAGAGTTGCTCTTTACTCTCATATAGGTGGCATGCCGGAGCATTTTGTCTGGATCTTACTGTTTCAAAATGAATTCAGGGGTCAAACCGGGAATATACACCGATTCCGCACAATGTTTGGTGATTCATATTCTAAAATGACAAAACTCGTTTCTGATTTCATGGCCTTTGAAATATACCGTATGACATTTTAACTAAATTATGGCATACATGAGGTAAAAATTGAAGAATTGCTCTTTACTCTCATATAGGTGGCATGCCGGAGCATTTTGTCTGGATCCTACTGTTTTAAAATAAAATCGGGGGTCAAACCGGCAATATACACCGATTCCGCACAATGTTCGCTCATTCTTATCCTAAGATGACCGAAGTCGTTTCCAAATTCATGGCCTTTGCAATATATCGTATGACATTTTAACTAAATTATGGCATACATGAGGTAAAAGCTGAAGAGTTGCTCTTTACTCTCATATAGGTGGCATGCCGGAGCATTTTGTCTGGATCTTACTGTTTTAAAATAAAATCGGGGGTCAAACCGGCAATATACACCGATTCCGCACAATCTTCGCTCATTCTTATTCTAAAATGACAAAACTCGTTTCTGATTTCATGGCCTTTGAAATATACCGTATGACATTTTAACTAAATAATGGCATACATGAGGTAAAAGTTGAAGAGTTGCTCTTTACTCTCATATAGGTTGCATGCCGGAGCATTTTGTCCGGATCCTACTGTTTTAAAATAAAATAGGGGGTCAAACCGGCAATATACACCGATTCCGCACAATGTTCGCTCATTCTTATCCTGAGATGACCGAAGTCGTTTCCAAATTCATGGCCTTTGCAATATATCGTATGACATTTTAACTAAATTATGGCATACATGAGGTAAAAGCTGAAGAGTTGCTCTTTACTCTCATATAGGTGGCATGCCGGAGCATTTTGTCTGGATCTTACTGTTTCAAAATGAATTCAGGGGTCAAACCGGCAATATACACCGATTCCGCACAATCTTCGCTCATTCTTATTCTAAAATGACAAAACTCGTTTCTGATTTCATGGCCTTTGAAATATACCGTATGACATTTTAACTAAATAATGGCATACATGAGGTAAAAGTTTAAGAGTTGCTCTTTACTCTCATATAGGTGGCATGCCGGAGCATTTTGTCCGGATCCTACTGTTTTAAAATAAAATAGGGGGTCAAACCGGCAATATACACCGATTCCGCACAATGTTCGCTCATTCTTATCCTAAGATGACCGAAGTCGTTTCCAAATTCATGGCCTTTGCAATATATCGTATGACATTTTAACTAAATTATGGCATACATGAGGTAAAAGTTGAAGAGTTGCTCTTTACTCTCATATAGGTGGCATGGCGGAGCATTTTGTCTGGATCTTACTGTTTTAAAATAAAATCGGGGGTCAAACCGGCAATATACACCGATTCCGCACAATCTTCGCTCATTCTTATCCTAAGATGACCGAAGTCGTTTCCAAATTCATGGCCTTTGCAATATATCGTATGACATTTTAACTAAATTATGGCATACATGAGGTAAAAGCTGAAGAGTTGCTCTTTACTCTCATATAGGTGGCATGCCGGAGCATTTTGTCTGGATCTTACTGTTTCAAAATGAATTCAGGGGTCAAACCGGCAATATACACCGATTCCGCACAATCTTCGCTCATTCTTATTCTAAAATGACAAAACTCGTTTCTGATTTCATGGCCTTTGAAATATACCGTATGACATTTTAACTAAATAATGGCATACATGAGGTAAAAGTTGAAGAGTTGCTCTTTACTCTCATATAGGTGGCATGCCGGAGCATTTTGTCTGGATCTTACTGTTTTAAAATAAAATCGGGGGTCAAACCGGCAATATACACCGATTCCGCACAATGTTCGCTCATTCTTATCCTAAGATGACCGAAGTCGTTTCCAAATTCATGGCCTTTGCAATATATCGTATGACATTTTAACTAAATTATGGCATACATGAGGTAAAAGCTGAAGAGTTGCTCTTTACTCTCATATAGGTGGCATGCCGGAGCATTTTGTCTGGATCTTACTGTTTCAAAATGAATTCAGGGGTCAAACCGGCAATATACACCGATTCCGCACAATCTTCGCTCATTCTTATTCTAAAATGACAAAACTCGTTTCTGATTTCATGGCTTTTGAAATATACCGTATGACATTTTAACTAAATAATGGCATACATGAGGTAAAAGTTGAAGAGTTGCTCTTTACTCTCATATAGGTGGCATGCCGGAGCATTTTGTCCGGATCCTACTGTTTTAAAATAAAATCGGGGGTCAAACCGGCAATATACACCGATTCCGCACAATGTTCGCTCATTCTTATCCTAAGATGACCGAAGTCGTTTCCAAATTCATGGCCTTTGCAATATATCGTATGACATTTTAACTAAATTATGGCATACATGAGGTAAAAGCTGAAGAGTTGCTCTTTACTCTCATATAGGTGGCATGCCGGAGCATTTTGTCTGGATCTTACTGTTTCAAAATGAATTCAGGGGTCAAACCGGCAATATACACCGATTCCGCACAATCTTCGGTCATTCTTATTCTAAAATGACAAAACTCGTTTCTGATTTCATGGCCTTTGAAATATACCGTATGACATTTTAACTAAATAATGGCATACATGAGGTAAAAGTTGAAGAGTTGCTCTTTACTCTCATATAGGTGGCATGCCGGAGCATTTTGTCTGGATCTTACTGTTTTAAAATAAAATCGGGGGTCAAACCGGCAATATACACCGATTCTGCACAATGTTCGCTCATTCTTATCCTAAGATGACCGAAGTCGTTTCCAAATTCATGGCCTTTGCAATATATCGTATGACATTTTAACTAAATTATGGCATACATGAGGTAAAAGCTGAAGAGTTGCTCTTTACTCTCATATAGGTGGCATGCCGGAGCATTTTGTCTGGATCTTACTGTTTCAAAATGAATTCAGGGGTCAAACCGGCAATATACACCGATTCCGCACAATCTTCGCTCATTCTTATTCTAAAATGACAAAACTCGTTTCTGATTTCATGGCCTTTGAAATATACCGTATGACATTTTAACTAAATAATGGCATACATGAGGTAAAAGTTGAAGAGTTGCTCTTTACTCTCATATCGGTGGCATGCCGGAGCATTTTGTCTGGATCCTACTGTTTTAAAATAAAATAGGGGGTCAAACCGGCAATATACACCGATTCCGCACAATGTTCGCTCATTCTTATCCTAAGATGACCGAAGTCGTTTCCAAATTCATGGCCTTTGCAATATATCGTATGACATTTTAACTAAATTATGGCATACATGAGGTAAAAGCTGAAGAGTTGCTCTTTACTCTCATATAGGTGGCATGCCGGAGCATTTTGTCTGGATCTTACTGTTTTAAAATAAAATCGGGGGTCAAACGGCAATATACACCGATTCCGCACAATCTTCGCTCATTCTTATTCTAAAATGACAAAACTCGTTTCTGATTTCATGGCCTTTGAAATATACCGTATGACATTTTAACTAAATAATGGCATACATGAGGTAAAAGTTGAAGAGTTGCTCTTTACTCTCATATAGGTTGCATGCCGGAGCATTTTGTCCGGATCCTACTGTTTTAAAATAAAATAGGGGGTCAAACCGGCAATATACACCGATTCCGCACAATGTTCGCTCATTCTTATCCTGAGATGACCGAAGTCGTTTCCAAATTCATGGCCTTTGCAATATATCGTATGACATTTTAACTAAATTATGGCATACATGAGGTAAAAGCTGAAGAGTTGCTCTTTACTCTCATATAGGTGGCATGCCGGAGCATTTTGTCTGGATCTTACTGTTTTAAAATAAAATCGGGGGTCAAACCGGCAATATACACCGATTCCGCACAATGTTCGCCCATTCTTATTCTGAAATGACCGAAGTCGTTTCTGAACATATCAGAACATTCCGAAGATGAAGCTATCAATAATGATGAAATATCGGAACATTCCGAAAATGATGTTATGAACAATGATGAAATATCAGATCATTCCGTAGATGAATTTATCTATAATGATGAAATATCGGAACATTCCGAAGATGAAGTTATCAATGGTGATGAAATATCAGAACATTCCGATGATGACGAAGTTATCAATAATGATGGAATATCAGATCTATCCGATGAATCACGTCCCGATAACTCCACTGAAAATGAAGTGTTTACTTATCAGTTTCCTACAGAATTTGTATCTTTTCCTTTTCCAGAGGACGAATGGCACAGTTTGCGCGCAACCCAAAAAGGCCTCAGTTTGCACGCAATGAATGGCAGCACATAATTATGACTGGGTTAAAAAAGAGTAATCCCTATTGCGTTTTTTCTTTCAAACATCATACTGTGTCAGTAGCGTCGCAACGAAGTCAAAAAACGATATTCCGAGCTCATGCTGACTGCAAATTCGAGGGATGTACTGTTGTGGTAAAGGTTTCTTTATCGCAATCATTCAGAGCTACAGCTACCTACTCTGGCAATGTTAATCACAAGAGGAATGAAATGAACAGTCGAAATGTAACGGGAAAGGAAAGGCGTGAAATTAGAAAGCTTTTCTCGCTGGGTTGTATGCCAATGAAATGTTACATTGATAAACTGAGTTCATTGAATGATACCGTCTGCCTTTCGGGTAATAGGGATTCGACAGGTTGTAATCTACACGTTCTACAAAAGATATCTAGTGAGAGTAGAATTTACCTAAGGGAAGACAGAGAAGAGCTTGAAAGTCTCATAAAGTTAAGGGCTCGATTGGCGACCGAAAACCCCGGTCCTATACCGGGCGTCATCCAGAAAATATCGGCAAAACCTTTTTACGTAATTTGCTTTACTGAATCAGGTGTTCGTACTTTTCACAAAAGATCCAGCACAGAAGTTTTATTTTGGGATGCAACTGGCAGTTGCATTCGTATAATAAACTTTTGTTGTATTATGAATTATGCATTGGGCCAAAGGGTGGAATGGGACATACTCTTCCTCTGGCTTGGATGATTAGTGAGGAGCATACGGAACAGGTTATTGTAGATTGGATTAATGTATTCAGGGCTGCAGAGAAGAAAATATTTGGTCATTCAAATTTATGTACACCAAAATTGATTTGTAGTGATAGAGCTTGGGTTTTCTAATGGGAGCTATTAAAATTTTTATCTGTGATAATCTGTCAGGACTTTTAAATAGGGCTTGGAGGATAGTTAATATGAGAGGGGATTCTTCTGATTTCAACAATCTTACCATACCTCATGCTTGCACCAGTCATTTTATGAAGAATGTCATCAGTTTGTGTAAAACATATAGTAATAGAGTCCGATTGCCTATGTACGGAATAAGTTTGCTCTTAAATGCAATTTTTTGGGAGGAGTTTGTGCATATTTTCAATAGCTTAGCTGTAGTCCTACTGTCCAAGTATAAACATATTGCCGGTTTGACCCCTGAATTCATTTTGAAACAGTAAGATCCAGACAAAATGCTCCGGCATGCCACCTATATGAGAGTAAAGAGCAACTCTTCAGCTTTTACCTCATGTATGCCATAATTTAGTTAAAATGTCATACGATATATTGCAAAGGCCATGAATTTGGAAACGACTTCGGTCATCTTAGGATAAGAATGAGCGAACATTGTGCGGAATCGGTGTATATTGCCGGTTTGACCCCCGATTTTATTTTAAAACAGTAAGATCCAGACAAAATGCTCCGGCATGCCACCTATATGAGAGTAAAGAGCAACTCTTCAACTTTTACCTCATGTATGCTATAATTTAGTTAAAATGTCATACGGTATATTTCAAAGGCCATGAAATCAGAAACGAGTTTTGTCATTTTAGAATAAGAATGAGCGAACATTGTGCGGAATGGGTGTATATTGCCGGTTTGACCCCCGATTTTATTTTAAAACAGTAAGATCCAGACAAAATGCTCCAGCATGCCACCTATATGAGAGTAAAAAGCAACTCTTCAGCTTTTACCTCATGTATGCCATAATTTAGTTAAAATGTCATACGATATATTGCAAAGGCCATGAATTTGGAAACGACTTCGGTCATCTTAGGATAAGAATGAGCGAACATTGTGCGGAATCGGTGTATATTGCCGGTTTGACCCCCTATTTTATTTTAAAACAGTAGGATCCGGACAAAATGCTCCGGCATGCCACCTATATGAGAGTAAAGAGCAACTCTTCAACTTTTACCTCATGTATGCCATTATTTAGTTAAAATGTCATACGGTATATTTCAAAGGCCATGAAATCAGAAACGAGTTTTGTCATTTTAGAATAAGAATGAGCGAAGATTGTGCGGAATCGGTGTATATTGCCGGTTTGACCCCTGAATTCATTTTGAAACAGTAAGATCCAGACAAAATGCTCCGGCATGCCACCTATATGAGAGTAAAGAGCAACTCTTCAGCTTTTACCTCATGTATGCCATAATTTAGTTAAAATGTCATACGATATATTGCAAAGGCCATGAATTTGGAAACGACTTCGGTCATCTTAGGATAAGAATGAGCGAAGATTGTGCGGAATCGGTGTATATTGCCGGTTTGACCCCCGATTTTATTTTAAAACAGTAAGATCCAGACAAAATGCTCCGGCATGCCACCTATATGAGAGTAAAGAGCAACTCTTCAGCTTTTACCTCATGTATGCCATTATTTAGTTAAATGTGTCATACGATATATTGCAAATGCCATGAATTTAGAAACGACTTCGGTCATTTTGGAATAAGAATGAGTGAACATTGTGGGAAATCGGTGTATATTGCCGGTTTGACCCCCGATTTTATTTTAAAACAGTAAGATCCAGACAAAAAGCTTCGGCATGCCACCTATATAACAGTTAAGAACAACTCTTCAGCTTCTACCTCATGTATACCATTATTCACTTAAAATGTCGTGCGATACCTTTAAAAGCTCTTGTAGAGGGTTTTTTTTTTTCGTGTGTGTATCACTGAACATCGTGCAATGTTCTGTCATCAACGAACAAGCTTGTTTGAATACTATATTAAACCGACAATTACTCTTTTTAAATGCTCTGCTTTAGTCTGCATTTACCGTTTAAGCACATGTGTGGGCAAATTCCATATTGAAATACATTTTGCTGATTCATT
Source organism: Echinometra lucunter (assembly GCA_029962745.1). Lineage (NCBI taxonomy): Eukaryota > Metazoa > Echinodermata > Echinoidea > Camarodonta > Echinometridae > Echinometra > Echinometra lucunter. The sequence continues at coordinate 29,753,994 of CM057159.1, read as the reverse complement.
TTGTTTAACTATATATTACTGCACTATAACATGCATACATAACACTTGCCACATTTAGCCCCGAAAAGTCGAACGTCTCCTTCGTATAGGCCTGTTCAATCTTTTTAAAAAAAATAGCTCTAGAATATATCAAATTAGAGAGCATTTGTTATGCTTAAATTTGACGCAACTTGTTCCTAAGTATCGAGGGTCAAATAAAATTTTGATATCACTTTAATTCTGCTATATTAGCAACAATCCGCTTTTCATTTTTCATTGGCTTTTTCACGGACACCATAGCCCTAAATTCCCGCATTTAGTGTGCTAACGCAAACCGGAAGTCTTATTGGTCGCAGACCGGAAGTCTTATTGGTCGCTAAAGGTAGTCCAATTCCTGTTGATTGGTCAAATCAGATGCAAATATGGGAGCTGGATGGAGTTAAACGCGTTAATCATGGACCTCCTTACCCCGGCACTGAACAGTAGTTTGACCTGACGTCTTTTCAGAGCCAGAAGGGCATTAACTCTTATCGTCTTTATATGCCCTTCTCATTGGCGTAAATCCCGGGGGGAGGGGGGGGGGGGGGGGAACGTGGATATATCCCCCTACTTTTTTGAGAGGGGGGATGGCATGTACGAATATCCCCCCCCCCCCCACACTTTTTAAGGAAGAAATATTTGAATTAATCAGTTAATAAAATTTTTAATAATCTGTCATAAACAACCATCATATTTTAGAATTTCCATTTGAAAATGCGATTTAAAACCAGAAAAGCCGATTTAAAACCAGAAAAGCGCTTATTTTTGGCTCGCTTGCTTCGCTCGCTCATCATACTTTAGAATTTTCGTTTGAAAATGCGATGGAAAACCAGAAAAGTGGTTCCCTTTTTTCTCCTACTCACTTTCACTTATCTCTCCCTCCCTCTCTCTCTCTCTCTCTCTCTCTCTCTCTCTCACACACTCTCTCTCCCTCTCTCTCTCTCTCTCTCTCTCTCTCTCTCTCTCTCTCTCTCTCTTTCCCTCTCTTCTTCTCCTCCTCCAAATCTCTCTACTTTTACCACTGGCTCTCCCTCTTCTCCCTTTCCTCCTGTTCTTCATTGCAGGGAAATTATATAAACATTTCTATATTCTAATATTCACAATTTTAAGTTTAAGTTTCCTATTTGCATTGTTACTCATGTCACATTTATATTATTAATATTAGGCTATCTACAGAATAAACGTCATTGTTTTCCAATTCGATGTTGACGTTTCTTGAAAGTTCTTATGTTTTTGTATTTCTTATGTTTCTACATTTCTTGAGTATTTGTACCTGTTTGCGATTTATGTACTAATGATTCATTCAGTACTCAAACAAAATTTCTGTCAGATATATTTATATTCTTATGTTTTTCAAAGTGATATAAATTCTAGCCCTCTAGCCACATTTTCCTTTTTCTTTTAATAAATCGAAAAAAAAGTGAATGGTAAAGAGCCTTCCGTAACTTCCTACCAAGAAAATTTACATAAAAATTATTTCTGAATTTTATGTTCACAATTTGTCTGTTTGTGATTCATGTAAGCCTACTAATGATTAATTCAGTGCTCAAACAAAATTTGAGTTAAAAATTTATGTATTCTTACTTTTTTAGAATGATAAATTCTAGCCTTCGAGTCACATTTTTCTTTTTATTCAAATAAACCGAAATTGAAAATATCTAACGCTTCACGATTTTGCGTTATTCACATAATGTGTGTGTTTGTTTTTATAGATATATATATATATATATATGGGAGCCTTCCGTAACTTCCTGCCAAGGTTCTTAGTCAAATTTATTCGTGCAATTATACTCGACTCCTGCCCATTTTTTTTTCAAATATCTTTAAAAGAATATGAAATGAATTTCATGACCTCGGATGCGAAGTTCACAACCTGGGATGCGAAATTCACGTCCCGCATGACCTGTTGTCAAGCGTACTTCAGGGCCACCATAAAGGCCACCATAGATATGCTAACCTCAGAAGACTTGTACGAGTGTTATGTAATAGAATTCATCACAAATCACTCAACCCTAGCTGGAGCTCTTTGTGTCTGTGTAATATAGCCAAGGTTATAGTAAAGCAATCAGAGATGATGGCTTTGAGTCCCCTCCGAGGGAGCTGGTTATATGGGGACAAATAATGTTGGCACGCCTTACCAAAGTGCACTAGCACATCGATTTATAGTTTCGAACCCGGGTCACCAGTTTTGAGATCAGTGCTCTACCAACTGAGGCTCAGTTCGTAGAGCACTGGTGTTATATCTCACTTAACGGAAGTGGTTTCTTTTTCCTTATTTTTACAATATTTGCCCCACAGTGGTGCGTTGGGAAGGGTCACTGAATAGATCGAATTGAATGAAAGGATTTAAAAGTATAAGGAGTAAAATAACATAAAAATATTTAAATGCATCTGAATGCAAGATAGAAGATATGTAACACAAATAGTTCACTTTGACCGAACAGCTTCTCAATCAATCATTATGCCTCCATGACATCAACAAAAATTATATCATAAACATGGTATGTTTCAACAAGATTATAGACAACGCATACAGTGATGGATTCCAAAATATCGTCAAACTTCTGCTCTTTTTGGTGACACTTTACTGTTTATTCTTATACATCAATTACTGCATGATATTATAAGGGATAAGAAGGAAGACTGACCATTTATGAAGATAATTGTAATGATAATAACAATAACTGTGAAATTTTTATTACGCAGTTTCAGCTGAGGATAACAGCTACAAATAACAACACCAACAACAGTAATAATGATTGTGATGATGATGATGATGATGATGATGATGATGATGATGATGATGATGATGATGATAATGATAATATCAATTGTATGTCTTCTTTATTAAAGGTACCCTCTTCGGTACTGTAACACAATGATAATTACGAAGGGTGATCAGATCAATCTTAAAATAAGATCGTTGTAATAAAGTCTATTCGATTTCTTACATGTAAACAGATGCATTTCAATCTATTCACAAACCATGTAGTACACATTGGCGTAAATCCGGGGGGGGGGGGGGGGGTGGTGGGATGGATATATCCCCCACTTTTTCCGAGGGGGATGGTGTGTACAAACACCCCCCTTTATTTTAAGAAAAATGATATGGTAATTAATCAGTTGGTGATTTTTTTTATAAAAATGTCATAAACGGTCATGTAGTGGAATTTTTATTTGAAATGCTCTAATTTTTCGCTCGCTCGCAAAATGCTAATATTATATATGTGTGTGTGGGGGGGGGGGGGGGGTCTGCGCGGGTGAATGAGGGTGCGTGTGTGTGTGTGCGTATACTTAAGTGTGAGTTCACACCCCCCTCCTCAAAACGGATGCCTGGCACTACAGTACTACACTACTCATTGGCGTAAATCTCAGGGGGAGGGGAAGGTATATATACCCCCACTTTTTCGAGAGGGGGATAGTGGGTACAAATATACTCCCACTTTTAAAAAATTCTGTTGATAAATCTATCATAAACGACGGGGGTGGGGGGTAATCATATTTGGTTCGGACGGGGGTGTGCTGCTGAAGCCCCAATACATTCATTTTGGCAGAAAAGGGTACCAATTATTAGGGGTTTTGCATCTCGGATGTGTAGCCTATACTTTATCGACAGTACGAGCGAGAATATCACTCTGAACAATACAGTTACCCATGTTAAAAAAAGTGGGGACATATTTAGGGATTTTCCGGTACAAAACCATACCCCATATCTTGGGATTTCTTGCAAAAAAGATTAGAGCGGCACACCCCCGTATACCATTAGGCGAGTAACACCCCCCCCCCCCCCCCCCCCAGTTATTGCAGTAGAATTTCTATTTGAAATGCTGTTAAAAACTAGAGATAGCCGGGATGCATCTAGATGTCCATCCAGGGAGGGGGATGACCTGTATTAACATCTCCTATCCCCTTAGAAATGACATGATAAAGTAATAATAATAATAATAACAACAACAACAACAACAAAAACAACAACAACAACAACAATAATAATGATAATAATAATAATAATAATAATAATAATAATAATAATAATAATAATAGTAATAATAATAATAATAATAGTAATAATGATAATGATAATGGTGATACTTATAATGATAATGAAAATAACAATACACATTATGTTGCTGTAGACATGAATTAAGTACATATTTTATCCCAAGAAAACATAAGCAAGAGAGATCATGCAATTCGACAGACTTTTAACATTTTAATGTAACGTAGCTTAAGCATGTTAAGGGGTCATTTTATTATGGTTTTTCTGTCAGAGAAGCATTCAGTACAGATATTTTGATTTCACTCAATTTTGAAGCATCGCATTAAGTTACATGCAAAAGAAAAAAAAAAGTGAAGCTGTACAAGCCTTAAACCTCGAAAATAACTTCTTTTGTACAAAATGTTACAACACAAATCGATACGATTTTTTTTTAATAACTTATATGCGGTGCCACGTGAATTACTGATACCTTGTCAGAAATAGATCATCATACATAGGCATATACACAGTGAATATCACGATTACACGTGTGTTTTGGGGTCACAGTGTTTTTTTCACATTATCCTTCCCGGAAGCTTAAACATGTCTATTACACTGGAATAGCAACATTACAAAGTTAATGCATTCTTATTTATGATAGGCCTAAGGCTGAAATTGAGGGATCTGTGATAAAAAAAAATTGTAAGAATATTTGAGTTATGTTTTAATCTTATTGATATCACTCGGTCTTCGTCTATAAATTGATAAAAAAACAAAAACAAAGCAAAACAAAACAAACAAACAAAAGTCACATGGTCAACTACATCAAGCGCCCATGTTGCTAAGAGATAATGATACAATACGAAAATCTGGGGGCATCATAAGCCCACGTATTACCTAATAAAATTAAATCAGAATGTACATTTCAAATAATTATACATTGCAGAATTCATTTCAACATATAAGTAATATGCATTTTACAGACTCATTAAAGCCATCAACATTAATAACAAACTGGTATAATCGTATTTTGACCCTCCAAATGTAATTAAACTGTAATTAAAAATCACTGGAAATAAAGATACAGACTCATTCAGATGGTTATAGGCGTCATCGCATGACTCAGTGTGACAAGACATCCATTCAGACATGCATGTATATGTCGACACTCGACAATAAAGATATCGTATCGGAGACATCCAATGAAACATATCATGTATGTTATTACACATTTCACATTATATATATATATATATATATATATATATATATATATATATATATATATATATATATATATATAGAGAGAGAGAGAGAGAGAGAGAGAGAGAGAGAGAGAAAGAAATTTGACAAATGCAAACAACTTTGGCAACTCCCTTGTAAATAATAAACACTGAATTCGGTCACGCCTAACGGCTGGCCCGCCTCTGTGGTCTAGTGGTAAGGCATTGGCGTTCTAAGCCAGTGACCTGGGTTCGATTCCCGGCGGAGGCATTTTTTCAACCCTTGATTCAAAATGGATGACAGCTCTTGGGAACATTGAGGGAGCTACGCCATTATTATTCTCCATTTTCATTTCTTTCAGTGGTTTTATATATATATATATATATATATATATATATATATATATATATATATATATATAGAGTTGAGAGTAATAATCAGCACACAAAGAATATAACACCTATAGAAGTGAAAGAAAATTCTAGATCAGCCTGTTTGTTCTGTGATACTAACATTGTATTTATGATAGTTCTTGAATAAATTCATTCCTGTTTTTGTTTTCTTTTTACATCAGATAGAACATGAAAGGTTAGTACAGCTGTATGTCAGAAAGTAAGTTATGCTCATTTGTTATTACCAATGAAAATGAGCAGGAAACGAGAATCATAGTTTCTATTCAAGAATTTCCCGTAATTTACATAACAGGACATTTCGTTTCATTTCATTTCATTTCATTTATTTCCACATATGAAAATACATATAAAATGTAACATATAAACGTACAAAGTCAAAAAGAGGGGATCAATCAAAAGCACAAAAGGCTTGTGGAGAAAGGCCCCAGTTGAACAGAATAACCATATTTATTAAGAAATATACGCAACAATATAAAATATGTATATTACATTAGCCGAACACAGAGAAGTATAGGAAGAAAGAAATGGAAGGAAGGTGGCTTACATTATAAGAAAGATGATATTGCACTTGCAGTAGATGGCGTTTTTATTTAAATGAACTTGTTTATATAGATGACTTTATTTTCTGAAGGTATACGGAGAAATCATTCCATATTAGTAATTTGCTTTGCAGTATACAGCCCAGAAAGGGGGGGGGGGGGGGGGGAATCTACGTTTTGTTTTCATCCAGAAAGGAAATGACAAATAAAATATCTTCAAGTTTTTGTATATAAGCTGAGAACTTTCGCAGATGGAAATGGGATTTGTCAGAATTTATCCAAATGAACAGTATGGAGCTTTACGTTCTGTCTGACGTTAAACAAAAAAAAAAAAAAACCTTCTCCCTTCTGTATCTAGACTTATTGATAATTTACAGTTTGCATATCAGCCTAAGAAATCTGTAAACAATGCAGTGCTTACCCTAGTGCATATGATTGCACAACATACCGATAAACTAGGTCACTACGCAAGGGTTTCTTTCATTGATTTCTCTTCCGCATTTAACACGATAAAAGTACATGTTATGATAGACAAATTGAAGGAGGTCGATGTAAAACCGTCTTTGATTTTATGGATAGTGGATTTTCTTCCCAATAGAACTCAACGAGTGAAAGTACAAGATCAATTATCCGAAGAAATTACCATGAATAAAGGTTCCCCCCCAAGGCTGTGTCCTTTCGGCACTCCTTTTTCATTTTATATACAAATGATTGTAAATCAGTAAACGATGACGTAACCATCTTGAAATATGCAGACGACACGGTTATAATTGGCCAAGGAGAAGAGAACTACCGAAATGAATTGATACATTTTTCAGGTTGTATGGTGTAGCGATAATTTCCTGCAATTGAACGCCAGAAAGACGAAAGAGGTGATTTTTGATTTCAGAAAGGCAAGGGCCTCTTGTATGGAACCAATTCAGTTGAATGAAGAAGATATTGATATTGTAGAGAAATATACCTACTTAGGAACAGTTATTGATGACAAGTTGTCATGGATAGAACAATGTAATGCGATGGTTGGAAAAACACAGCAAAGAATGTATTTTCTACGGAAAATGAACTCCTTCCGTATAGACAAGACGATACTGAGTTTGTTTTATGTATCGGTAGTGCAGAGTGTCATCTTATTTCATTGCGTTGTATGGTTTTCAGGCTGCAGAACATGTTATGTTAATGAAAAAGCCATACCCAAATGGAATGCAATATCATGTAAGTAATTTGTTTGTAAATTTCTATTCCTCTGTTATTTGAATGTTTATGTATGCCTTATCATGCTTATTGTGAGCAAACCAACTATCCATGTTTTGTACATTGGACCAATAAATACTATACTATTAAAGTGTATTTGTGTGATTGTCATCTGAAGAACACCTTAAACCTGATCTTCGTCATGATCTTGGACGTCGATTTCAACTTCACGTTGGCCATCGTTTTCGAGATTGTTGTGGACTTTAATGACAGCCTGAATTACCTTAGAAGTTTACATTCAATACATACATTCGACTCGGGAGATCTTATTCGAGATTATGTTTATGATAATGACTTTTACCACTTTTTAAAGTATAAAATATATCTGTATTTCCTAAATTGTATTTAATTGTTTCAAGTTTAATTGCATTATTGTAGATACAAGCCTGAATGGAAATCATTTCAAAAACTAACAAACACGCCTAACAAATCCTTCTGGAGAGTGATTATGGTCAAACTATTTGTTTCGTAGTTATGACTACCTTATGATTTCCCTAATTTATAAGCCTACTATCACTGTAAAGGTTTCACTGTCTTGTTATATTCAATATGTTGTTCACCTATCCTGTCCCTTCTGTCTTTGTATTTACCTAATGTCAACTCAATTCTTGTCTACCTTTGTCCACTTTCTTATCTCGTTTGTATCTCAATGAATTGTTGATGTAAGATCGTCAATCATGTCTTTTATATTCGAACTGTGAATCCTACTGTAGTTCAGCCCCAGGGCTGCGAAAGTGTTTTTAGAGCAATAATTCAGTTCAATATAATAATACGCCTACATATACATACATACATACACCCATACGCCCATACACCCATACGCCCAGGGATACATAAATGTCATTATTCCGGAACCATCTCTTTGTCTTTGGGACAGCAAACTCACTGGACTTTCCGCGAAGGATGATCAGTTAACTTTACCCTTTCAGGAACGTTCTGGAGATTTTATGTTTCCTTCCAGTCTACTTAAATTATTGTAAGTCTTGACACATAATGCATTTACCATTATAATATGTTTGTGTTCAAGATTTACTGTGGGTAAATCTACATAATTTGACTATACAGTTTTGTTACTTTCTAGTCTTTAAAAGATCTTGAACCGTGACGATATAGGTTTTTTTATCCCTTTTATTTTGCAAAGAATGATTGCTTCCCCCCCCCCCCCCCAAGAAACTCTGTCCCCCCGGCAGCATTTTGAACTACTGAATTTCCCATTTTGCTGTCTATGCGACATTTCTAAGGATTCAGATTACATGCATGGAACGAAATTCGTAACGAAAATATTCTTCTGTATAATGGTTAACGGGAAAATAGGCGTCGAAAGGCGCTTGTAAAACAATTATTGATCACGTGGGATGACGTTATTACAACGCAGATTTATCGTCAACATCTTGATCAGTTTTTGCCAGAAGTACTCTTGAAACTCCTCGTCGTTCTCCCCCCATCCAAGGTATGGCTTCCGGTCACTCAGGTACAGTCTCACCAAGAACGGTAGCTCATCGTCTGGTATATCCTCAAGGAAAATGACGACCATGTTCTCTATCCGTGTGTCGTTGACCTGGTCTGCAGCCGTCCGAAATTTAATGACGAACCAGTTATCCTGGATGGCCGCCCTGCTGACCAATACGATCGTCTTAAAGCTCCTCTGGACGACGTAATGGACTGCATCACAGTAATACATACCAAGAGGGAGGAGATTGTCACCGTAGACATTCCTGTTATATTCCGGCAGCCGTTCCTCTAAGGCTGGATGCAGATGATTCCAAACCCACTCTTCGTCCTCCTCTGCAAACATGACGTTGATATGAAACTCGAAATCATCCAAGTCTCGAGCGTCTTGGATCTCCTGATAGCCTACAACGGCAAGTTTCAAAAGAAATAGTTTGTATTTCAAGAACCATCGATGGCGGTAGACGAATATTCCTATCACGACAATCCATGTTATTACAAAGGGAAGTGAACTATAGAGAGCAATGTTTGGGCCACAAAAATCTGCAGGATTAAATGACATTACAGGCTTTCCTCGCATTTCAGTAATTGATGTAAGTGAACACCTTGTGCCGTTCTCATTCAGGACTGTGATGGACCCTCCAAGCCATATAGGGAGCCATTTTATGTCACACGTACATCCCAGTTCGTTGGTCGAAATATCAATAAGGCGGAGAGTATTGAGTATTGGCTGAAATGTACTTAGGTTGACTGTAGTCAATCTGTTATCAGCCACAGTCAGATTTTGCAGCTTTGATTTATTCACAAATAAATCTTTACCCAGATATCTAATTTTGTTACCATCCAGTCGAATATTATGTAGCTGCCCAGCGTTCATAAGTACCTCATTTGGAAGATATTGTAAATGGTTACCCTGTAGGTACAACGTACGTAGACGGTCAAGGCCTTCAAAGGCATTTTTTTCAATCTCTTCGATTTGGCAATTGCTGAGATCTAGTAATATAAGGTACTCGAGATCTACAAATAATCCGTCCTGCAGTAGTTTAATTTGATTTCTCTTAACGTCAAGGGTTGTAAGATTACGCATTCCTTCAAACAGAGAAATATTATTACCTGTGTATGGAGTCCACAATGAGTTGATACTAGAATTCCCTAAAAAGGCGTGTTTTATCGACCTAGTTTGAGAGAATGCTTCCCTGATTGACTCCATAGATTTGAGCCGCTCGCAATTACTGTAGATAAAAGTTTCAAGTTTAGGGACATGAAGTTCAACAAAGTGTAGTAAACATCCAGATAAATCCAAGTACTGAAGTCTATTTAAACCTGCAATTGCACTAATCCAAACATTATCTAAATTTTTATTACCCCTTAAAACCAATTTTGTTAAATTTCCTAACCCCATTAATGATCTTTCGTGAATTTCTGTTAGGGAGTTATAAGCGAGATGTAATTCTTCTAGGTCTATATCCCATGAAGAATTGCTGTTAATATCACCAATATTGATAATGTTATTATAATTAAGATGGAGAACACGTAGCCCTTTCATTCTTGAAAAATATGTGGGATCTATATCATGGATAGTACACTTATCAAGAATAAGAGTAGAAAGGAAAGGCAAAGTTAAAAATCCCATTTTAGAGAAGTCAGACGACAACTTATTATTACTAAGATCAAGAACCCTTAGTTTGCCTTGGAGGAGTGCAAAATGACGAGGATTGATATTCCCTAAATTTGTATTACTTAATAAAAGCTCTCTGATTTCAGAGTCACCAATGCCTGTGAAAAAATATGGCCAAACATCTCGCGACAAGTGGGTATGACCCAAAGAAAGAGATCTTGAGCGAATGGCTGTAATGGCGACCGGCTCAACAGCAAAGATGAAGTCTCGGCATTGGTTGAGATTGAGGAAGTCTAACTGGCAATCGATTCTGAACGTGTCCGATGTAATTGCCTTAAACTTATTGCCCCGCAGATCGACAGTCAAGTTATGAATGGCTGAATTACAAGAAGAGATATTGATGCTCAAAAGATGAGTATAACTTAGATCTAGTAGCTGTAACGCTGGGAGCCATTGCAATGTGTCACTTGGAAAATCTTCTAGAGGGCAGCCTGAAAACTAAGATGTGTCAATTTTTCACTAAGTCTGAACATATCTGACGTGATGATATCCAACATCGTGTTAGCTCCGAGGTCTAGGTACTGCAACTCTGGCATAGAGTAGAACGACCCAGGAGCTATCTCTAACAACTCATTAGAAAACAGTGACAGTTTGATAATACTTTGGTATGGCGTAAATGATGTATTTGAAAGAAATTCGATGTAATTATAAGAAAGGTCTAGTTCCTCAACGCCTGGATATAAGTCCCGAGGAACATCACTGAGTCCCATTTCGGTGCAGGAGATACTTAGCTGGAAGGGCCCAAGGGAACATTTAGTACTTGACACCGATCTTTGAAGACTCACTCCGTTGTCTTGGGGTACGTACTGGGACCATGCTTTGGCTGCACACAAAATAGTCAGATAGAGTACAACTGACAGCTGGATTAAACTTGTTCGAGCCATGGTCACTGGATGATAGTTAAAAAGGGAAGATAAACTTATGTTGCGGTACTTCTCACCTTTCTTAAGATTAGATCAGTTTACACGGGCATTACTGGACAGAAAGTCATAAAGCATTATACACTTGCCGACAGGTTTATCTTTCTTGGCAGACCCGTACTTCATACTCCTCGATAACGTGATCCATCTATTTCCTAACTTGGACATGATATGCACAAGCTATATAGATCTGGGATATCAAAAGGAAAAAGGAAGCAAAGAGAGAAAGAGAAGAAAAACTCAAAGGAAGGGGAAATTGAAAGGAAAAAAAAGAGAAAGAAAGAAGAAAAGGGAAGAAGAAGAAGAAGAAGAAGAAGAAGAAGAAGAAGAAGAAGAAGAAGAAGAAGAAAACAAATGAAAATGGCTGCTTCTTTATCGTAGCTAACATACACACACTAAAGCCTCACCTTTACTAAAATCTTCTTTGACAAAGTTTGGTAGGCCCATGGAGTAAATGTGAGATCATATCGGAAATGACATGCAACAAGAACATTTCCACTCTATGATGTAAATAGTTTTGAACATTCTGATACCCAAATGAAAGGGAAAAAAGTTGGATAAAGGTATTAAGTGTGGGGGCATCTTTGGCCCATTAAGGAACCAAACTGAATGAATAAATTATATTTAATACCTCTTCATTGATTTAAGAATTTTGGAGCCAGTTGGATGAACGTGACTTAAAATGGGTCCATTTAGAAAGGAGGAAATCAGTGAAAAGATACTGGGTTCTTACCGTTTGGACTCTTGAAACGATGCGAAGGATTGGTAGAAATTTAAAATGAGCGTCTGTCTATATGGAAAAGAAGGCGCGGCGAAAACTTCACATCTGTATTCTTAGGTAAGCATAATCGAAGTAATTGAGATCACAATTATATCGAAGGCCTCACGAAAGTGAAAACAACATCTATCACTATCCAATTGAATATTGTATTGTAAGTATGGTTGGCGCTGAAGAAAAAAGGAGAAGGGGGGGGGGGGGGCGTTGGGGGAGTGGTAGGGAGTAGAATACATGCATTAAACTACTAGTATAGCAAAACACCTTCGATTGCCTTTATTCTGGCAAGTTCATGTTTTCTTGCCGGAATAGCAGCAGGGAAAGGTTACATTTCTATTCTTAAAAATGGTCAATTACAATATTTTTTTTAACCTCTACATATTATGTTCCCTTCTCTGTCATATATACTTTATATAAAATAACGGTAAATTACTCTCTCTCTCTCTCTCTCTCTCTCTCTCTCTATCTCATTGTGTACGAAATCACATAAAAGATTAACAACTGGTTCATTATACTTCTACATTTCTTCTTCTTTCGTTTTATAGCAGCTGGCCCCCGTTTCATAAAATTTGTTATCAATAACAAATTGCAGTAACTATTATAAGCTACTGAAACCCTTGCATCTGATTGGCTGAGAGAAAATTTGTCACAGATATGTGGCAGTTATTACTGATAATAAGTTTTATGAAACGGGGCCCTGATATTATGTTTCGTGAGAAACCACATAATTTCTTTTTGACACATCAAGTACCACTAACTGATCATTCTAGAATAGATTACTTGAAGTTGAAAGTGAGATTTGGTGCTGATGAATTAAGACGTCATTATGAGTCTGCATTGACAAATCACTCCATTCGAAAAGACGAATGTAGAGCGATTCTGTTTAATTTTTTACAAGAGATATAGAGGTTACTGTGGCAAGAATAATTAACTCTGGTATTAAATATAAATCTGGAATCGAAATGCCCCTTGATGAGTTCCATGATGGGTCAGATTGATATGGCTACTGAAACTTTTAATAACGTCCACTTTCAAACATTGACTCTCCATTTGCCCTTTCGCAGAAAGCTTTAAAAAAGTTCAAAATTGTTGCAAAGAGATAGGAGGTGCTATCACGAGACACACCCTCCCTCGAAGAAGACCATATGCTTGCCCCGCTTGCTCACTTGCCCACGTGTACCCCAGATAAAAGCAACAAACGGCAGATTTTTAAAATGTCTCCAGAGCTCCCTCTATACCCTCTGAATCAATCAGAATTGTACAATTCTTCGTTAATTTGATATCTTATTTATTATTATGCTTAAGACCGCATCACGTTGTGTTATTTTTCAGGATACCATTATAGAAAAATACAAATGTACTGGATTTTTTTTCAACAACAATAACCAAGAACGAAATTAGAGTGAAAATTATTTGGAAAAAAAGGCCTTAAAACAAATTGTCAGTTACATTATTTCGTCAATTTAAATTGAAACTGAACCCTTAATCAATGGCCGACAGTTTATGCTCGCTCGCTCTCTCGTTCGCTCTTGACATGTTATTCGATGAATCATCAGACCATTATAAAAATATGGCAATGTAAATGCAGAGGCATTATCTAGAATCACAACCTTCATGACACGTCGAAGGTAATTGGGCGGTGGAGAGTCTTTTAAAGTGGAGGGGCACCAGCAAATAAGGGCGCTTAAAAACAGTGGCACCTGTGAAGATGATTATGCACAAGTAGGCAAAAGAGCATTTTGATGCATTAGTCATGTTAGTATACGATACATTATAACTGATGTACAGTTAAGGATCGATTTCTCTTTTGGTATAATGTGCTTTTTCTTTCTTTACACGGTTAAAGACAACAACTACTTTCCATTTGCACGTTAATGGTCTGATTGTTGGTTTTCGAAGCGAGCGAGCAAGATTTTGTGGGTTTTCTTTCTAAAACTGAAGGCCGTGCTGGTCTTCACAATTTACAGGGATATTGCCAGATTTGCCACACTTTTTTTTTGCGAGTGTGTGTACAGTAATATTTTTGACTCGTTCCCCGGACTGTTTGATACAGAGAATAAGCCTATTTTGGAGAGACATGCATGAGACTGTGCTAAAGTTCAAATTAACCAACACATGGACACACCCCACCACATTGCGGGGCGGCGTTACGGAGGGGGGGGGGGGGGGGGGGGGGAGGGGCATGGGGCGGTCGCCCTATAAGTTTTCAAGCGATGAAAAAAGAATAAAAAATAAGGAGAAGAATGAAGAAAAAGAAGAAGAAGAAAGAAGGGTATGGGGGAAGAGACTGAGGGCATGGTTTGCAACTATATTATAATACCCTATTCGTTTATTCAAAGCGTAAGTAAACTCACATGTATTGCCCCCCCCCCCCCCCGAAACTACACGCTGGCGCTGCCCCTAATAAACACTTGAATAATCACGTAGTTCATTCAAAGCCAGGGCATCAAATACCGAACACTGGAGAGGGAAAGAGAAAGAAAGAGAGAGAGAGAGAGAGAGAGAGAGAGAGAGAGAGAGAAGAAGCAGATATACATGTATATTCCTTTTCCTCTTATTTCATCCCGTTTTAAAAGCAGCTGGAAATAATTTTGACTTTTCTAACTTTTCTTCTTTCCCCTTCTCTCCTTTCTCCTTCCTTTCTCGTTTCTCCAGCTATCTCTCTTTCCTCCCCTAGCTTAATGTTGCTTTAGCATTTTAATTCAAGGGGGGGGGGGGAGGGGTGTACCTCTTCGCTGGCAAGATGCATGCTTGATTCACCAGATCAATGTCTATAGAAGAAATTAATGAGTTCGTAGCTCACTACCATTCCATTAATCATCATTATTTCCATTTGAATTCCCTTCCATTTCTTCTTTGCCCCCTATCTGTATCACTCATTTGCTCTATTCTTGCTTTCTTTCTCTCTCTTGATCACTCTTTGCTTTATCCAGAGGCGGCGCTACCGGGGAGGGGCGTGGGGTAAGGGGCAGCTACCCCTATCATTTTTAAGTGATTAAAAAAAAGGGATAAGAAGATGAGGAAGAAGAAGAAGAAGAATGAAGAAGAATATTAAGAAGAAATTAACACAACTTGCAACGTTGCACGCTTCATCTTGCGCCCCCTCCCCCACCCCCATGAAAATACCTTGGCGCCACCCCTGTCTCTATTCATCATCTCCATCTTCCCTTTTCTCGACCCCCTTCATGCATTTTTTTCTTTCTTTCTTTCCTGTGTCCCTGCCTTTCTTATGCTCTCTCTGGTTATTCTCCCTTTCAACTTACACTCTTATACTTCAGTTATTATAAATATTTATATAACACCTAAATAGATCCCTGTCATTTGATTGGTTGATTGATATTAATCATTTGTCCCATTGCACTATGACGTCATCACTCGTGTAATTGTGGCTCCATTTACCGTGCAATCTTGGATCCATACGATTTGCTCCATTGCACGAGCGCCGAGAGCCCGGCACACTACATACGTAAAACGCTTGCATTTGCAGTGTGCACCACGAACAGCTTCCTAGCGTACAGCGCCATTGATTTATTGCGATTTGATCTATTTTTAGGTGTCATATAAAACAAATAATGAAAGTTTTTCATTCATGCAATGGACAGAATATTTCATTCGGTGAAAGATGAAATTATTGATCCATTCAACTCGGCTTCGCCTCGTAGAATGGATCATTTCATCTTTCACCTCATGAAATATTCTGTCCATTGCACTCATAAACATTCATTATCTGTATATTAACAGTATAGTACAAAACAGTACATTACAGTGGAAACTCAGTTTAATGAGGTCCTTGGGACCATCAAAGCACCTTGTCACAGCAGGAATTTTGTTATATAAGGATTAAAAAACAATAGAATGTAACAAACTGGGAGCGGGAATAATACATTATTATATCAATAACATTGCTACATCAGATTTCTTTATCATGTGTTTCCACTGTACATGTAAGTTTGAAATATCACATACCGATTCTTCCAGTATGTACTTCTAAACAAAAGTACTTTATGAACAAAGTTAGGATAATATGAATGATACAGCTACAAAAACAAGTAATCGTAATCTTTTTGTTGATCCCCTGCATTTATTGCATTCATCACATCAAAATACAATATGGCCAAAAGCCTTCCATGAACTCAACAAATATAATAGGGTAAATCATAACTGACGGAAAATATACATTTCAGACTCCATTAGAAGTTAGAACACTTCACAAAATACGAGTCCATCCTTCCAAAATAAATACACATATATGCATATTTCTTTTGTAGGTATCATACTCATTTTTAATTCATCATTCTCACACTACCGGTATCCAAGTCTTTTAAAGCATTCATTAAATGGTCAATTCACTCCAGTTAATACTAAATATACATTGTAAATTTTAAAATACTCAATACGGTATATCCAATAATTTTTTTGGCAATAAATTTCAACATTTCTTCATGGTATTCAAGGACATTGTAAATGACAATGATAAAATATTCTTCTAAAATATCTCAAATTTCGCAGCAGATTTTCTAAGTATCAAATACACTAGCCGATGAGTATTCATAGTTTATCATATGAATGAGTTTACAAAGCATTAACTAAATGAGGAAACCATTAATCCTAAATAAGCATCAATTTACCAGTCCATTGGGATTTCGTGAAGCTATATTTGCAACTAAATACATGTACCATGTAATGTAAATACCATATAACAATGTGAATATAATATACTACCATGGTGTTTTTTACCCGTTGATGCCGGAATTTTCAAATTCCCCAAAGTATAATTCAGGAACTACCCAGTTCAAGAGGTATAATAATTATTCACTTTAATATCTCAAACATAATACTACAAGTACTTATGCACAAAGGAACCTCTCAAGGGCAGCAAGCATACAGTTTATTTCTTTCAATTGCTAAAGTTCTATTCATACTGAATTAAACTTAAGTTTTCATCAATAATGATAAAAAAAAATTGCAAGAGCTAAAAAGGCAAGCAAGAAATTTGTCCCAAACTAAAAAATCTCAATACCTATCCTTTGTCCATAGATGCTAACCTTTTATCAAGTTTTGCACTATTTTTATGTCAAAAAAGAAGTATTATGGATAGAAAAAAAAAGTAAATCCTACTTTACAGCCATAGAACTGTGCAGTAACTAAAGTTTACAAAAAACAGTATTTTGCTTGAAACCTGTTATGTTCCCTTAAAAAAACACAAATAAAAATACCACATGAAAGGAACAGTTCGCATCACTGTTAGTCACATACCCATTTTCAATAGACAAGAAGACTGTGATATTTGAAGTGGGTTCTATACATCAATTCGTCTGAAATCAGATACAAGAGACAAATGATGTTTAATACATGTAGCATTAACAGGCAGTGTTTTGTATTTGTTTTGCACCATACCATAACCTATAGAATCTTCGTAAGATAATTTTTTTTTTGGTCATAAAGACGTAGCTGCTTAAGGGTATGCAAGATAACAATGGAAGCAATATGAGTATCAACACTTGAGGAAGAAAAGGGACCAAGAAAGGAGAAGAGAAAGAAGTGAAAAAAAACAAACAAAAAAACAAAAACAAAACAAAATCAACCAACAAAGAAACCAACAAAGAAACCAAGAGAACAGAGAGAGAGAAAGAAGTAGAAGCATTACAAGAAGAAATGGAACCAGCAGCATTTGAAATTTATTAAATTAATTTTCCTTGAAAAAGGTTCCTCCTTTCAGAGATTGTCACAAGTGGACCTAGACGTTTGGCCATATAAGATGGTATTACAGTAAAATCTATGACACCATCATATTCATAATGACACACACAAATTCACCCCATCACAACGCATGCACTAATAAGTACATACACCACAGCAGCTTTCTATGAGTAAAACATCACACTTCATTGCTGGAACATACTAGCAGCAATAAAAATCCAAGAGGTGCTCATTTTTGTTGCCATCTAATGCAAAGCAATTATTCATTGCATTCATAAAACACTATTTCAATTTGTATTTTGAATGCTGTACTATGGGATTACCAGCCATACACAAAGGCTTCATAACAGAGCAAGACATGATTATCCTTTCCATCCTACAATTTGGGGTCTTCGGTTATTGTGGTCACAGCCTCGTGAATGGCCTTGGCAACATATTCACAATTCTTTGTTGTGATAGCACACATGTTGATACGGCCAGACTGCATGCCATAGATGTGATACTTCTCCTTCAAGAAGGTCATTTGTTTAGCTGTTTGAAAAGAAAAAAAAAGAAAAAACAATCAAAACTCATGGAACTATAACCTTACAAGTGACATAAATGATGAAGACGACATATTGCAGAACCAATTACTTTTAGTACTGCAACGTTTTGAATACGTACCCATTGAAATGATATATACAGTGGCTCCAATTCATGAAGGAGGTTAAACCATGGGTAAGGTTTAAATCTCCATATGTGTACGATAATAGCATGAATAAGCACATATTGCCCATGCTAGCACTTAAAGAAAACACATATCTGGATTAAATTCTGTCCACATGTATGCTGAAAAACCCAGGAGGGGGCTTTAAACCACCCCATGGTTTCAAATTCTTTTGTGAATTTGGACCATTATAATGAACTATATAAATCAATAACTGGAAATAAATTCACTCGGAGCAACATTCCACCAATTGTCAATTGGCTTCCTCTAGCGAATTAAGATCCTGTAGAAGGAAGGCCCTTCTACGGCAATGAAGATTAGTAGATTGATAAATGGCGAAACATTGCTCCGCGTGAGTCTATTTCCAGTAATTGATTTAAACAATTCATTACCGGTTGTCTCGATTGGATGAATGAGAAGAATTTACATCAGTATATTTGGGCCATTATGTTTCAGTCCCTACTTATATAAGGCATGTCATAACACACCTTCTTTCTTGTTTGTAGAAATATCAGTGAATTCATCCTTCACTGGAATTCAGTTTAACATCTCAACTTTTAACACCCCTCTATCTACTCTTCTCCTCTTTTGCAGTATCTCCATATCCTGGTTTCTACCTTTCTTATTTATTTACAAACCTCATTACTTATTCTCCTCTTTCCATCTTTCCTAACAATCTGCCTCCATTTTCCTACTTTCTTTAATCTCCACTAAAAAACATCAGAACAGTGAACCACCACAAAAAATTGCTGCACAAGAAAAAGTCCTTGTGTAAATGAATGGAAAGAGGCAGGATGTTAGGGGCAAAAAACTCGGATGTGTGCCCCTATTGACTGGTCCTTGCATTACAAGATACAGAAATGCAAAGTGCATTCAACTTGTCTCATTAAATTTTGTGGAACAAATTCATAGTGGAAGTTGCCTTGAAGGAAGGAAAGATGGAAAACATGAAAGAAGAAAAAGGGAAGCAACAAATCAGTTTGGTGAACAACGTCGAGCTATGGACCGGACTTTAGCCGCAAATAATGAACTAGGGATGGCACCTAATGATTTGTCTAAATAGGCATTTACTCCAGAGCCCCCCCCCCCCATTTCAATGAACCAACTTACGTCCTAATCCTGTATAACTGAACATGCCACTCCCCCGCCTCCCATTTCAATGAACCAACTTACGTCCTAATCCTGTATAACTGAACATGCCACTCCCCGCCCCC
Organism: Echinometra lucunter; assembly: GCA_029962745.1. NCBI lineage: Eukaryota > Metazoa > Echinodermata > Echinoidea > Camarodonta > Echinometridae > Echinometra > Echinometra lucunter. The sequence goes on along the minus strand of CM057159.1, from coordinate 29,734,128 downwards.
CATTTCAATGAACCAACTTACGTCCTAATCCTGTATAACTGAACATGCCACTCCCCCGCCCCCCATTTCAATGAACCAACTTACGTCCTAATCCTGTATAACTGAACATGCCACTCCCCCGCCCCCCATTTCAATGAATCAACTTACGTCCTAATCCTGTATAACTGAACATGCCAATCTGATCAGTGATATGAGTCCATGTACCAGGCGTACCAAGCTCTTTCAGTTTGCTGTAGAGAAGATCTCTCATAGCTACGATGCGATTAGACATCGTCTGGATGTGACCTTCCCTGTAACAGGAAAGAGGGGTAGGATATATCAACTCTCTCATCCTACCACATCAGTCTGTACGTCCTGGTCTTCGCTCTAGTACAGACAGTACCCGACTCCATATTCCACGGACATACACCTCAGCTGGCGACAATGCTTTCCAGACATGTGCTGCTAGACTCTGGAATGATCTTCCAAGATTTATTCGTTTATCCCCTTCCTTTGAGGTTTTCAAGAAACATCTCAAAACTCTACTCTTCAAACAGTAACCAAATCAATGCTTATTTTTATTCTTACTCTTATGCCTATGTAAAGCACTGTGAAACAACTTGTAGTTTGTAAGAGCGCTATAGAAATATAATTATTATTATTATAGGATAAAAAAACAACAAAATAACAACACAGCATTATAAACATAAACAACAACAAAATAACACAGGATGATTAACAACAACATAAGAATGATATACGGTAGCATGATAGCAAGAAGACATAATACGGGACACACAGCATTCAATTTATATATATATATATAATGTCTTTTGGCAAGACATTAATCCACATTTGCCACTCTCCACCCAGGTGTATAAGTGGGTACCCGGTAGGAAGAAATTCCTGTTAGCGCCTTGCATGGCAGCTCCTTCAGCCGGGGTAATAATATTAACTTTGTAGAGCACAGCAGAGTATATGCATATAGTAGCTGCGCTATATAAATGGACCATATTATTATTATTATTATTATTATATACCACTATCAATTAGGTGAAATTTCTATGCTGGCCTATATTGAAAGACTACACACAAACAGTCATTATAAGCACTTCAAAGCACTTCTTGAAAGCTATCTTATTAGGCAATCCTTCGAGTAGTTATTTTTTTCATATTTGTTTTTGATTTTCTCTCTTTCATTTTCTCTTTGTTCTTTAAATTCTTTCTTGCACTTAGAAAAATTTGTATTCAAGTGCTATATAAACATGTTACTTATTATTATTAGTAGTATTATTATAATTATCATTATTATTATCATTATTATTATTACAAATATGACCAACTTTCAACAGCATTATTGCATTTATCTCTTACTGGTTGTTGATTATAGAATAAAGTCTATGGTTATAATACGCCATATTTTTCTCTCAAACTTTATGCATCTAAACATCATAAATAATACCAGCCATATAAATGAGCTAGTGACCATATGCAAATTTCTTACCACTCCTCATTGAGGGCAGGATTATTGAGCACCATGGCAACGATACGAGCTCCATGATTGGGTGGGTTGGACCAGAGTGCTCTAGCTAGTTTCTCTAGCTGAGACTTGATGCGAGGTTTAGGGTCTGGGTTGTTCAACACGATAGTCAAGTTTCCTACACGTTCATCTGTAATACAGTCATACATGTACATGAATACATTTACATTATGTCTCTATCTCATGTCCAATAGGTACAATTATTCAAAATAATTATATCCATCATAACTAGAATCTTTGCAGTTGATTGGTTTATTGCGCATTATGTAACGAAATACAATACCGGTTGGCTTCGTGTAAATAATCAAGTTTCCATCGTAACATCACTATCTGTGAAAACTACTATCCACAGATATTGAATATAATATATATGTTCCTAACAGATAGTGAATATACTATCAGTATATGCTTATCACTATAGTCAAGCTTTCAACCAGTATAAGATTTCTATACTAATTTTTTGTGTGTGTAAGGGATTCATTTGGGGGAAAAAAAAAAAAGCTTCAATAGAACGTTTCTCAGATATTATCTGTAAGGCATTCAGATTCACTGCCTGGACCTTAACCCCTTGATTACTTAATTCTACCATTTCCATAGGCTTTGTACAGGAACCACCCAATTCCCATATCCAACAGGTTAACTGACTGGGTACTGGAGCTGCATGGCTTCTGTATTAAGCCTATAGTAATAAGAGATTCAGTAGACAACCAGTTAAAATATCTAGTACACTATTTCTTTGTCCTGCTGTTTTCCCATTCATAGTGAATAATTACTGCATTATCGTGACAGAGGATTTGAATGCATCAATGCTTTACTTCTACAACTTACTGTAGAGACCAAAGTTCTTGGAGAATGATTGTGCTGCGAAGAATTCAAAGCCTTGTTCGACAAAGTACTGGACTGGCCAGCGATCTTTGGCAACACTCCCAGTGGCAAAGCCAATATAAGCACAGTCAAAGAAGATAAAAGCTCCGGTGGTCTGTAAAGTAACAATAAAACTTTCCATTTCATAATGCACTGAGAATAAAGGCAAAGAACTAGTAGAGCTAATTATACCAATCTGAAACACTCTGTAATTAGCCAGCTTTAATATAACGTACATAAAATGTAATTATGTCTTTAAGAACAAAGCTGCAACATAGAGATATTCATCAAATATTTCAGATATCACTTTGAACCAAGGGCATTCATGTTATTTCTTAGGACTTGAAGAATGAAGTTACATTCTACACAATAATGTGGGCATAAATCAAGTGTACTGACTGCAGATCACAGGAAAAACTTGCACACAAAAGCCTTGTTTGTACACAATGCAATAACCACCTTAAAAAAGAAAAAAGAGATACATTAAAATATACATGTAAAATGAACTACATATGAACTTTGAAAATAAGGCCCAAGCATTGTGCATTATAAAAAGAAGAAGAAGAAGAAGAAGAAGAAGAAGAAGAAGAAGAAGAAGAAGAAGAAGAAGAAGAAGAAGAAGAAGAAGAAGAAGAAGAAGAAGAAGAAGAAGAAGAAGAAGAAGAAGAAGAAGAAGAAGAAGAAGAAGAAGAAGAAGAAGAAGAAGAAGAAGAAGAAGAAGAAGAAGAAGAAGAAGAAGAAGAAGAAGAAGAAGAAGAAAAAGAAGATGATGAGGGAGAGGAAGAGGAAGAGGAAGAGGAAGAAAAAGAAGAAGGAAGAAGAAGAAGGAAGAAGAAGAAGAAGAAGAAGAAGAAAACCCAAAACAAAACATGACATGCATTACACTTCATGCCATTTTACTCTGCTGCAGCCTTTCAAATAGTAGGAGGTTTACTCTATGGGTTTACTGCTATATGTGTGATTGAGGCTTAAGAAAAAGAAGAACTGTTTACCTTGAGGGCTTCAGCAATCTGTTTCCAATCCTCTTCAGAAGCATCCACACCGGTAGGATTATGAGCGCATCCATGAAGAACGATTACAGCATCAGATGGGGCTCCCTGTTACCATACCAAATACAGTATTAGTGAAGAATAAATCAAAGGCATTTTCAAACAAACAAAAAAAATTGCTGAATGGATCCATTATTCATTACTACCACTGCAACCATGCAACAACAGGAAGGAATTGCTTGAATGCTGTGAGCACTGAGATTGGTGGCCTAGCTGAGCTGAGGTAATATTGGAGTGCCTTGAGCACCTTGTTTGGTATCAATATCATTATTGTTATTATTCTGTATGTAAAACATACATGTACACCAACCCACACCATGTTCTGTGATTGTTCTGTGATGCATACTTGTATATTATAATAAAAGTCATTGCTGACCTTCCAAGCAAAAAAAAAAAAAAAAAAAAAAAAAAAAAAATCTAATTCCAAACAACTTTGAAAAGGGAATAATTTCTGAGTTTTATAATGCCCGATGGATGGAAGGCCCCCCAAATATGAAAGAAATGGATAACAGCCTGCAAAAGAACTGATATATATAGGGGTGCATATGGGGTGTAATTAATTTAAAATCTTTATAAACTTCTTTACTCTTTCCTTCATGATTACAGGTAATTACTGAACCATTTATATGGATTTTAGTACATTCATTCCAGTCTACTGAAAGTCACAGATAACTTTTTCTATTAAGTCACTGGCTACTGAATTTTTCTCATTCCACTGAACAGGGTCCTGTTTCCTAAAACCTGTTATCAGTAACAACTGCAACATTTCTATGACAAATTTGCTCTCATCCAATCAGATGCAAGGATTTCAGTAGCTTATAACAGTTATTGCAACTTGTCATTGATATCAAATTTTATGAAACAGGACCCAGGAATCATGAAGATCCCACAGACAGTGGGTTAGCCCCTATTGATGACAGTATTCCACATTGTGTGGTTTGGTCCAATAATAGTTGATACAAAGCCATATAAAATATACCACATAAATGAGCAGAAAGAACAAAAAAAATTCCACACATAATGGCTGGAATTCACTTAGGTGGTTTAGAAGTTCATGCAGATATTGAAGTATAAGTGCACTTGATTTAGCGCATACACTTAGAAAGGTCCAATAGTGAATGCTCGTATTTGGCAAAAGGCACTAAATTCATGCTTGTTGCTATGGTTAAGACCATGGATTATGTAAATTACTTTAAATAAACCATTAGTAAATTTACATAAACTGTGGTCTCAACCATAACAACTAGCGTGAATTTAGCGCCCTACATGAATGCCAAATGCACACATTCATTATCGGACTTTTCTCAGTGTACCAGCTAGATCAAGTGCACTTATACCATGAAATCTACGGAAACCATGGTCTAAATCTAAACCACCTTCGTGAATACTGCCCAATGGGCCCATTTTGGCTGTGCCAGTATTTGTTATTTGAAGATTTTTTTCTCAAGAAAATGATAACCAAGTAAGTAAATTCCTCAAACTGGAAACTCATTGTAAAGCTAACTTTATTCCATGCAAAGTGGTAACTTTCTAACTTTTGAACATACTTTCTGTCAATTCATAATCATTTTAATATCACTTTATATAAAGAAAACAAATGTAGCAATAATAGAAAAAATACCGGTGTTGCCAATTTGAAGAAGAAAGGCTGATCAAATAAAGCTTCAATTAATTTCTGTCATGAATGATTAAGTACTAAATGAATATGATGCCTGATTACCTTGAGATCTTCCAGCATACCCTGTAGATCGAGACCTCTGGTAGATTCCTTATAATATCGGTACTTCCGCACCTCAAAGTTGGTATTCTGAGCAATGCCGATATGGTTGGCTATAAAAAAAAGGAACAGAATAATATTCAACAAGAGAAGTTAAGATGAAGTTTGAAGTATGTACAAGCATTCTGTGTATGCTGAGGAACATAAAATGGTTGGCTACCCAATGCAAAAACTAAACATTGAAGAAGTGATATTCAGATGAAAGCCAATATTTTCAGCTATACCCACACACGGCTTTGAACATTGTACACAAACAAACAAACAAACAAAATGAAACAAACAAAACAAAAAAACTGTCAATTTATTTTTCCATGGAGGATATTTTGCTTATATTTTTTGTCTAACAGGAAATTTTTCATTCAAAGCTGTTTGGTCTAATTCGTAGATTTCACCTGTAGTTATCTTTCCTACAGTACACCCCAGCCTATAATTGCAACTTTTGTTATTTTCCATTGAAATTTGCTGGTATTCCATACACCATGCTAATTAAGTCATCCCAACAAGTAAGTTCAAGTTAATTTCAAGGGTAAACCATCATAGCATACAATATACATGCACCTTTCAATACTGGTACCAGCACAGATCATGCATGGTAGACTATTTGTAAGCAAACATGACTTCCTGTTTTCTTTTTATTAGATTAGCACTTCATTTCATCATTTCATCTGATGAGAGACAGAAGGGCATTAGGTCTTTATGAAATGCAATAAGTAAAGCCTTTCTGGCCGTATCAGTTATCATGTATAAAGGAAGTACACAGAGGCTACTTTTATGGGGGTAAATGTACATGCCAGTGCATTACAGAGAAATGGTTTAAAAATTGACCTATGTCCTTAGGATCACTGCATTATACTAATACAGATTTGCTCATGTTTCAATCTTATTTTCCTCAAGCAAGTACAATTTAACCCATTCATGACAGAGGTCCACATTTTGCGGTTTGGCCTAATATCTTTTAATGCAAAGCCCTAAAAATCATACCAAATACATGAGTAGAAAGAGCAAAAAATTCTACACAAACTGTGCCCATTTTGGTTACGTCAATATTCGTTGTTTGATGCAAAAAATTTTCAAAGGAAAATAAGCATTAAAATCCTTAAATTGGCAATGTGATAAAAAGTTTAAAATCATCGTTTTGCCCTGCAAATTGGCAACTTTTTGACTTCTCATCATAATTTCTGTCAATTTATATTCATTTCAGACACATGACGTTTTATAAGAAAAATGTAGCAATAAAATAAAAATGTTGGTGTTGCCAATTTGAAGAATAAAAGCTGATCAAATTAGGCTTTAAATACATGTAATTCCTGTCACGAATGTGTTAATCTACAAGTACAGAGACTGATAAAATAAACCACATCTTTACAAGTTTCAAGAGCAATTTTGGGGTCAGTTTGTAAACCTTGCTTTTTATTTGTTGAGAAAATGCACATGTAAATACAAGTTCAACTGTTCAAAATTATCTGCATGTACAAATTGCTTTCGGGAAGAACAAAATATGGGTGTTAACAATTTGAAGAAGAAAAGTTGATCAAATGGGGCTTCACATACAATGTAATTCCTGTCATAAATGGGTGAATTGACTCTGTGTAAATAGATAGGAATTAGTCCTTCCTCGCCAAGTAGAAAATATAAAATTTAGATCCAGAAAGAAGTGAACTTACGCCATGTTGGGTCCGGTACATAGATGGTTTTATAATTGGCCCTCTTAGATAAAAACTCACATCCAAGACGAATGGCTCCAGTCCCACTTAGAGCCTGGAATCCCATGGCCTGAAAGGGAAAGAAAACAAAAGGTATACTAAATGGAAACCTGGTAAGAGGAAATTCCCTGAAATGCTAGAGCTTTGTAATAGCAGCCATGCTAAAGCAATGCTAAAGCCAGGGTAATGACAGTGGAGTGCCAGGAGTGTCAGTTCTGACAGACATGAGCGCTATAGGTACATGAACCCACTCAATTATTATTAATTAATAGTAATTAGTATTGGTAGTAGTAGTAGTAGTAGTAGTAGTAGTAGCAGTAGTAGTAGCAGTAGTAGTAGTAGTAGAAGCAGTAGAAGTAGTAGTAGAAGTAGCAGTAGTAGTAGTAGTAGCAGTAGTAGTAGTAGTAGTAGTAGCAGCAGTAGTAGCAGTAGTAGCAGTAGTAGTAGCAGTAGTAGCAGTAGTAGCAGTAGTAGCAGTAGTAGCAGTAGTAGCAGTAGTAGCAGTAGTAGCAGTAGTAGCAGTAGTAGCAGTAGTAGCAGTAGTAGTAGTAGTAGTTGTTGTTGTTGTAGTAGTAGTAGTAGCAGTAGTAGTAGTAGTAGTAGTAGTAGTTGTTGTTGTTGTAGTAGTAGTAGTAGCAGTAGTAGCAGTAGTAGCAGTAGTAGTTGTTGTAGTAGTAGTAGTAGTAGTAGCAGTAGTAGCAGTAGTAGCAGTAGTAGCAGTAGTAGCAGTAGTAGCAGTAGTAGCAGTAGTAGCAGTAGTAACAGTAGTAGCAGTAGTAGCAGTAGTAGTAGCAGTAGTAGCAGTAGTAGCAGTAGTAGCAGTAGTAGCAGTAGTAGCAGTAGTAGCAGTAGTAGTAGTTGTTGTAGTAGCAGTAGTAGTAGCAGTAGTAGTAGCAGTAGTAGTAGTAGCAGTAGTAGCAGTAGTAGTAGTAGTAGTAGTAGTAGTAGTAGTAGCAGTAGTAGTAATAGTAATAGTAGTAGTAGTAGCAGTGGTAGAAGTAGAGGTAGTAGCAGCGGTAGTAAGTAGTAGTGGTAGTAGTAGTATTAGTAACAGTAGCAGTAGCGACAGTAGTAGTAGTAGCAGTAGCAGTAGCAGTAGCATAGCAGTAGCAGTAGTAGTAGTAGAAGTAATAGTAATAGTAGTAGTAGTAGTAGTAGTAGTAGTAGTAGCAGTAGTAGTAGCAGTAGTAGTAGCAGTAGTAGTAGTAGCAGTAGTAGTAGTAGTAGTAGTAGTAGTAGTAGCAGTAGTAGTAGTAGTAGTAGTAGTAGTAGTAGTAGCAGTGGTAGAAGTAGAGGTAGTAGCAGCGGTAGTAAGTAGTAGTGGTAGTAGTAGTATTAGTAACAGTAGCAGTAGCGACAGTAGTAGTAGTAGCAGTAGCAGTAGCAGTAGCATAGCAGTAGCAGTAGTAGTAGTAGAAGTAATAGTAATAGTAGCAGTAGAAGTAGCAGTAGTAGTAATAGTAGTAGTAGTATTCTGTTCATTCATGCAGTACTGAATGCATGTTGAATTAAGCATGTTCAATGCTCTTATCTGATTCTGCAGTACACATCTCCATTGAACTTACTCTATTTTCCTTGATAGCAGGACTGTCGGCACCCAAAAGCATCTTAGTAGCTGCAGTGGTGAATTCAGCTAGTCCAGCGATAGGAAGGTATTCATGATCTAGAGTATGATCAGCAGCCATCTCTGTCTCCACCTTCCTGACTACTGGTAATACCCATGGTTTACTCTCATCTGTACGATAGGCTGGTTAGGATTAAAGACAAAAAAAGAAATTTAATTTCATTTCATGGTCTGTATTTCATCAAAATCTACTCTTAACATTTCCATGTTGCAACGAGGTGCGCGATGCTGATTCAATGGGGCACACTGCGCAAACTGCTTCAATGCTCTTTCACCTGTGGTATAGACTAACAAACTTTTCATCTCTTTTATAGAAGATTTAGAGTATGTGCTCCTGTGGGCGGCCGTGCTCTGTGAGCGGCCGGAGGTGAATAAAAACTAAAAATTGAAAAAATATTTTTGATATCTCTTCAAAAATTAACATGTACAGTCTCAGGTAGGTTCTAGTGCACCACAAAACATACTCAGTGAAAGCAGTAAGCATAAATGAGTCTCACTCAACATCATTAGAAATCGACACCATAATTAGTCATGGACAGAAAAATGGTAGTTTCTTAACTTTTAAGTTGAGAAACTTTTACATATTTCAGCTAATACATAAGCTTTATTTGTTCAATTTGATAACTGATTTGATTTTTATTTAAGAGAATGAAGTCAATGGTCCATATTTTGCTGCAGAAATACTTATTTACACCACCAGAGAAAAAGATGCATGGATGCATGGATGCATGGATGCATGCACTAGAGCCATTTTTCTAAATGGGTCTGGTGAGTGGCCACCCTATGTAAAACGTGTACAAAATGCAGGTTTTTGTAGGAGATTGTACTCTGCCTTCATTTTTTTGACATGGCATTTGATAAGATCATCACTTTTGACAGATTTTACGAGATTCCACAGAATATTATAACTTTTCATAAAGTACTGGTGTATAAAGTATGAAATCTAATACCGATTTTGTTTACTTATTCACAAATATGGCACAAAATGCTCGCCAAACGATAGGCAGCCGCCCACAGGACCCTTAACACCGTTTTGAAAAATGGACACTACTGACCACATAATTGGTCAATTATTCTAAGTTTGCCTTCTATTTAATTAGCAAGTATTTGGACTCTGCATTGATGGTATTGGACTATGTGTGAGTCTTTTATTGAAAAATATAATCAGCAAATTCCCAAAGCGGCCGCACACCACAGCCTGTACTCTAAGTCAATGTATTTCACGTTCGCGTTGGCATTTAGTTTCGCTATTCAAAATGCCGTTTTGACCTACGGGTGCCTGTAATCTCTGCACAGTAATATGGCAAAAGTGACCGTAGGCAGCCGGCTAGCAGCGATTACATGTGATGTAGGATCACTTCTGCCATTACCGCATGGAGATTGCAGTCACAATGGACAAACGACTACAATAAATCGTTTGGGGGGAGGGGGGAGTTTAAGTTGTTAAACTAAATATCATGATTTAATTACTAGTACATGTACAACATAAAAGACAAATCAACCTATTCTACAGTGTTCGTAAAGAGACAAATCACAAAAAAAAAAAAAAAAAAAAAAAAAAAAATCACATCGTGCGATTTGTGTATGTGCCTATGGGGAGCCAACCTGAGCACAAGAAGGCAGTAGCTTAATTGACATTACTCGACGGCATGCAGTCGCCTTACAAAAAGGAAGAGCAGCAGTTTTGAGTTTAAAATTCTTCATTTTGTGAGTGGCTTTCATGGGAGGTGACCTGGAGAAATGGAAATTTACAACCTAACATGCTGGTAAGTGAAATCATATCTTTCCTTCTCTATTATCATGATTAAAAAAACATACAACCATTCACTTTCTGTTGGCCAAAAAATTTGGTTTCCTTATTTTGAGACTCCAACTCCAAGCACCTCTTAAGTGGGAGATTCTCCCGCAAAAGTTCCGAGACCTCCTAGCAAACGGGAGACTCTGACTCAATGTGCGTGTAGCCCACATCACCAGCACAAAGCACAAAATTCCTTGCGGCCGGAGGCCACTTTTAGGGTTATAGAAGCTCTCTGGTGCTATTCTTAGGCTCATTTTTTAACATATGACAACACTAAATGAGGTAAAATCCGATGATTCATATTCGTTTTTTCAAAAAAGTGGTTGGGCGGGAGAAAAGAGGAGAAAGACAGGTCGGGCGGGAGAACAGGAGATTTTGTGAAAATGGACTCAAAGCGGGAGATCTTCCACCGAAAACGCGAGAGTTATAATCTCTGTTAATAAATATTACGCAGGTCATTTTGGCCTGCGGGTGAACGATATCTAGGGCCTGTTTCTCGAAAACTTCATAAGTCGAATTCTCGGCTAAGTTCACGACTAGTTGTCGGCTACGTGTTTCACAAAGCCCTGTTTGCCAAGATCAAAGCCAACATCCCGACTAAGAACTTATGACGCCTCTGACCCTGTCATATGTTTTTTCGTCAATATGCAGTGCCATCACATGTCATTAATTTGGTAGATTATGGCTAGCAAAATGGAAGCTACATAGATTTAAAAATAATTCACATCTATCTTTTCTAGAGCTTCCTAACTAATAATTCATCCCTGCTTATGTATGAATATTATATTTCATGTTTCATATGAAATAATCTGCAAAAGAAGTTTCTTAGGGGATTTCTCCCTTGATTTTGACATCTCACAAAAGAGTGCAATTCATCAGGCAAGGCATAGATCTAGTCAAAGGGGTAGTCTGTAGTTTTTAGACTCGTATTTATTTAAAGATAAGTGATATCATAGATTTTTACACGAAATAGTTCAAAGACACATATATTACTATTAGCTTGTTGTAATTTGGCAAATTTTTTTTTCTTGTAGTTGTAACATTTCCTCACCGATAGTATCGATATCACAAGATATTTAACTAGTATGCTCTTCGTGAAACGGTTTAGCAAGATTAGAGTCATCTCCGTAGTTGGCTTTGTCCGCCAACTATGGAGATGACTCTAATCTTGCAAAACCGTTTCACGAAGAGCATGCTAGCTAAATATCTAGTGAATCGATGAGGAAATGTGACAAGACATAGCCTTGATCACAATCACACATATATTTTGTAAACAAGAAATTATCAGAACTTCAATTATTTGAGTGATCTGGTGAGGGCAAAGCTTAGAAATAGTAGCAGGGGGTTATAGATACAAGATGTTTTCAAAGAAGGCAGATTACATGTACACCAAAGAAAAACTTATAAGATTCTGTTTTTAGTAATTGAGTTCATTGTTGTTTTGAACGTAAGATGGGTACCCCCGGGACAGTAGATTTGCAAAATAAACCCTTACGTTCATGATCGGAAAAAAGGAGGCAAATGAAATATTTATCCAGCGTCACGTCTTGACCAAAACGTTGATATGCATAATTTTGGCAAATTACAAGCTAAAATATGTCTTAAAAAGTATTTTGTTTAAAAATCTATGATATAAATTATCTTTGAATAAATATGAGACAGACTATCCCTTTGACTATGCCTTGCCTGATGTGGCAGAATTGCGTTCTTTTGAGAGATGTTACAATCACGGGAGAAACCCCCCTAGGAAACCTTTTTTGCAGATCATTTCATATGAAACATGAAATATATTTATACATGAGCAAGGATGAATTACTGATTGCAGGAACCCTTAGAAAAGATAGATTTGAATTCTTTTTTTTTACATCTATGTAGCTTCCAATTTGGCCAGCCATAATTGCCAAATTAGTGGCATTAGAAACCCCCTAGGAAACCTTTTTTGCAGATCGTTTCATATGAAACATGAAATGTAATATTTATACATGAGCAAGGATGAATTACTGATTGCAGGAACCCTTAGAAAAGATAGATTTGAATTCTTTTTTTTTTTACATCTATGTAGCTTCCAATTTGGCCAGCCATAATTACCAAATTAGTGGCATATGATGGTGCAGCATATCAACGAAAAAAGATATGACAGGGTCAGAGGCGTCATAAGTTCTTAGTCGGGATGTTGGCGTTGATCTTGGCTAACATGGCTTCGTGAAACACGTAGCAGACAACTAGCCAACTAGCGGCGATCTTAGCCGAGAAGTTGACTTATGACGGTTTCGTGAAACGGGCCCCAGGCCCCTAATCAATGGCTGGCTTGAAAAGTTGTAGTATACCCTACACATTATTTAATACATGGGACCACAATAGACTTACTCCCAGGTCCGAGATTAACCTTGTTCGGAAATGGATCTGCCTTGAAAGCTTCTATCAGCTTAAAAACAGGTACCGGTGGAGCCTGTTCGATGGCAGCAAAAGTTGACTGTCCGATTCGAGGTCGCTTCGCTTGATCTGCAGCTGCGGAATCCATCTTTATATGTAGAGTTTAGTCAAGTACAACGATCCACGTCCACAGAACTCTGCAAGCCGAACTGTTAGGCCCAATACAGCTAGCTAGCGAGAGCGAGGTCCTCGCGCGTAATGCAGTACAGTACGGGCACGTCCTCGTCCGGTACGGTGCGAAGGTCGAGGTGGTGCCCCGAGGTCAGTGATGATTGATCACGCCTGGTTCAGCTGATATCACCCATGCACGCATTCCTTTTCTCTCTTTCTTTCTTTGTTTTTTGCTTGGGGGCGGGTGGGAGGGGGGGGGGGGGGGGGGGGGGGGGGGGGGGGGTAGGGAGCACGCCCAAGCGCGCTCTTTAGGAAGGGGTGCAAGGAGTTTTCCCCGTGGGCCGCGCTAAATCGTCCATGTTTCATTCGGGGGGGGGGGGGGGGCGGAGGTGCACTGCCAGTGGCGTAACTACATGGCCCCCGTGCCCCAAATCGGCTGGCAAAAAAAAAAAAACAACAACAAAAAACCATCAAACAAACAAACAAACAAAACAAAAAACAAACAAACAAACAAAACAAAAACAAACAAACAAAAAACAAACAAAAAACAAAAACAAAACAGAACAAAAGTGATTCAAGGATATCAAATTGCTTTTGACATCGACATGAAACAGTATTCAGTTAATTGAGTGCTTATTTCGGGGCTTATTCAATGGCGGCACCAGGATTGTTAAAGTGGGGGGGGGGGCCAAATGGAGGGCAAAAGAAAATGTTTGGGGGGGGGGGGCAAGGGCAGTCAATTTTTTTTTGCGTGTATGGAAAAATCGAGCATGAAGCGCGAGTTTTAGTCGCCGGCGTAAATACAGTTTGAGAAAGGGGAGGGGGGATAATTGAATTTTCGGACCATTTTTTTTCCTCTTACACACATTTTAATATCAATTTTGCGAGCTAGTGAAGCGAGCGGAAAAAAATAACCGCTTTTTTGGTCTTTAATCGCATTTTTGAATAAATATTCTGACATATGACGAGCGAGCGAAATGAGCGAGCCAAAAATGGCTACTTTTCCTGTTTTTAATCGCATTTTAGAAAAGAAATTCAAAAATATGACGAGTGAGCGAGCCAAAAATAACCACTTTTTTTGGGTTTTCAATCGAAGTTTTTAAGAGCGGAAAATGGTATTGTAGAGTACTTCACAGCTTGAATATGATGCTTATGACAACATCTACTTATTTACAAATTAATGTATAATTTTTCTTTTCAGTCCTCAAAATTTCTGGGGGGGGGGCAACTGGGGGGGGGGGGGGCAAAGCTTCTGAGTGGGGGGGGGGGGCAAATGCCCCCCATGCCACCCCCTTTGTGCCGCCCTGGGCTTATTTCAAGTTTTCTATAAGCAAATGTAAAAAAGCCCCGCACCTAATTTGTAAATCACGCAATCATCAGTATGTGAATGAAAAACAAGCAGTCAAAAGGAGTTACATTCGACGAGCTGTTAAATGAGAATCATTCAATAATCTAATCCACTTTAGTTAGGCCCTACTGCACTATAAATTCAAATTACTACCGTTGAGCAAACAAATTTACACTAAAACTCATATGATATGACTGACGAATAAAATACTTTTGAACTGATGTTGCTGACTGTTCGTGAAAGAGCTTTTCAATTACACAGAGTAACGCCACCAACATGACCAATGGCATAATCAAAGACGTTTTAAATATATAGCTAGACAGAAAGCAGCACCCGCGGAAAGCATTACGCCTATGGGGTTAAGCCCCGCCCAGCTTTCGTCCATTAGAAGCCGAAAATAAGCCCTTCTAAATATTCATGAACCGAAATAAGCACCCTTGATTGGATTATAGCATCATGAATATGTATTTATTCGATAATATCGTTTTCGAAATATGGTTATTCATTTGACCTTATTACGTCACAATCATGCAAATTTATGCATGACGTGCTTACTCGCACAAAGTTGGAGGTTTTCTACTTCATAGAGAAAACGTGAGTACCACTGCAATTATGATTAAATATAAGACATTTGGCCATTTGATTCAAAATAGTTGGCTATTCTTCTTAATCTACAATAATTTCTTTACAATTTGAAATAATTGCCAACAGCTGTTTCCGAAAGAGCTAGAAACAGTGTACTCTCGAACTTACAATTGGTTTTCATCGTCATGAGCTAGATTGACCGCGGGTACCGTTCTCGCACCATGTACTCGAGGTAGCTCCCCCGGGCTAATGCCGGGGGCCATCTATGATAATTCTGGTGTTCACGTTGACCGTTCTTGAACGGTTTTTTATATTTAAGATTGTTCAAATCAGAAGTTTGGCGTCATGAAAAATCAAATTCAGACCTAGATTAAACAACAGGATTTTTGTGAGTGAACACTCCGGCAGAATTTATTAGATTATTACTAGACCGCTAGTGTGTGTAGGCTAGATCTAACGTTAGATCTAAATCAATAATGTTAATGTTATTTGGACTCGCTGAACAGTGACAACTGTATTAACTGCAGACTGGAGAGCACACAATGAACACACTGTATACGTCGACGGCCCCGGTTGATTTTGCCAGTGTTTGTAAGCCTTGTAAGCCTTTAACATTTGAAGTTGAAATAATTATTGAGTGAGCGTTACTTTAGTCTAGGTCTACTATCCACATTCATCAGTTTACAAGATCTAACTTAACAGTTATCAGAAATTCTGTTTAAAAAAATCTAAAGTAGATCTGGACACACTTGTATAGTCTATAGAATCTAGACCTGTCTAGACCCCTACTTGGAAGTTGGATCAAGTTGACTCTGTTATTTTTTTTCATTTGTGCACATTACCATCTTGAAATCTTGAAATCTTGTTCAACCTCTCAGTCTCACCCCACCTCTTCTGAAGATAGAAAATGTTGCTGACTGCAGTTTGAAGTAATTATCAAATATTACATGGAAAATGTTGCAATCTGCTTTGTTGTAATAATGTTTTGGTTTTTTTTTGCTTTGCTTTTTTTTTTTTTGTTCCCACAGATGGAAATATTGGAACTGGAAGGCTGGAAGAATTCGACTGATGAACATCACTACATGTAATACATGTATAGGCCCCAGGTGAAGCAGAGAATCCTCTGAAGTGACAGGTAACAAAAATTTTCCAGAACACTTTTCTTTCTTATTCACATTATGATGATTATGAGTTTGAGGGCATTCTGGTAGAGCGTAGACGGTAATTATTTAGGCTAACGATTCCGGTTGATGCTTTTGCCATTTTGTTGCTCTTGAAAACTCCAAACATTTGAAGTTCAAACAATTATTGAATGACCATTAGTCTATGTCTAACTGTTGAATCTACCTAAGAATGACCACATTCTTCACTTGAAAAGTTGAGCTAAAACAGTTAAACTTCTGGAAGTCTCTTAAAATCTTGAGTAGATCTAGATCTGGACAACTGTCACTTAGCCCTCTCACCCTACCCCCTTCCTTCTGAACATACATGTAGACAGAATATGCTACTGTGTGGATGCTATTCCATGTATATGATTTATTCAGTTTTATTCTTAGTTTTTGTAATCATTTTTATTATTTCATTTAGGGGGGGGGGGGGCTATTCAGACACTTGTTTGATACATGTCTGGTTTCTTTGTAGTCTGGTTAATGGCAGTTTACAATAGTCCTGTTCTATTTTGGTGGCAGAACTAAAACATTTTATGGGGGTGGATTACAGGCATATTATGTAATGTTTGTAAGTCAATGGTAAGCTTTTCTATTTCTACATGAAGGAAATCTAAAATCTTGGATGCACTATGAAAGGATAAGTAAAATTTGATAGAACTATAAATACTACATGTATATTTCAATTTAGTATCTCAGTCAGAAATGCATTACAACTTGGTACAGTGATATTGATTTTTAAATTTATTTTATTTTTATTATTTCATTTTTTTTTTTTTGTTCACACAGTTAGATATTGGAAAGCTGGAAGAATTATACTGATGAATGTCACAACATGTCCACTACATATCACTTCAAGTCCAGGATGAAGCAGAAAATCCTGTAAAGTGACAGGTAACAACTAACAACTAAGGAGACTCGTAACACAAATTCATACCTCTAACTATATATTGTAAAGTATGTTCATTGCCCGTGTAAATATTTTCCCTCTCCCATGTTCCTCCGTAACAAAATTTGTCTGTGTTGACAAAACTTGACCTAGGGGAGACTTCACAGAATCCTTTGTACAGGAGAGGGAACCCTAATGCACATCAATAGACAACATTTACTGCCAAATGTAGATAGTGTGTACTGTAAAACAGGTCGGCACACTGATTTTCATTGTAGGGTTCTGAATTGAAACTGAAAAATTTCAGTTGTTAATTTTAGTTATGAATGCAAATTTTTATCTAGATTTGAGCTCCCATGTGCCTTTCGCTATCGTGTAGATTAATGTAAATTTGTATCAGTGCTCCCCAATTTCAAAGCATTCATGTGTATGAAGGTTATTTCATTTAAACATAATTATGCAGTAGGTTATTTAGCTATGTAGAGACCCTATTCAGTCATATTTTAAAAATTTCCTTTTAATCTGTAGTATGATGCCATAGCAGATGATTGATGCAGACTGGACTTGACAAATCCTGAGAGGAACTTACGAGATGTGTGACTTGAACATTTGAGAGTAAGTTTGCTGCTATAAGTAACCAATCCCCTTTAAACTATCATTGACCACATTAGGTGTAAGCAGTCTTAGATGTGATTTACTGTCATAGATGATATTTTTCTAGTTTACCAAAGTTCTTTAATTGGTTTCATAGAGTGGTCTATAAAATAAATGTATTTAGGCCTACATTTACTAGATTTCAGTAACATTACATCATGCAGTGCATAATCTGACCCACCCACTGTTGTTTGTGACTCGAAGTCCCTTTCATTACCAAGTATTACTAACTTACCGTATGAGCATTAGTTTACTTCAGAAGTATTTTTCATTTTATATCTTGTCGTCATCATGTATGCTCAGTTGGGCGATCAGAAAATTAAATTTTAAATGTCTGTAAGACACAAATATGTATAGCTGGATTTCTTCACTTGCACCACTCCTACTTTGTGCATTTTAGTCCCTTCTTGCATGTGTCTAAATATTGTGTGACTAATCCTTATTAAATGCATCTGACATATATTATCATTTTGTGGGGTTTTTTTTCTCCACAGAGTTCTGGATTATGACTTTGGCTCATCCTTCCTGTCACTTAGACTACAGCCTTGACGTTGACTGCAGATGACATCTACTCCCTGATAATGCTTTCTTCAGATAGTAGCAAAGATTTTTCAAAGAGATGATTTTGAGATATAATTTATCACTAAATGTCCCATTGAATATCACACTAAATTAAGCTACAGAGTAAATATTTGGGGATTTCTTATTTTTTGAATGATTAAAGTCAACTAATCTTGCAAGAGTTATATGTGTACATAATTAAATGGATACAATGTCAACTGCCATCTCAAATTTAGAATTGAGAAGAAAGGCTTTTACTTTATATTGCTTTATAGGAATCTAAATCAAAGAATGTAGGAATTCATTAACCCTAGACTTCTATGAAGATTGGTAAGATGCCTGCAAATGTTACATCGAGGTAACTTCAGTTTTGTATGTTTGAAGTTAAAATGTGTTGAATCATTAAATTATTATTCTAATTAAAAGTTACTATCCGCAAATGACGGAATGGTCTATTTATTTGGTGCCAGGTAAAATGTCAGAGGTAAAAATGTCAGAGGTAACAATGTCCGAGGTAAAAATGTCAGAGGTAAAATGCCAGGGTGAAATGCCAGAGGTAAAAATTTCAGAGGTGAACATGCAAGAGGTAAAAATCTCAGATTTGAATATGACAGAGGTAAAAAGTCAGAGGTATGTCAGATTAAAAATGTTGAAGAAAACATGTTACAGGTACAGATATTGAATTATAGAAAGGAAGGGGCACGTGAGATATCTGCTTATTTTGTTCAATCTTTCATCATTTCTACATTACTGATTATGTAGGGAAAAAAACTAAGTACATGTATGATTGGGGGGGGGGGGGGGGGGGATTAAGCATACCTGTACAGTTAAAAATTGTACGTTAATGAACATTGTAAAAACGATGGTGGGGAAAAACTTTGACTTGTAACATTAGTAGCTGACAACATTCATTTCACATGAGCCACGATTATAAATGTGCACATTCCTCTTCGTATATAAAGCGTGGTGTACGTGAACAAATGCCTGAATTTCCTAATACGTGGAATAGGAAGCAATCGAATGGAACTAATTGATATTTGTATAGTCGCTCATCGGATACGCTGCGGAATTTACATCTTTCAAAAGAATTACCTGTACTTAATTATTAATTGTGTTAGCATATGCAAAACATCAAACGTGAATATTTTCTTTCCACTCTGTGGAACTTATTTCCCATTAATCTCAAAGAAAACAATGGAAATCATCACACGTAACATTTCTTAAGCAGAACGTGAACCCCTGACATTTTTACCTCTTTTTAATCTTTTTACATCTTTACCTTTTGCACTTTTAGAATTGAAATAGAATGATCTGGGTTGTAATTTAGGGCACCCCCCCCAAAGGAAAAA